>CM073570.1:14491684-15091684 GCA_037074615.1 Leucaena leucocephala
GCTAACTTGCATTTTTACCAATGTTATATATATATATATATTCTATTTTACTCATATTTAGTCAGAAACCTTTAGACTCTAAAGGCATATTTGTTATAAGGGATTTGAAAAGGAGCAAAAGTGAGGGGAGGAATTTTTTCTCTTTTCTTTTATTTGATAGTACAAAATTTTTAGTAATGTAAGGAAAAAATTTTAAGATTTCCCCCCTCCAAAATAAGGAGAAAAATTAAATTTTTACTTTATTTTAACCATTATATTCATAATATTTTTTTAATATCCTTAAAATACTTCTTCTATATCTCACTGTTATTTATATAAAAATATTTTTTCTCTCCTCTACTATTTTTTTAATTCAAACAAAATAATATTAAAATCCCTTTATTTCATTTCTCTCTCCTCTCTCTATTAAAATTTCTCTTTTCTCCTTTTATCATTTGAGTTAAACACAACTTAAGATCTTTCTCTATAACTCAACTATTTCTCCATAACTCAACTATAGAGTTAATATTTTTTTTAATCAAATATAAGAATTATATCGTTAGTAAAAAAATGTATTTAGGATTTTTTTCTTATATAAACTAAATTAAAATGTCTGAACTTAGGTTAAATAAGTAAAAGCTCAAAATGATCCTCATGTTAAGTCAATGATAATAGGAAAGTCTTTTGTTTTACCACATACACTGGTTGTTATCCCCTTTATATATATATATATATATATATATATATATATTATAGCTTTGATATACGTAACACATACTTCTTCTTTTTTTCAAAGCTTTTCAAAATAACTTTGTCTGTTTTTTTAGTAGGTTCTAATCATGATTATGTTAGACTCTGATAACTAACCTTAACTTATGTCAAATTTACATGAATATGAACATTTTATTGAGAGAGAAAAAAGTCATCAGCAGTAGCGGGCTCAATAGCTTAGATCTTGTTTTTCCTGGATAAAATCCTAAATTCGAGCTATTGATTGTTGGAAGAAATTTATATTTATGTCTGTATTAAATGTAATTAAAAAATATAATTGTAATTAATTTTGAAATTAGAAAAAAATATCTCTCTTAGTAGTTTATATTATTTCAAATTCTTCATTTAACAAATATTAATGTTCACATAAAAATATGTATTATAAGCAAAAGTAAATTAAACATATATGACACGATATTAATAACTTAAACTCACTAATTATGCATTCTGTTATAATTTAGATTTCTTGTATGAATACTATAACTTATTATATACATGATTATATATTGTACTCATATAGGTTTTATAATATATATATATATATTGAGATGACATGAAGCTGTAGGCAATTGTGTGACATGGTAGATAATTCTCACAGCACTTGAATTTGCATTCAATGTAGTTTGTGCACCTTGTGAAATGCGAATCGCTTTATTGTCATATTGACTGGTGAATGGTGATTGATCAGTGTTGATGATTGCAGCATATTATAATTGTGTTGGTCGCGGCATAACCAGATTGTTCACCGGTTTCTTTCTCATTCGTTGGTTGAAATTCGTTGGCTGTGAGGCTCGGCATATTGAAATTCCGACACTGATAGAACAACAGAATGGGAACGAGAACCAATTTCTACAAGAACCCATCTATCTCCTACAAAAAAGACTTCAGCCTTTCCTCCGTTCTTCAGAACCTCACAGGTCAAGCTTTGCTTCAATTTTTTTTTTTAATCTTTTTTATTCATATTAATTCTGACTTAGGCATTTGGCTTTCGTAATTTGCAGCTTACAACATCGCCACCGGTAATGTTCCCGCCGAATCCGAGGAGAAAAAGCCCGCCCAGAAACGTCGCCGGAATCAGAGCCCACGGCCAACCGTTGAAGTGGACTCTGAAGAGAATGACATCTCTTTGTCACATGACGATTACATTGAAAAGAGAAGGCACGTTTTGTTATCTTTTGCTCCATTAATTGTTTCGAATTTGATATATAAGGCCACATCCCCTGCAATGTTTTCAGTTCAAGGTCTATGAACGTCCGTCTACCTGGGGAATTAATTTTATTATGTCTTGAGCAGGAAAGAGGTCGGTTCGTCTCAGCCTTACGAAAAGTTGACTGAAGATGTTCTGGTAATTCAGTTACTGGTGCTGGGCTGATATCTTTGAAGTTATTCTTTCTCTTCCATCTTCTGTTCCTGATGTTTTGGTTTCTCTGTGGCAGGGGAACCCTAATTCTGCCATAAGCTTGGTGGATTATACTAGTAAGTTTACGAAATATTTTACATCACTGATATACTGTTGAAAAATGAGGGCAGTTATGTTAGTTAGATGCAAAGAGAATGAAACTAGTGGTCGGATGTAGCATGTGAATTCCTCAGAAGGTGCTGTGCTGTTAAGATATGCATTGTATATATGTAGTGATTGACATGACCATGTGAACCGAGTAATTCATTTTTCAGAATCACACTTCTTGTTCATCATTCAGTTTTGTGTCCTGTTCTTCATTGGTTTTAGCTTTCAGCGCTTCTAATTCACTCTTCCTCAAACTTCAACATATGCAGTTAGCTTGTTTCTTGTTTAAATGAAATAAATTGGAAACTTGAAATGATATCTTGGACTAATTGGATTCTTTCAACACTTCACGGCCATTAATCTTTATTCTGCCTTCCTTCGGAATAAAATGTACTATTTATTCTGCTGTAGGCATGCATTGTTATAGTGTTGTTCTGCTTGTGTGTTGATTGTGCATGTTTGATTAGCTGATCTACCATGCTTGTTTCTTGGAAAAATTGAAAGAAAAGATACAATTTTCTAGCAATTAGCCATGTCTCTGTTAACTTTCTATTATCTTCATGGATGCTCAGGTGATGAAAGCCTCCCTTCAGAATGTGAGGAAAAGCAACATCTTCCGACTTCTGGTTTGTTTCTTGATACACATGTTTAAAAGTTTCTTCTGACAGCTTATTTTTATTTCTATATTAGTATCATGATGTCCCAAATGTCTTATTTGAATTGGGTATTAATAAGGCGACACAAAAGAATTTGATGGAGTCAAAAGCAGAAGTGAACAACGATTTCCTCTTCCTGGAGAACCTGTTTGCCTCATATGTGGGAGATATGGAGAATATATATGCAATGAGGTGACCTATGTGATATTTGTAGTCATGTTAGCTAATACTTACATGTTCTGCTTTTGTACAATGACTGGCCATTTTAATATTTACATGCTTTGATAGACAGACGATGACATTTGTAGTATGGAGTGCAAAAAGGAACTCTTGGAAATTCTTCGACCCAATGAGGTGCTTTTACTTTAGATATCTGTAATAAGAGTTCCACTTGTTCTGCTTTCTAAATTTTCTCTTTTTTAATTCATGTTGATCTCAGGGCTCCTCTCATGACCAAGTTCAAGATTTCTCTTCATCCAGACTTGATTATGGTTTAACAGTGCCTGTGTTTGGTGAGAGTACATGGGATTATAACCGGCATCACTGGTCAAAAACAAGATCAAGCCTTTGTACTTATGAATGGTATATTTTTGCTTCAAACATCTCATCCTTAGAGTCAAAATGAGCTCTTCTGGTTGACCAATTGGCATGGCAGGATAAAACTGATTGTCAAGAAGTCATTTATAATTATCTGCTCATCTACTCAAATAAATAACTTTATACAACACTGATACTGACCTATTTTTAATGCCACTTGTATTGCTTGGAATGCTCCAGGAACTTTAAATACCAATATCCCCATCTTTAGTTATGATGAGAGCATTTACTTTGCTCACATCCATGCAAATGCATGGATGTATTTCTATGCTTTCCTGGATTAGTATATGTTTACTGCAAGTTGTTTTATTGTAGTTGGAAATGTCAAAAACCTGGGCACCTACCTGAAGACTGTACAGTGAATACTAGCACCCAGGTTTGTCATTAGCTTTTCAGGCATAACATTGCACCTGCTCGGCTGTTCCATTCCATGAATTTATATATCTGACTATGTAATAGTCTATTAAAGTTTATTCTTTTTTTATCCCTTTGGCCTAGGCCACTGTAGCAGATAAGAAATCGAATTCCATTCCTAAGGATTTTCTTGGACTATATAGAAGGTTTGAAACTTTCGTTTTATATTTTGTCTTATTGCCGGTTCAATTTTATTTCACATGGTGATTACTGAATTTTGTTATTTTATCTATTTAGACAAGTATGGTATGAAGACTTTTACAGTGTTTCAGCTTTCAGCATTTTTTTTGTTGACTGTTGCGTGCAGATGCCACCAAATTAGTAAAACGATGTTGGCAGCAAGTTGTAATGCATGCCGTGTCTCATCAAATTTGGCAACATGCCTTGATTGTGATACTGTCATTTGTGATGGGTAAGCTGAACACTTGTATACTGGTCATAAATTTTGTTTCAGAATTATACATAGCTACGGTCCTCGGAATTTCTTCATATCTTTCCATCTTTGCAAGTTTCTTAAAAGATTTATGATGTAATTATTGTATGTGATGATTCTTAAGCATACAAGTTCATATTCAGGAGAATGTAGTGAGATGATGGAAGTGTTTTGGTTGTATACTCTTCTTTATCTTTCAGTACACCATTATGTTTCTATTTGTGAATGATATAATAAACAGTTTTTCTGTCACTGGTATTCTAGTCTGTGGTAGGAGGTAATTGAAATCCAAGCTGTTTTCTCTATGAAATGTTATATACATGGGCCTGAATATTGGTATTTGATGCAATTTTAATTCATGACCCTATTACTGATGTATACTAAGATTGTCGCAGCGTTTGATGACATGACAGAAGTGTTGATCATAGTTGCCACTGCTTCTTGTTTTTTTTTTCAAACTATGATCACATAACATTCAGCTGGATGAATTTTTGTCAAATACTATCTCATAGAACCAGAGGGCATTTGTCTCATGTAGGTAAATTCATGAAGCAGCCTTAATAGATAATTAGGCTGTTGATGATGATAAACTGGGGAAATAATGGCTGTTGATGATGATAAACTGGGGAAATAATGGTTTTGTTTTGAATTTAGACTTTGAGAACACTTGATACTTTTACCAAAAAGGATTTGGAGTAAAATTGGACCTCAGGTTGCCTTTTTTTTTTCCGCAACCTT
The DNA here is from genome assembly GCA_037074615.1 of Leucaena leucocephala. Classification (NCBI taxonomy): domain Eukaryota; kingdom Viridiplantae; phylum Streptophyta; class Magnoliopsida; order Fabales; family Fabaceae; genus Leucaena; species Leucaena leucocephala. The sequence continues at coordinate 14,496,780 of CM073570.1, forward strand.
TTCTGAGTTAGTAAATGGAGAGATGAAGTCCTGGTTTCTGAGTTGTCCCTTTTCTTTGCTAGCATGGTTGTTTTCATGCTTAATAGGATGGTTACTAGGGCTATCGATAGAGATCTTGTTGGGTTTATGGTAGAAATGGAATAGATTGTAGTGTACATTGTCAATTTGTAGACTATACTATTCTTTTGGACAAGACAGGTTAGTCTGTTGAATATATGATAACTATTAAGATTTTAACAATCTTTTAACATCTTAAGAAGATTACAAGTTTGCTTTAGTAAAGCTGAAACGATTAAAACTGGGTGATAATATATCTAAACTCAACAATTACTATTAGGAAGATCAGTTAGTTTCTCATTAAAAGTATTTTGGTAAGCATAAGTTACATTTCTTGTCGTTTATTCCTTCATAATAAATTAAAAATATAAAGCTTTTAGGAATTGTTAATGTTGTTTCTTGGTCTCTATCAGTAATTTCCCCCAATTACAGCAGAGCAAGTTAACATTGAATAAATGCATGAATCTGCTTCAATTAATCATACTTGAGAAAACTACTGTATTCGGGAAGGAAGGTTACAAGGGTGTAATTAATGTGCATTCCTCCAAAATCTTTTCAACCTTGTATGTTTTCTTTGTTGCTAGTTTTGTTTCCGCAATCCAGATAATTCTGTGATTCTTATTTTCCAGTGCAGGACACTTGAATGAGCATATACAAACACACCCATCTCATCAGCAATTTTTCTCACACAAGCTTAAACGTCTAGTAAGTTTCTTCTTTTTCTTGACTATTCTTTTTGACAGATTCCTGACCTCATTGATTGGAATGTATTTTTACGTGCTTGGAGAATATCATTGAAGTTACACACGATGTATTGCTTTCTTCTTTTAGAGGTCATTATGCCAACTGAAGTTTTTCAACTTGATGGAAGATCTTACATGGATACTTTTTTTTGGGCTCTGGATAAGAGTATACAGCTTCCGGTGTCCTGATTTTCCTATACTTTTTTCCCAGTATATGAGGGCACATTTTCTCTTTAAATTATGGGTTAAAGGACACATACATATATAGGTGGCAAACCAACCAGAAATTTAAAAAGAAAAAAGAAATGACACTCTCTCCCCTTCCTTCTTCCGCTACGGCAATCTCTTTCTCTTTAGACTCTCATTCTGAGTATTTCTTCTCTCCCTCAAATTTCTTCTCTTCTCCCTTTATTCATCTGGTTTCTCCCTCCTTTCTTTCTGTTCTCCCTCATCTTTTTTCCCATTCTACATCTCTAGACTTCTGTTCAGGTGTTAAGTGCGACTGAAACAGATCCCCTGAAAGTGTATTACTACTAAAGAGAGAAAAAGAGAGGGCGGACATAAGTTCAACCTTTGTAGAATCCACATAGATAGAGGTATGGCCTATCTTTCTCTCTCGTTTTCTCCCTCACTTCATAAAGTACGCTTCAAGAGATCCTGATCATGAGCGTGACTGAGATTCAGTGACGGATCTAGAGCTAAACATTTGAGGCACCAAAATGAAAGCTACATGACTCCCTGCAAAGAGTGACAGTAACAATAAGAGCCATTATAGGCGTGTTTACTTTAAACGTAGTATATAATATGTATGGACTTTGGTGTTGTCCATGAGGTAACTTCAATTTGAATGCTTTAGAGGCAACATTTGATTAGAATCCTGGTAGGTGGTTTATCATCTATATGATGGTTCAAATCTGAATTCAATGTAGGTAAAATGTTGCAAGTCAAGTTGCAAAGTGACTTGCAGCAAGGATCTGTTGGTTTGCCACTACTGCTTCAGTAAAGCCTTTGAAAAATTCTACGACATGTATACTGCAACTTGGTATGTGATCTCAATATCATCATTCTCCAATCTCCATCTTCTACTGAAGCATGCAGTTATACAAAGTTCTCATTGAATACTTTACCGTATTATGCTTGATGAAAAACTATCTAAGCCCTTTCTTCAATTCTTTGCCTGTGTTAATTGCTTGTGAATGCAGGAAAGGAGCTGGTCTTGCAATTATATGGGGTTCTATATGCTGTGAAGACCACTTCACCTGGTAAAAATTCTTGCTGACTATTACATTTTTGTCTTAACACGTCTTTGACTTTATGTTGAAAACTGCTAAAACTATAATTTTGGCAGAAGCAGCTCACTACCTGCTTATATTAAAATCATGATTTTGGTGATTTTCAATGCGAAACCCAACATGCTCTAAGAGGATGTTAAAGTGTCAAATGTTGGTGGTTTTGGCCTCATCAAATAACTCTTCATCATGGAACAGGCACAGAATGAATTGTTTAAGTGCAGGCATGGAAGAAAGTGCATACATCATCAGGAAGAATGGACATACGAGCAAATATACCCAACTTAGTGACTTCATTTTTTGATGATTGATACACTTTTTGCTAAATTATGTTATGAAGTTTCTCATCAGATGGACACAAAATCAGAGCAACATCTTTGCTTATAATCTTTTAAATGTTTGAGAGGAGGGTAAAAACATCCCATAGTTGAAAAAGTTGTTTGTCTATAGGTTGTTGAAATAAAGGTTGAATTCTTCTGAGAGTTGATATAGATGATAAAGAACGAGCTCGTATCCTATAAGGATGCAAGTTCGATTCCTATTACTGTTGTTAGAGTTTTGATATGTAATATTGTAAGTCTCCTGTAAGTACTCTCTAAGCCTTAAGGTTGTATTCTAATTTTAGTAAGAGATTCGTGCCGGATCTACCTAAACTTTTTAATTAAAAAAAAGGTTAAATTCTTCCCCATTTAATTGATGGGTGTAGTACGTCTTTGTTGCTCTGGCCTTTGATTTCTCAATGCATAATTCGCTAATAAAAATTTATTTATAAATTATTTTTATTGTTTTATAACTCAAAAGTCTGTAAAGTTCAAATGAATTTAAAATTAAGAATAGAATATTTTTAGAATTAAATTTGTTATATTAAAGAAAGTATTAATTGTAAAACAATTATATATGATGTATTTAAAAGGAGGAAATGAAAAGGATGTGAGGAGAATGAATAATGATGATATATGAATTATAAACACATACACATTCATATTATTTTATACTCCATAATCTATAATATAAAACCTATTTAATAAATTTTATTAAATTAAAAAAATGAGTTAATATATCATATAGTTTCTAAAATATTATAATTACTTTTATTAACTTCATTTTATTCTTCTTCTTTCACTTTATTATTATTAATATAAATTAATAGAAATAATTTAAAAAAATTAATAAATATATAAAATATATCTTATATTTAAAATTAAAATTAATTTATTGATTAATTTTTGTATTAAGTACGAGAGGAATATTATTTTTTGGCCATCCTGTGTTGAATTATACAAAGAGATGATAACATACTTTTCCAATTATTAGAATTTTTGATCTTTTAAAACTTTATTATGACAGTTAAAATTTTTTAAAAATATTATTGATGGATGAACACAAATAGAAATTATTAAAATTAGATGATGATAATAATAATAACAACATACTTCAATAGTTATTTTCAAGGTCATGCCAAAAAAATAAGTTAAATTCTAAGAGTTAAACCTACTCCTGATATTTATATCTTTAATAAGTTTTGATTATTTTCCTATATATTTTTTGTTGCTTTTTGTCCTTATATTTTATGTGAACAAAACGTTGTTGCCTAAAAGAATTTGGAAGCATGATTTGGGATTGAAGCATCCTAATTCTATTTTGGCATCGAGGTTTTAGAAGATCAGAGTGATTTTGCTCTGTTGCTATGTGTGTGAGGATAATTAATTGAACGGGGAGGGCGATACTGATAAGATATTCTAATTTTATCTCTTTTTTGTGTGGTATTTCTCTTCCATATCTCTATTATAATTAATAGTTGGTATGGGGATTGGACTGTGCGGCTGTACCTATCTGATTCGTTGGTGACTGTGGATTAACTAATAATAATGTCGTGTATTAAACGTGATGTGAAGGTTAAAACTTGAGCGTATATAAAAAATTTTTATTAAAAAATTCATATATTATAATTAAATACGTAATGTGAATTTAAACTAGATATAATTAAAATAAAATTATAATAAATTAAATAGATAAAAAAATAAATAATAATAATAAATTATATATATAAAAATAATAAATTATATATAAAATATAATTATTATTTTTATCACCTTTGTTTTTGGGCTATCGATGGTCAATGGAATTAGGAGTATTTATAAAGCCTATGATTCGGTATGGTCATTCGAACCCGTAAAAAAAAATCTGCTCAACTCTATAAATATAGGACAGGATCAGGTATTAGGTTACAAAATACAGTCCATACTTTTTTTGGGCTAGGCACCGGGCAGAGAGATTACCCTGCTCTGCCCATGAACACTCATTCTTTTATTTTATTTTTTACTTTTCTCCCTAGATGCTACACTTAGAAGGGAGAATATGATAACTACTGGTGACTAAAGGGTCATTTTAGAAATATAAGTAGTTAAATAAATAAATTACGTCTTTTAATATTTATAACTATATTAATTTTTTCTTTTTCTTTAACTTTATTAATATAATATGATTACATTATAAATTATAATTATTTATTTTATTTTTTTAAGATGTTTTATCCTTGTTAAGATTTGAAAAGTTATATAAAGTTATAATTACAAATTACTTAGATTTTAATTTTTTTTATATACAATGAATTTCAATACTTTAATTATTATTTTTTTATTACCTTATTTTTAGTGAATTATAGATATTATTTAATTATTGAAGATATATGAATATTGTATTATTTTATAAGTTTATAATTATAAATTATTTTCCATAACATGAGTATAATATCATAACTTAGATATATTCAATCTACCTATACCCAACTTACTTATATCTAATCTAAAATAATTAAAGTTTTTATCAGATATAATTAGATATTAAATTATAAAATATAATCCATATTTTGATGGCGCAGTGCATCAGGCGGGGGTTGCCCTGCCCATGAACGTGGAATATACGACTCGAGAAATTTGATCGGAACTCGGAGTTAAAGTGAGAAACAAGAGAAGAAGATCGATAAAATCCGATTAGGTTATCCCGGTATTATCTGGCAGCAGTGATTTACAATCTTCTTCATGCTAATCCTTATCTGCGCCTCTCAGGTACTTCATTTGTTCGCTTCCAATATTTCTCACACAAATTCTGGAAGTAGGTTTCTCGCCTATTATCTGCCTTTGGGACGACTTTTGATTCAATTATCGCGATATTGACATTATTTCTTTGAGAATACGAGAAACTCTAATTTCTGAAATTGAACATAATTGATGACTTATCTTAATATTTTTGTTTAATTTCCTTCCATGAATTTTGCCACGTTCCGTCTAAGATACGCGTCTTTGTCTGCAGTTGGTTTTGGTATATTGATTGATTATGGGAGGTCATGGAGGTCTGAATATCCTTCCCCAGAAGCGCTGGAATGTGTACAATTATGAAAACAGGGAGAAAGTTCGGCGCGATGAAGAGGAAGCAGCAAGAGAAGAACAGCTGAAATGTGAGCAGGCGAGAAAGAGGGATGCTGAGTTTCGTCTCGAGCAGCTGCGAGCTGCTCGAGGTTTGGCTCCACTAATTAAACCTCAGGAACCTGTTGAATCGGAGACAAAATCTGGTCACATTAATCTTTTTGAAGGGATTAAGATTTTTGACCCAATTAAAGAATTAGAAGATGACGGTGCAGCAGAAAGAGACGGGTCGAAGAAGAAGAAGATGAAGAAAGAGGATGCAAAGCCCAAGATTGTGAATCCAGATGATGAGAAGTACAGGTTGGGTTATGGGGTTGCAGGGAAGGGGGTTAAGCTTCCTTGGTATCTCCAAAAACCAAATGATGATGCTAATGGTGATAGCGGCTCAGATGGTGATCCCCCAAAGGATGAGAAAAAGAGCAGTGGTAAGAAAACATTGGAAGAGTTGAGGGAAGAAAGACTGAAAAGAGAGAAGCGAGAGAAGGAGAGGGAGAGAGCTTTGATGCAACAGAAGCGCCAGAGAGACATAGATGTCACTGGAAATAGGCGGTTTTCCAGGTGAACATTCAAAATTGTATTCTATTTTTCTTTGTCATATCTTGTTTCTTCTTACGATTTAAATGATGTATTTGCGTTAGATCTTTAACAATAACTTGTAATGTCATAGCGATTAAGAGTTTAAAGCGCATACAAAGAATTTGATTTGGACTTTCTATTAGGAAGAATAGAATGATTCACCAGAAGGCATTTAAATCGTTTCTTTATTCTTGTTATCTATGTGTTAGTTTAATTGGTTTATTCATTTTTCATTGATTTGATTGTGTTCTTCTTAATTAATCTTAACAGGAGCTCATTTCACGGTTGGTAGGTCGTCTTGATATTTACTTATGAAGCATTCTGGACATGTTTCTTTTATGTGAACTCATGCCTATTAGTTTGTAAATTCCAATGCCAGTTTTTCAGCTTAACGAATCAGCACCCGTCCAACACTGAACCTTTGTTACATGAACTTCATTGCCACTTTTGTGTTTGTAGAAGTTAGTCTTGAAATTTAAATTGAAGGTTATGTTCTTATATTTTGGTGTCGTGGAAGGGGATTGAAAATTTGAATGTGAAGGAAACAGATAAATATGACTAGTGAGGATGCCACGATTGAATTTTGTTAGAGAATTCCGGGGTCAGTTTGATATGTAAGCCAATCTACTTTACTGGGTTTTATCAAAGGATTTGTGTGCAATCTGATGTTCAGAGCAAGCAAATTTTGGACTATGCACTTGACTGGATGTAAATTTCACTAGGATTATTGTCCTAAATGGGAGTTCATAATTGGTTTTGGCTTGCTGTATACTAATACGTTCAATTTTTAGCCCTTGATTTGCAGAAAATTTACCAGTGATTCCAATTTATAGTTGTGTTAAATTACATATTTATATGATGCCGACTATGTATTGACAGCATATTTCATAATTGTTCAGCCGTTCATCACCGCATGTCGTGAATTTAAATAAGAAACAAGCCAAGAGGGTCTATCGCTAAAACAACTGGTGTAGTTGAGCTATTATTACCACAAATTTAACAAATCAATGAACTTTATATTTTAAACAAATGTGAAAACAAAGTAGAATGGATGAAGAATGAGGATGCAACATAACTTCCTTTTCTTATTGTGAAACACTTCCAGTTTGTGCTTCATTTCTTTGTATTCGTTTTACCTAATGGAATGCTGGGCAGCGATAACTGCATCGTTTGGACTTATGCGGAATTTGATTCTGATAGGCCAATTGATCAAGAATAGGAAAGAATGAAAAAGAATAGGGAAAAACAGAAGAGAAGTAAAGAAGACAGAGGGAAGTTGGAAAAGGGAAAGGGAAAAGGAAAGAAAAAGGAGAGGTTTTACAAGAGAGAAATGAAAATAGTCACGGCAAGTTTATTCAATCTTATTCCATGATACTGTTCCATTAGTATGTTATTATTTATAGACTATTATCACAGTATTAAACAGTAATTATTTAAAGTAATCAACATTAATTACTTATAGTAAAACTTTATATCGATACCCCCCTCCCAAAGAGATTCTTGCCCCCAAGGATCAAGCAAGATAAAAAAAAACTATAAATCTAAAAGCAGAACATAGGCTTTAAATTCTGACAAAAGCTTCCGCTAGCCAGTGAAGAAGTTTTTGTGACTTAGACCCAGAGGATTGTGTTTGGTTGCAGCATTGCATACTTTACTTCCTTCTTTTCTTCCTACTTAGAGAGCAAACCTTCTCAAAAAGTATTATAATTAATTCTCCTTTAAACCATTCTAATATCATAAACAAGGCCCACTATTGAAATAACTTGTAATTAATAGCATTCAAAGGAATTGAAAAACCCAATTGCAATTCTATTGAGTTTTCCTTCCCGCTGCCACCTTCTAAGCCCATGTATACATATGGTATTACTACATTTAATGAACACCCATAGTACTTCTGCTGCTTGAAGATGGTAGCCAACTGTGACCCAATATATGAAGGAATAGTAGTTGCAGCAGATGGAATAATGCTGAAAATAAAGAAGTTAGGAAAGCAGATCACTTTGCATATCACTAGCTAGGACCCACTATCAATTGGTGTCTATTTCCTAACCTCACACCTGTCTCTATGGTACAAAAGAGCTTGTAACTCTTCAGCAAAGTCTAAGATTGAAAACCCATTAATTTCAGAGATCATTTTCGCACCTTCCCACAGTACTGAGTTGTGAAAATCAGAGATAAAAGCAGAGATGGCTCCTAAAGTCATTAGTCCGGAACCCCTATCATCCTCAAAGGGCACCTTAGCATTGATTCTGGTTAATACAGAGGTGACACTTGATGGAAGTGAAGAAACTGAGCCTACACCCAACGAAACAGAGCTTGAAACAGGAGAAATGTTTTTCGAAACTCCTCCAACATAATTGAAACGCCATGTCCTATTAACTCCAGACGTGATTTCCATACTCTCCACCTCTACATTCAAAGAAGATGACGAATCATAGCAGTTAAAGGTCAAACTGCTTTTAGTACCGATGAAAGAGTCTTGGCTAGTCTTGAAATCACTGTCGCATCCTTCTTGCATTGCGACAGGTTCTTGGGATTCTGGAAATTTTCCTTGGAGTCCATTCTTGATCGATAGGACCGTCTTTTCTTTGCTCCGCCACAACAAAGAAATCTCTTGTACTCTGGCTATGCATCACGCCTCAACCAGAGTTCTTGGATTAAATAATCGGACGGAGTCAGTGATTTCCTCTTTCAATGCTTCCACGTACATATCTACCAAATACACCTCTGGAAGGTCTAGTCTCGCCGAGATCTCATCAAACTTGATGTTAAACTCCACCAGTAACCTCGTTTGCCTAAGGTGCGTTAATTCTGTCATAGCCTTCTCGTATCTTGGGAATTCCATTTTGGGCCATTGGGTCCGACGCCGATCATCAATATTCTCATTGTTCCTCTGGTGTTTGTTACAGTGGGGAACACCATTGGTGATATCACGCATTTCTTGCATTATGATCTGTAGCTCTTGATGAAATGAACGTCCTATTAGCTGCATTTCTTCTCGAAAGCCCAATACTGTTTCTTACAAATCACCCACCTTTGACAATTGTTGCTCCACGTTCTATAACCTACCGTCCATCTTTCTTGCATTTTCTTGCTATCGAGGTTTGTATCATTCAAAGTTGCACTGAACGGAGTCCAAAGAGGGAGTGCTCTGATACTACTGATAGGCCAATTGATCAAGAATATGAAAGAATGGGAAAGAATAGGGAAAAACAGAAGAGAAGTAAAGAAGACAGAGGGAAGTCGGAAAAGGGAAAGGGAAAAGGAAAGAGAAAGGAAAGGTTTTACGAGAGAGAAATGAAAATAGTCACGGCAAGCTTATTCAATCTTATTCCATGATACTGTTTCAGTAGGTATGTTACTATTTATAGACTATTATCACAGTATTAAACAGTAATTATTTACAGTAATCAACAGTAATTACTTATAGTAAAACTTTATATCATATTCACTACTTTCATGCATTAAGACTTGTGATAGTTGAAGATTATTGATCAAAAGTTTGGAGGTGGATTGTTAATATTTAGGAATTGTTATAGGGGGGAAATTGTGTTTGGTTATTCTATTTTCATTAGTTTCTTTGAAGTGCTTTGGCATATTGTTCCGCAGGCGATGATCCAGGCAAGTGAATTTCTTGGTCGATATCTAGTTGCTTAGTGAGGATCAAGGTAGCCCCAATACTCGGTAAATTGACAGCAAATTCACTTGCGACTATGGCATGGCCTTACCACCGCATCTCAAGAATATCATGACCTCGTGAAATATTAAGCGAGTGCATTTGAAATCTGCCCAAGCTTGATTATAATTGCTTTTGGAATCACTTCCAGTCGAGGAAGGTGGTCCCTTTTCAGTTTTTTTGACCCTGCAAATTGGAATCACTTCCAAGATGAGGCTGGGGTGAATGTTGGCTGGCAATTATGTTGTTCTTCGGCTTTCTTAAGGTTGCGTCTCTGCCTGCGACTTAAATGCCGACCAGTCCTTATATCGAATAACCGGTTCACTTAGTCCTTGATATTTTATTGCACAGCAAGCGATTTTCTTTCGTATACAAAAAATTATTGCTAGGATAACACGGATTTCAGATTCTTTCAATTTGGGGAGTATATTGGAACTGTTAAAAGAGACGGAAGATAGTAAATGAGGAGAGAATTGGCCTTCATACGTATTTTTAGTCATTCGATTAATATATTTTTTTGACATATGAAGTGTCGCAGATCTTGAGATGTAAAATGTACGGGCATCTTGCACCTCATAAGTTGCAAGAAATGGGTAGTAAAGGAAATAATATTACTCCAGGTCCTTGTGTGTTAATCATATTCTGTTTTTACTCAATGTAGTTTATTTTCGTAGTTTTTAATTTTCATCCATTATATTTGCTGTCTAAAACGAGTTGGCCCTTCCCTAATGGTGTCATTTGATGCCCTTTCTCTTCTCACCTATATGTTTTTGTTTTAAAGAGGTGGGATTACTTGGTCTCTTTTTTCTTAATCTGATCAAACTCTTAAACGATTTTATAGTCCTTTTTTGAAACGAGCATATTTTTTCCTAGTCATCTGATGGTTTTGACAATGTTAAGTCTATCTAAGTAATGGAACAAATAAACTGTAGGATCTAAACAAAACAAAACAAAAAACAAAGCACGATTAAAAGTATATGAAACTAAAGGGGTATTTTCCCATTAGTAAATATTGTTCACAAAGTACATGACTGAAATAACAAATGAGCTTGTCATGCCTAATATTTTCCTGTCACCTTACCCACTGCCAACTTCTACTTTCGATTTTGATCGAAAAACTGGTAACTTGAGACAACATAAGATTCAGATGTATGACCTTACAACAATTTGATACAAATGACATGATTTTGCTATTATCTATAGAGTTGCGCACGTTTTCTACTAACAACTGGAAACAAAATATAAAACTATAATTTATAATATTTTCAATAATGGGCATTAGTCCATTACTTAAAGACTGAAAGGAATTCCACCATATCTCTTGCAAAGAAGAGTTGAAAAATATCGAGGAGTAAAAGAGTAGGGCAAGACAATGGCCATCTGAGTCGGATATTAAATTTCAGACCACAAAATTCAAAACACTGTCTACCTACCTATTAATCTTTAGAGCTTTTATAGTTTACTATGGGTAAATTGGTGAAAGAATTATTTGACCCGAACAAAAAAAAAAGTAAATTTCATACATCTGTTAACATTAATGAAGATACAATGACCACATAAGCCAGAAAAAAGAACATGGCAATCTGAATGAAGAACTTGGGACTTTCCCTCATGTTTGGGGATGTCACTGCCCTGAAATTCAGAAATTTATACTATTAAAAAACACACAAACTCCAGAAAAAAATGCAAACAGAGAGAGATTACTCCACAATAGTCAATCCAAGCGTTTTATCACTTCAATGGAATGTTACCTAGCAATTCGCTGAGAAAGTCTATGAAAGGGCAAACTCTGTATGAAGACAATGCCAGGTCCAGTCAAAACAGCTGTTACAGCATTGTCACCCTACAATTTTGAGATTGCAATTATCAATACCAAGGGGTGCATGCTGATAAAAAGAGTATTAGAAATAGGAGTTACTTACCCCAAACATTGCCTTTCTAGCTGGACCATTGTATTTTGTTTGGATATTAATGGTTGTTGTGACAGCAGCAATGCAAGAAATATCGACAGACAGCATTTCACCAACCTCAAGATTTTTCTGTATAACTAATAAACAAAGTCCAACAAAAAGTTTTAGAAATAAAAAAATTACAAACAAAGAAAAATATGAAAACTCCTAAGAACAGTTTCAAAAAGTACAAAAATCCTAACGAGGTATTCTAGCCACAGGTTTTAACTGTAATTTTGTCAGCTAATGGAAGTTCACCTGATCCACCCGCTAGTATGAATGCAAGCCCTTGACCTGATAGCTTTTGCCTGAGAAATCCCTACAATAATACAAAGACTATCTTAGAGATATAAGATGGAGATATGCAAGGCAAGTCAGGGACATAGTCCGTTTCTAATAGTAATCCTCTATAAATTTTCCCCTTAAACATACAGGTTATGAACAAATTTTAAAGTATCTCTGTTTTTCCATTATTAATGAAATTATGTTCCATATATACACTCACAGCCTAACCCTATTTACAGTATTTGTCCTTTCATAAAAGATGATTTGTACACCCCAATGCCAAATTTTCCTAAGCACATGTTACATTAATCTTGAATGCCAACTCCTACCAGGAATATGAATAGGCATTTCAGAATTCAGATTATATATGTAGTAATAATGGCTCTATGAAAACTAAATTAAAATTGCTCAAAAATGAAAGTCAAGTGCTTTGTGCAGGTATGAGGTGGTGGATTCATAAGGCCAAGGTAGAACCAGATAATGACTGAAAACAAGAAGCTAAAACAATTCCATGACCATATAACACGTTTATAAACTTATAATCAAAATGCATATAAGCCTAAAAAAACTTGCACCAATCAGTCACAGCCATAACCCAAAAGCTGAAAAGCAGATAAACAAAGCCTGCCAATTATATTATTTGGAACAAACATGACAACAATTTAGCCATGGCAACCTTCAAGTGACATCAACTTATCAAATACAAACAGGAAACAGGAAACAAATCTTGCATCCCCATTATCTCACCTCAGCGCCAGCAACTACATTACGTCCCCTCTGATCAACTGTATTGCTGACCTTTACATCATTTACAGAGCAAAGAAAAGCATCTGGCTGCAGAAAATTTTAAGTTGTAGTGAAATTTCAGCTCTCATATTTAAAAAAAGAAATCAACAAAAGTTTACCCATAAATATAAAATATACACTATCTAAAATAGTCAAAGAAACGTTATTGAAAATATAAATAGAACAAAAGAAAAGGCAACACATACCTGACATAAAATCTCTCCATTAAACATTGCCAAATCCATCTGCACTCACAATTTCACGAGTAACATATATTGAAAGGACTTTCATCAGTTGAACAAGCTTAAAATGAGAAGTAACAAGGCTTTATTAAAATATTTTGGAGATCGGTGAAGGCACAAACTGGGAGAATTCTTGCAAGAGAAGGAGCAGCAATTCCAACAAATCCATCACTAGGTCCAGGATTCTGAAGAACAACACTAGTTATAGTCTTTCCAAACAACCACTGCCACATGCCTACTTCATTTTCCGGGATGTAGACATTTTCCATTTCAATTGATCCAGACATAAAGCACATGGAACCTACAAATTATCAGTTTCATTTAGATTAATAATGAATCGAAGATCCATTATAAATTTAGGTACATTGCAAATTTTTTATTTTACTTCCATATTGAGGCACAAAAGCCAACCAACTCCGGGAAGCCAGAAATCCATTAAATTGGCTTACAGGATTACCTTCGGACCAAGAGTCACAAAGTAGAGGGTCATTAAAAATTCGTTTCAATGAATTACACCAAAGATCCTTGATGTACCCAGATGCATATCCATAAATATAGATTAAAAAACGAATTAAACATAAGCAAACCAAATAAATTGGTTTTCTCATCCTTGTTTGACACTGATGACAAACCATCAACACATATCATTGAAATAAGCCTTCAAAGCATGTCCATTAATAACCAGAAATCATGTTTGTGTAATATGATTATTATATTCAAATGCATTGTGTCCTATACCAGGCTTTGCAACAACTTTTTCCTGTGGCTTCAACATTATCTGTATCACAAGAACGAAAGCCAAAACCACTTTATAATGTTGTGAATAGATAACAAAGATAAATATTGGCATCTTAAAGTTAAGATGGCCATACACTCACCTGAACCACCTGAGCTTCTCCCCCTAAAATCTGAAAAGCTGTAATTGAATCTTGTGGACTCTAAATAATGACATAACATTAAATCCACCGTTAGACTATGAATAAGACAAGATAAGAGCAAAAATTATCCGAAGAATGTCGAGCAATTTCAGTTCTTTTTTTCCAGAAATGGGCGTGTATTAAGTCAACAGAATCATTCAGCATAATAGTACAATCAGGAAGAACACAACAGAAGGGGCATGAAGCATCTAGTTAATAATATGTAGCTCTTTCTTGAGCTTATTCTATTGCCAACATCTCCCCTCCACCATATAAAAGTAGGTATGCAACAAATGCACAAAAACATAGACATGTTGCAGCTTTTTTACATATACGAAAAAAGATAAGATATTGTTACGTCAATTTAATCATCCATGAAAGTTGAAACGTGAATACAAATTGATACAACCATTCAGAATTGATGGGTCAGGTTTGACACAAGTGTTCGAATTGTACTAAACACCATGGTTTCATTTTTTAAGTATTGATGCTTTCAACATCTGAATGTTACAGTAACGTTCATATGTGCTACTGCAATGACTAAAACATGTAAGTAGAAAACCTTAACGGGCAAGGATAAACAGAATATTTCAATGGAGCCGCTTAAATAAGTTTTCCTACACCGGAGTCAATTACCAGTCAGCATATCCTTTTTACTTTTATTGTTGCTGATCATTCAGTAAAGCCACTCCATTAAACTAAACCCCAAACAACAACCTAGGGTATAAAACCTTCACAGTAAACCGGATCGCCCTACTCAAACAATTCAATTTCGCTAGTGGACAAGTCGTAGTAAATGTAGCAAATATATCAACTAGAAATTCGAATTAACCTGAGTTATTATTGATAAGCAGAAAGCAAACGATTGAAGCTTAAGAGTTTGCATCGCCGAGCGAAGTGATGACAATACCTGATAAACGTAAGGCTGAAAAGGAGTCGAGAAAAACGGTGCAGCCATTGCCAAGACACGAGAAATAGGTTGCACTTGCGTCGAGACACAGACGGAGTTGATAATAGCTCAAATTTTTTACAATTTGCTTTCGTAATTTCCAGATAAGTCCATTCAAAAATCCAGATCCAGCTTCAAAAAATCGTTTCTTCGTAAAAACAAAGTTCTTTCCCCAGATGGCACCGATTCGTCTTCTGTCAATTGTGGAATGAGCTTTACAGGCAATTTTAATGAAAAGCTTTGAAATGGAACTTCGAGGTTGAAAACAAAAATTCCAACAGTAAGAAACGCCTATCATGAAATACGAATCTTAGATTTGGCCAAAAAGAAATAGAATTACTAATATGACCTTTTATTTTGATAATAATTTCATCGTCTTTCTTTGGAGTGGGTGGACTTTATGATTGATTTATTTCGGGCTTCTAGTAATTTCGCATATCGCCTACAGGAGTATTTATTTGTCTGAGTCTACGAAATCCAATATTTGGAGTACACGTGTTCTTTATTCTGATGTGGCTAATTCCTGTTGGATCGCATGTCTGATCCCTACGTGTTCATAATTTCATATGGCGTCTTAGTCCCTTTTTTAATGTCAGGTTTAATTTATATATATTATTAAGTCGTATTATGTTAATTTGATATCTAATTTTTTAGGCAAAATATATATATATATAAATTTAATTAAGGGTAAAACGTTGAATTTTACAATAAAAAATTTGACCTCGTTGTAAATATCTAAAATTCTTTCTTACATTAATATTTTCTCAAAAATATTAAAAAAAAAAAAAGAAATGCATTAATATGGTTAATATTCATAAATAATATTGCTTATTTTTAATACTTTTAAAATGATATTAATTAAAAAAAATTCTAGATGCATTCTGAAACAAAAATTGAACTCTTAACTACTAATTTTGGCCTTTTGTCACTCGTGTTAGAAATTGAATTTTCTTATTTTTTTTTGAGGTGTAGGTGGACGATATTTTGGGATGAAATAATATATCATATCTTCGGAATCTAATGCACTCCACGATATCAAAAATTAATTGCAACAAGCTTATCACAATTTCTTCAATATCTCGATTAATGAAATAATATTATTTTAATTTAAACAATTAAATCAAATTATATAATAAATATGATTTAAATTTAAAAATCATATATTATTGATATCAAGATTATTCAGATAATATAAATTATATTTTTTATTCAATTTATATTACATTTTAACACATTCATTTGCACAAGGTACAACACCTTTAATGTGTGAAAGTGCAAATCTATCTATCTCAAAAGTGTCCAATAGAGCACACTTGATAACCTTAAAGTATTTAAAGAATCAATGTTACTTCCAACATTTTAAAAAATGTGTAATATTATTAATAAATTATTAGTTAAAATAGTAAGTCAATTTTATTTTTATAAAAAAATATTAGTTTAAATCTTAATTTTTTATACTCTAGATTTTGAAAAGAATTTTAAATAAAAAAAAATACCGTGTTACTTATTAAAGATACCAACTGTGCTCTATTAAATACTTTCGAGAACTTTTATCATTTAGATCAACTTGAGTTTTTTTTTTTCCTTTTTCTTTTTTGATGAAAGGTTAACTCATCCATATATGCAAAATATAGGAACTTATTCAACTAGGAAAAGATAACGGCAAGCAAAAACTAGGGGAAAATTGTGGATTAAAAATTAAAAGGAAAAAAATTTTGGATTCAAAATTAGAAGAGTTGTCACTTGTCATATCGTTTAAAAAATTATAAAAAATAAATAAAAATTATTTAAGGCTTCATTTACTTTTGGAAAGGAAATAATGAATTAATGAATCTGTTTTGAGTCCGCAAATAAACCTTGCATCTAATAGTATCCTACATCAACTAGTTAAAAAATCAAATTTTATTTTAAATATAAGATTTAAATATATTTAATATTTATATTTTTTTAAAAAAACTAATTTATTTAAAATTTGAATATTCATTTTAATTAGCAAGTCAAGGGATAATGAAACTTTTCACCCCTTAAATTTATCTTAGTTATTAATTTAGTCTTTAAAATCTAATTTTTATCAAGTCTCTAAAATTTTATATCATAATTTTATATTTTTATTTAATGACTAACAGTTTTTTTTTCCTTAAATGTATAAAAGTACCATCCTTAACTTAATGGTTAGGCCATATTTATCTTTAAGATTATATGTCATCAAATCATAAAAATTAATAGTACAAATTATAAATTTAAGAATGGTTTGACATAATTTTATAAATTAAAAATATAAAAATGATAAATTTAATAAATAAATTTTTAAATTTAATCCAATTTACTGTTAACATAAATTTAAATGAGAGTTAATGCATTTTAGAAGGCATAAAAATAATAAAATTAGAGAGTGAACCCATGAGTTTGATAAGAATATTTCTAATATTTAATAATAAAAATAAAATATTAATTTTTTATATATCACTCCTTCTATTTTATTTATAAGGAAAAAATTTAAGTGTCCCGATCCCATTCATAAAGAATATGGATGTCTGAAATTTTAATCCTTTTATATTTTTTGTGTCATTAGTTTTATGACATATCTCTTTTATAGTGTCTGTTTGAATAAATTTTTTAAAAAATTATAAAATTTTTTTGAATAATTTTAAAAAAAATAAAAAAATTATAAAAAATAATTTTAAATAAATAACTATTTGAATAGTTATTTTTAAAAATATTTCATAAATTATGAAAAAAATATATAAGTATTAAATAAAGAGAGAAGAGAGATAAGAAAAAAAAGATAGTGTAGAAAAGAAAAGAGATAAGAGAGAGAGTGTAAGAAAAAAAGATAGAGAAGAGAGGGTGTAAGAAAAAGTAGAAAAGAGATGAGAGAATATATAAAAAAAATATGAGTAATATAGTAATTGATTAATCTATAAACTCTTTTAATGTTCTATAAGTTACTCTGACTAGTTCATCTAAACTCTTAATTTTAAATTAAGATTTGATCTAAAAAGTCTTTTAAATTTGATTTAAATTTTTTTCAAATACACAAATAATCAAACACAGTTTTGCACATTTTATTTCCTTTAACTAATTTTAACAACTTTTTTATTTCTGATTTCGGTTATTTGTAATTTTGTACTCCAAGTAATGTCTATGTAAATGTTTTTTTTTTAAATGAGCATAGGGTTGAATACTTGAATTCTAGTTAATACCAACCTGACTAACCAAATCTCGAGATAAATAACAGAAGAGGGAGATTAGAAGAGAAGAGAAAGAAAGAGTTGAGTGTATAGCTGTAAGCATGGTGGATGAAGGAGAAGGAGGAGGTGAAGCAGGAGGTTCGTGGCTTAGATTTGCTGTTATCGAAGTCAAAAAACAGTAAAGTAACAATTACAGCATGTGAAAGTAAGCAAGGCTCCTTCATACAAAAACAACTCTCGCCACTTCATCTTTGACTTTTCGCTACCACCTATTCATTCTCCGATCCAGCTCATTAGATCCACCATCGCCATTATTCGAGCTATCTGAATCAGTAACAGGTATGCTACATATATATCCTTCTTCTTCTTTTTCTTCTCCTTTTCGCGTTTGCTCAATATATATATTTAGTTTTTCATTTTCCATATATGGTTTGTTTGCTCGTCTACTGATGGAAATTGGAAACTACAGACGAAGGCAGTAATTGAAGGTATTTATAGTTGTTTGCTTCTGATCGAACAAACTAATCCATAAATGGAACCAAAATGATCTTAGATAGCTACGAGTTAGGACTGTTAGACAAGGATTTCCATATATATTGACTTTAAAATTTCTATATAAGCTCAATTTTATTGATAACTTCCCCAGTTAGGCCTATGAATCCGGATCATGAGTTTCTTACGCATATAAAGGGAAATTACGTCATGTTATAGTTTTAGAGACTCCCAAAGTTAATTTGTGAAAAGTTGTTCACACAGCACACACTGGGTTTAAATCTCGGTGCTTAAAAAATGCCACATGAGGAGATTTTGAATTTCTGGTAGTATTGTAGTTACAACGCCTGATAGCTTTTGAAATTACAGTGAGCACTCATGCAGTACTCGTGTATAGGAATTAATTTAGCTATTTCCTTTTAAAAAGGAAAACCTGCAAGTAAGAAGTGCTTGTGGTGCCTTTGAGTGCAAATATTAGTGTCATATATGAACTTTTTTCCTTCCAATTGTTTGATTGTTTGTTTACCTTCGAGAGGAAGTAAGCTGTGGTTGTCATTGTTCTTTTTCTTCATCTTAAATTCTTAATATTCATGAAAGTTTCTAATTGTCAGTATGATTTGGTATCTATAGGAACTTAGCATCATCGGATTCAAGCTCTGAAGTCTAGAATGGACCTGTGATTTTTACTCAGAGTTTAATATTCAAAAGTTGTATCACAGAGGAGATTTATTTGTCTGCTGGAGGCATTGGAAATCTACTTTATAATATAATGAGATGAGAAAAGCATCTAGGCATTCTGCTTTCATCACAATGAAAAAGTTATTACGGCAGTACTCTAGACACAAAATTGATTGGAGAAGGTTAATTTTTATTGGGGCCTCTTTGGCAATATCTGTTATTGTGTTTCTGATGCTTGTACATAGTCATCAATTGAACAAACAGTACCTTTCTCCTCTTAAATCAGTTTCATCAAACCTATCCTTGAGCAACACCAGAAAGTCAAATGAATTTCTAGAAGAGACCAGACATCAACAGGTTCATCTTAGCCAACCTGCCTCAATCGTTTCACCTAATGTGCCTAACAGGTTAGTACAATTAGCTCCAGTTGAATCAGAGAGAGAGGAACCCGAACCTCATCAAAGCAATATTTCTGTACATGGGAGAAAGGAGGACAAAAATTTTGCCCATACAACAGCAATTATTACGCCTTCCCCTCCTCATGGATTAGTGCCTTCTAGATTGCAGGTAGAAGTTGATGAGATTTTGAACTTACTTCTTTCTTCTTTTAAATATGATGGAGAGAGGCGTCACACGTAATTTACTCGATGTATATCTCAGAGGTACACACGGTCTATGTCACCTAATGAGGCCCTTGTATATGCAAAGAATGAGATTGAACATGCGCCTCAAATTGTTGAAGATTCAGATCTCTACAGTCCTCTATTCAGGAACGCTTCTCTTTTCAAAAGGTACTACATAATTTTTTTTTTTTTTTGCTTTGTTCTGCTTATGTCATGTTCTTTTGCAGAGTACTATCATGATTTGTACACGCTGATTACTGAGCAAAGTGTTTGCGTAATAAGAGCCTACTACTCTGAAATCAGATTGTGATATTGAAATTTCTTGAAGTTTTAGTCACAACTTGTGAGCTATTTTTTGCTTGTATGACTGTTCAAAGTGGGGGAAAGGCAACCCTTTTCCTTCTAGCGATAAAACCTCCTGGATTGTACTCAATGTGGGCAGACTGTTTGCTGTGTAACTAGATGTGTCTACAGCATGCTCATAATGCTAGTGAGTCTATAAAGGCTTTTATATGAATTTCTGACCTTGTGTATCAAGGAGCCGTTCAAATTAAAGCAGAGTTTCTAACTTTAAAACCCTCTTCATAAAGTTCATTGGACTTGAAAATGTGAAGGTGGAAATATATCCAGGATTAAACTATCAAAGTCACCTCAGAGATGAAATAAAGCACATGCAAAGCTTCAACCTATAACTTGTGATATAATTGCATAATGCAAGGAGTTAGAAGATTTGGGAAACATATGTTATTGTAGAATAATAATCTTCCATTAAGGAACACCTCTGGCTTTGTGTTTCCTTGTACTCAACTCTATTCTTGTAGTTCATTTCAAAAATTTCTCTCTTTTCCTACGCATGGGCATCATGCATGTGGGATGAGAGTAAAGGCATCGTATTGTGTACTGTACAGAACTCAGTTCATAAATCAAGACATTTGCGGGTATTTTGTAAAATATAAAAAGTGGCCGCTTATTATGTCTTTAACACACGTCATGATTTCAATTACTTTGTCCTAGTTGAACATTTGTGAAAAGACATCTCAAGAAATGTTGTGCCTCCTCAATTTCAGGAGCTATGAATTGATGGAAACAATACTTAAAGTTTATATTTATCCTGATGGATCAAGACCCATTTTCCATAAACCTTTCCTCAAGGGAATCTATGCTTCTGAAGGATGGTTTATGAAGTTAATGCGGGAAAACAAGCAGTTCGTTACCAAGGACCCCGGAAAAGCTCACTTGTTTTATTTGCCATATAGTGCCCGTCAACTGGAGAAGGCACTCTATGTGCCCGGATCTCATTCTTTGAAGCCATTGTCTATCTTTCTGAGGAACTATGTGAACAAGATTGCTGCAAAGTATCCATTCTGGAATCGCTCACGTGGATCAGACCATTTCCTTGTTGCTTGCCATGATTGGGTATGTGGCATATCTCTATTTTCCATATATTTGTTGCTGACTTGAACCCCACTATTTATCTGGAAGAAGTGTGATAATTGTTTTGAGTCTTAGAATTTCCTTTTTCCTTTTTTGGAAAAACTAGACATGATTTCATGGTTTATTAACCATGCAATTTGTCATAAATTTTTTATTTTGTATGATACATTTTCCCCTTTTGACTATTGCCTAATTACAACTTCAATACATCAACTTTGTTTTTTGGTCTTTATGAGCCACATTAGTCTGACAAGAAGCTCTATGTAATCTTTGCAGGGTCCTTATACAGTAACCGAGCATAATGAATTGGCCAGAAACACCATTAAAGCTCTATGTAATGCTGATACGTCTGAAAGAATCTTCATCGCAGGAAGAGATGTTTCCCTCCCAGAAACTACCATAAGGGCACCCAGAAGACCTCTTAGACATGTTGGTGGGAACAAAGTGTCACAACGTCCAATTCTCGCCTTCTTCGCTGGAAGCATGCATGGTCGAGTCCGCCCTAAGCTTCTTAAGCATTGGGGTGGCGAAAAGGATGAAGACATGAAAATTTATCAGCGTTTACCTCAACTAGTTTCCAAAAGGATGACTTATATCCAGCACATGAAATCAAGCAAATATTGTCTATGTCCAATGGGCTATGAAGTGAATAGCCCGAGGATCGTCGAGGCCATATATTACGAGTGTGTTCCCGTTATCATCGCGGATAATTTCATCCTCCCTTTCAGCGAAGTACTGGATTGGAACGCGTTCTCTGTAGTGGTGGCCGAGAAGGATATACCCAGGTTAAAGGAAATTTTACTGTCCATTCCCATGTCAAAATATCTTACCATGCAAACTAATGTGAAGATGGTGCAGAAGCATTTCCTTTGGAACCCAAAACCAATAGGATATGATCTGTTCCACATGATTTTGCATTCAATATGGTTCAATAGGCTAAATAACATTCAAATCCCACGGATATAGTTAATTCTTTGAGCATTTATTGAGAAATGATTTTGGACGTTTTGTGTCTTTTGGCTTATGTGTTTTAAAGCTATTCATCTGCTATATGCAGAATTTTGACAGCCCTTTTTTACTTCACTGGTTCATTGTTTGGAAGCATATGGCAAAAGCATTTACCCATTGGATTCAAAATGATTTTTCTTACTCTTTAGAGGCATTCATGCATTTAATGTTGTCTTTGATGATCACGTGCTATGACAAGTTGACAACTTTTTGTTCCCATCATGATCAAGCAGAGAAACCCTAGCTGTCTGAAATACTGGAATAAGAATTAATGGGCTGCTACGTCTTGTTATATATATGATGCACTCCTTCACAAGGTTTTGCATTATCAACCCACCATTCATTTCACATCACAATGATTAGTTCAGATGCAAAAAGAGAAAGAAAAAGAAAAGATACGGTAGAAAGTAGAAGAGAAATCACCAAACTCTCAACTTAATTACAGATATCAATCTTAATATTGGGATCCTCTAAAACCCTCTCAGTAAATTTCAAAGAAGGAAAGGCACAGACAACTTATGAACCCTAAAATGATCACCGAGCTCTTGAGTTCTCAAACACCGTCCTAGATCACTTTGTTTTCTTAGGAGATTCACTCTAAAATTCTAAAAAAAATATATAATTACAAAAAAATCCTAATAATAAGTGAATATTATAAATCTATTGTTATTCTTTTTTACTAGAATTTGTTTTTAACCGATTTCATTCCTTTCTTTTAAGACCTTAGAGTGATTCTCTCAAGTTTTTTTCCCTCTCTCTTCAAAATCTACAGGGCAATTTTCTCTGGAAACTTTGATTAGGATCAAAATTCCTCATTGGTCCCTGGAAACTCATCTAGTTCTAGATACTTGTTCACCCAATCCAATTCATGAAAGGATCCTCCTTCTTTGGGAGAGAAGTCAAGGAACTCATTCACATCAAAACTAACTTCTGAGTTCACAATTCCACTATTCCCATTAAGGGCTTCCTCATTATTATTATTCTCCACAATAGCACTATACTCCCAAGTATTTTGGGGCGTACTTTCTTCTTGTGGGATTGATGAAGTGTTTGGCTTCTTCTTCTTCTTCTCTTCACTATTTACTTTTTTGCACAAATGAGAATTCCAATAGTTCTTAATTTCATTGTCTGTTCGTCCTGGAAGCCTCCCAGCTATCAATGACCACCTACACACAAATTTAAATGTCAGATAACAATAACTCAATCCAACAACCACATAACAGGAGAATTAAATTCACATAATGTTTCAGTCTGACTCACTTCAAAGTACTATGACACGATAATACAACAAGAATCATTGTCTTCAGAGGATTATTTAGTTTAAGGGATAGAATTTAGTATATTTATAAGGCTTACGAAGGTAATAATAGCAATGAAAAAAAAATGACTAAAATTGTCTCTACCATGCATATATCCAGAAGCTTTCATGTCAGAACTGTTAATTTAACATCCTCCACACTTATAGGAAACAATTTCTTAACACCGATTGGCTAACAAAATTGACACCATAGGCTCATTCAATATGTTCCTTGTTTCTTTCTTTCTAAAGCGCATATATATATATATAGAGAGAGAGAGAGAAAACAAATCAGTATATAAGAAGCGTACCTGTTTCCCAGAAGTTTGTGAAGCCTGAGGATTAAATCTTCTTCTTCAAGTGAAATGTTGCCTCTCTTGATGTTTGGCCTGAGATAGTTGAGCCATCTCAGCCTGCAACTCTTGCCACATCTGTTTAAACCTGCAAAAAACAGTACAGAACACAGAACCCAGAAAAGGTTAATTAAGAAGAAGAAGTAATGAAGAGAGTGAAGATAAGAAAGGAACCTGATTTAAGAGCAATGGACTTCCACCTCTTAGCGCCATGAAGTTCAATGCATTGAGCAAGTTTTCGATCTTCCTCGGGAGTCCAAGCTCCTCGGTTAATCAATTTCCTAATGGGTGAATTAGTCTGGTTTTTTGGTGCCATGTGAGAGAGAATGAAGGAGACACAAACGCTTTTGGAAAAAATGAGAGTAAAGGACAGTGAGACAACAATAAGTTGAGATATATTGGGCAGAGAGAGAGAGCAAGAGAGAGTAATGTTAAAAAACTTGAAAGATGGGAGGGTTTGGAATTTGAAAGGTTAGTGAGTCAACGAGTCAACTTATCTAACCTTCCATATGAACAAAAATAGGAAGACCCAACTACCAGTAGCTTGCAGATACCTTGTCTCCTGACTGGGAAGTGAAGATTAGCCATTTTGAGTTAACCACTCACATATTAATAAAAATTATATTCCCCTCAAGTTTCAAGTGTACAAGTTACCGGGATTTTATTTCGGTATAAAATTTAAATCAAATTACTTATATTTATTAGATCAAATTACCTAATCATAATTGTTATTTTATTATTATTAGTTGTTAAAATGCATACGAATACTTATAAATTCATCCAACAATGCTAATAAATTTTTGTATTGATATAAATTAGAATCTATAATTTTCATATGAATATTTGTTATTTTACTTTTATTAGTTGTTAAAATTAGAATTTTGTAAATTTTTATATAGGCATATTTTATTTTTCTATTGTTAATCATTAAAATACTTATATATATCTATAAATTTACCTATGAATTTAATCTATATAAGTAACTTGACTTAAATTTTATCTTTTATTTTATTCTATAACACTTCATTTATTTTGTCTGTAAATTTTTTCCAGACAGTTTCTATTAACTTGACTTAATTTGCTATAAATTTTATATTTTATATTAATTAATAGAAAAACTAGATGGTTCAATCTATTCCATTTTTTATATGTTACATGGAGTTAGAATTAGTTAATGGCATGTGATTTATGTAACTTGGTTATTAATCTTGTAATTCATAGATATCTTTTCTTATGTATTAAATAAAATATGAAAAATAAGTTGCATGGTTAATATTTTTTTTATAAATAGGACATTTTTGTTATACATTTTGCATTTTATATTAATATTAATATCAGTATTGATTAATAAAAAAGCATATGGTTCACCAATACCATTTTTACATTAAAAGGAGTTAAAATAAGCAATATGATTAATGACTTTTGTGAACAATGAAACTTGATTATCAATCTTGTTGTAGATACATAAAAAAAAAAAGGTTTTTTGGGGGTATTACCAAAAGAAAGTAAAAAGAATACATTGTATTAATTACGATTGATAAATAGTATACTTGCTATATATAGTTTATTTCCATGTTAATATTATGGGCAAAAAAAATTTCCAAGTTAATATTAATATTAATTAATGAAAAAATTAGTAGCTCAACGAACTCCTAAGACATTAATAAGTTTGAATTCGTAACGGTGCTTCCATCAAAAGTCAAAACCATAGATTTGACGTTTCCGATGTAAATCAAAACAAGGACTAAATTATCTATCATCTTAAAGTGTAGCGGGTGAAGAGAGGAGAATTATTATTTAAAATATATTTAATTTTTAAATAATATTATTTTATTATAATTCTAGTTATAATATTTAGAAAAATATACTAATTTTAAAATATTTAAATTTATATTTAAAAATAATTTATAATTCATTCTATCTAATATTAATATTATTTAAAAAGAATGAAAATTTTACTTATTTTTATGATAAATAGTTCAACTTTTTTTAAAATTTTTTATAATAAAAAAACAATTACTGAACTATATAATTATGTGACTTGACTCGAATTTCATATAGCCCTGTTTTTTAATTTAATACTTCTAATCTTATTTATAAATTAATTTTAACTTGTTTCACCATAATAAAAGAAATCTTCAACTTTATTAATTATGTGTCAAAATTTTAAAACTTTTCAACTTTACTCATATTTAATATATTATGACATATAAGAATAAAGTTTATATAATAATAAACAAAAAATAAAATTATAGATTTATATAAAAAAATTAATAATATGACTTATAAATAAAATAAAAAAATATTTTCTCTCTCTTTATTTTATAAATATGATTAAGTAGTTAAATTTTTTAAAAAATTGTTCAAAGATAAATTAAAATATCAATTTAAATAGTTGTAAATATGATCAATTTAGTTGTAAATCATAAATTAATAACAATCTTATAATTTGAAATTGAGATTTTCATATTTACAATTATTTCTTGGTAACACTTTTCAAGCACCTATCTACCATTACATTTAAGTTCTGAGAACTAATTATCATTCTCCCTAATTTTTTAAGGAAAAAAGACAAGAAACAACCATATGAATTTATAAATGACAATTTGGGCATATGAATATATAAAAGGACATATTGGGCAGTAGATTCAATCTGTCATTTATAAATTTGAGTAAAAAGATCAAATTACCCTTAAAATACTTGAAGAAAAAAGGGGACAATGAAGCTAAGAATGCATCAATCATATTGCTAAAGGGATTTGTTTCCCGTCGATTTCGCTTCCTTTTTATAATCCAAGAAACTGAAAATATCAATGTTGAGATTGTCAAAACTCTAATATTACTTGAAGTCGAGATATATTTTCTCCCATTAATCAAATCTTATGGTGAAAGATTTCACGCTGCCACCAGTGGTTTTTCTATCTGGTGGTAACCCCATTACCAGTGAAACAAATATCGGGCAAAGACGGGTTCCTATGGCACCATTTCAACCCCTCGACATGCAATTCTGGCATTCCTTTCATGTCCTTTGACTTGGGGTCTGTAGCCATAACTGTCCCCTTTGACACAATTTACGGAGGCCCTACGGAAGTAGCTCTACGAACTTCGATGACGAGGAACCTCTGCTTGATAAGCTTTGTATTTTGTTTCAATTTTTTGACGTCAAGTGAAGATTGTTTTCTCACGTTAACTGAATTTGGCAAGGAGGTTACATGATATCAAGAATGTAGTTTAGAAGTTGGTCATTAATGGTGGCTTGTACCACCGAAAACGTACTTTCTTCTTGGTAATTCTCTTTCATGATATCATATTAATACTTTTTTACAATTCATTTTGTCATTTATATTTTTATTATTATTTGCCGACGTCTGCATCATTCTCTGTAATCTTTTTCCTGTTTTGTTTTTTTACTGGATTAACACAACCTTAATTAAAATTCTTTTGTGTCTATATGTTTTTATATGTTTGTTGAGCTGTTGGGGATAATCAATGACTAATTAGATTCTTTTTCTTTCTTTCTTTATCTGTTTGTTTGAGTTAGACACTGCTTCAAGAACTTAATTTTACATTTGACAGTGTAGTTTTGGAAAATTTAAGTTATTAGAACAAAAAAGGGGAAAAACTTATGTTTGTGTCTTTAACTTTGTTTTACTTTAGATTCAATATTGAGATATTTTTTTTGAACAATATTGCATTTTAATTTCAGCAGAACACTGAAGAAAGCCATGACGAAGATAAGCCCTTAAGTCAAAATGAATATGCCAATGGAATCATTTCCTCTTGTTTCAGCTGATGTCAACCTTGTTTATGATAGTATTCCAAAATATAAACTTAAACCTGATAACCAAATTGTGGAAGAGCTAATGGAGGAAAACCACAGGCCTTCCATGAAGGATGTTATTGAGAAAGAAGTATCTAACTTGTCATATCAACACAAATGCCTCTCAGTTCGTGACCTTGCCAGCAAATTTGACAAGAACTTGGTTGTAGCTGCTAAGTTGTCTGATGAGATACTTGTGTTATTAGGCCATATTTTCTATAAAATTCAGAATGATATTATGAAGAATACTAAGATTTTTTGTTAATAATTTCAAACAAAGCTAAAAGAGATATTATCTTTAGAGGCCATGTTCTTTTGAAAAAGCTAAGAGATGCATTAGAATCTTTAAAAGATCGTTTGCAAGGAAAACATAATGAGGATGTGGACAAGGCTATTTCTATGGTTTATTTTTCTTAGGCAACTGAATTATATTAACTGCATTGCTCTGTTCAAAATTTGAAACATCCGCTAACTGGAGAATGGAAATGTATGGAAAATTGAGTCTATGCAAGTGGAACCTTTAGCAGTTAAGCTGATTCAAAATAAAGGAGAACTAATTCAAGAGAAGTTTGAAGTGAATAAGCTAGTGAACTTTATCAAACAGGTCTTCTATAGCATCTGATGATTTAGAAAATGAAAGACCCATCAATCAGTTTTGTCAACATGCATTTGTTGGCAAATGTGCCCTAGGGGTCAATCATTGTCTTATAAATATTATTGATTTATGAATTTATTAATTGTGTTATCATATTATTTACATGTTTACTGTGATGACCATCCTTGGATAATTCATGATCTTATCCTAAATGTCCCTGGTCGATCATCTATACGGGAGCAGAGATGAAATAAGACCAGTATGACTTTGAAGATGTATAGAGATATAAATCAAAGTCATAGGCACATGTAAGAGTACAAGGTGTTGGACCGACCCGCTATGAGAGAGAGCTGCATGGGTTACGTCATAAGCTTCTCTCATATACAAATCATGTCATTATGCCTATGACCTGAGATCATCATGGATTCCTACATGACAAATGCTCAGCTTTGACCTAGTCAAAAGTCACTTTTGACCGAGTGATCATAAAAACTATGTTCGGGCTTAGTGGTTTTTTATGCGGAGGAATGTGAATGGTCAAGATGGAATCTGTCTCTCACATTTGTAGAGAGATATTACTGGGCCTCTCGATGAGTGAGTCTGAGAAATGTATGGCCATACTATAATGAAAAGGTAGTTCCATTTCTATAGTCAGACTACTCAGGGATCGAGAAAGTAACAGTCAGGAATAGGAGGATGACATTATTCATGCCTCATCCATGACTAAAATATCACGTGACAGAAGGGACATGATATGGTTGTATAAAAGATTACATTGTTTATCGATCCTCATGTGATTTGGGTAGTCGTTATGTCTTGCTAGAGACCGCTTGCGACTTGTGGGCCAGTATAGGAAATGACCCACTGCCAACTTCATATGAGCCTACAGGGTTGCACACAAAATAGTCCAACACGAGCTATGATGTCCAGATTCATTGAATCTAAGACGTGTCTAGATTCAATGAATGATCCAGGGTTGATGTATATATTTATTTATATTTATATTCGTATATATATAAATTCGTATATATATATTATATATAAGGGATATATAGGATTTAATTTATAAGGATAAATTAAATCTCTATCACTGAATTTGAAATTTAAATTGATAGAATATCTCATATAAGAGATATTTACAAAATTTAATTTATAAGGATAAATTAAATCCCTATCACGTTTGAATTTGAAATTCAAATTGATAGGATATCTCAAATTTAATTTATGAGAATAAATCAAATATAGTCCAATCTTATCTTTATTTAAATTAAATAAATAGGTGAATTAAATCTGTGGGACGAATTTAATATAAATATTATTTATTTAATTAGTTTCTTATCAAATTATACAATATGTGATATTGTATTAATTTCAGAATTAATATAGATTAATTCCAAGATCCAATTCGGTTGAGAAAAACGCAGAGCATCCTATATATCTGATTTTAGGAGCTACATTTTTGGTACACAACACACAATATAAAAGGCCGAACGGAATCTGCAAAAGGTTTGCAGATAAGAAATTGCTGAAGTAGAGACGGAGAGGACAAATTCTTGAGAGAGCCTTGGAGGGATAGGAGACGCTAGCACATCGTTCATGGTTAGAACGCTGTTTGTGTGGATACTAGTAGAGGAAGCCGACCTGAGGAGTCAACTTCTTGCGATCAGAAAGAGAGCACGAGCCGCGGAGAGAAGCTGTGGACATCTTCTTGCGATCGAAAAGAGATCACCAGTCGCGGAGAGAAGCTGTGGAAGTCGCTAAAGAACACCAAGGGTAATGCTTCTTTCCACTTGACTTAAACACATACGGTAGATCCTGGCAAGGAATAAAAAAAATTTAAATTAATTTCCGCTGCGTGTCTTCCAATTCCTAACAATGTTAGTTTTGTTTTGCAGGCTTAAGAAGTTGCAAAGAAACTTGTGAATCAAGAGAAGTCTTTTGCTTGTGCTAAAATTGAAAGTGTTGGAGCATTAGTGATGAGAATTGAGGAGGCCCTTGAGGAACAGGAAAAAGCTTTCCAAGCTTCTAAGAGACAGGTTCCTTTTAAGTGATTGCAATGGTTTCATTATTAAATATTAATTAAATTTCCCTAGAATATAATATTAGGGCATAGGGAAGGATTTTATGCATAATTTATGATAAATAATTGCTGTAAATTTGAGATTTAAGAAAAGAGAGGTTCATTTTTCATTTGATCCTACACATATGGTTACAGGTAGTACTTGTTCGGCCCAAGGATTTAGTATAGGGGAAAATTTTACTAACCGAGTTTCAACACAAGTAAGATTGATCATATTTAGTATGAGTATACATATACATACATGTGAGTTTGTTTTGTTGTTTTTGTGATATGGGGGCCTTCCACTAATTGGGTTGTACTTGTTCTAGGCATGGGTTTTTTAAATTTGCCTAATCAAAATGTTGTGGCAAATTCATCTTTTATAATTCTTAATAAGAGTGTGAATTTCTATAGGGTTGTTTGACTTATGTACTGTTATACTTTGTGATAATTATGACTAATTTTGTAATAACTATGGACATATTTTTCCTTTCACATTTACAGCAATGGAATTGCAACATATTGCCTTTAGGTTTGCAACTTCAACAATGGCATTTGCAACTCATCTAATGAGGTTTGCAAGTCTTCCAATAGTGTTTGCAACTTCCACAATAGGATTTAGAATTCATCTAATGAGGTTTTGCTGTCATGGGCAGGATGTTTTTTTATATTGTTGTCATGTAATTGCTGTGAAGTAAAGCTATAACTATTTATGACTTGCAAATCCTATCACTTAGAAATCATCCAAGTAAAAGAACAAAATATTGACTTCCAATCACTTTTTTTCCTAGAATAGTAAATATTTTAGGGGAAGTTGTAAAATCTATTGATCATGTTGCAAATATCATTGCATGAATTGTAAACCCAAATACTATTACTCGAAGGTATATTGTTACAAAGAGTTGTTAATACCTTAGGGGAAGTTGTAAATATCGTTACTCATGTTACAAATCTCATTGTAGAAGTTGCAAACCCCAAAGCCATTAATTGCAAGTCGGTTGATAAGTACAATTGTTAATGTCTTAGGGTAATTTGTTAATATGATTGCTCATGTTTGGTGAATAGAGGAGAGAGAGGTTGTGTTTCAAAAACTAAAGAATTGACACAGTTTAATGATTGATCATCTTCTCCCTCTAAAAGACTCAGTTTTTCTACGTCATTGTTAAAGTTGCAAATCCCATTATTAAAGTTAAAAATCTCATTACATGAGTTGTAAATCCCATTAGCAATAGGTTATAATTTCAGTTGTAAACATCATTGTAAGAGTTGCAAATGCCACTAGATGAGTTACAAATGTCATTACAGGAGTTGTAAATCCCATTAGCATAGGTTACAATTTTAGTTGTAAATGTCATTGCAGAAGTTACAAATCCCATTGTTCAAGCTGCAAATCCCATTGTGGTTGATGTGGTACTTGTCCTGTGGCAACAAGGTCTTCCACTAGTCTTATAGTTTCGCTTGCAAATGGTGGGGATGAATATCGCGAGTTTATAGCATATGCATGTTTCTTGATTTACACCCTATTTTCATTGCTTGTCATATTCTAGTTGTGATTCGCACTAAATGTTGTAGTCATGGTATAAAATGATGGAAATTTGAGTTGTAGAAATGAAAATATTTCTATAATTGATATTTTTTACTGTGTATCGATTTAGTTGCAGTATTGTTTTATGAAATTGCGCATATTCTGTTGAATTCTATTTTTGTTGGAATCACATTTATGATGCTTTGTAGCACATATATCAGTTGAGCCAATTCAAAATTGTGGTTTTATGTATGAGTAATGGGTTATTAGAATAATAGTCGTTCCTAAAACATGAAGATCATATTAAATCTCTATCATTTGAGAGGCTGTCAACTTAAGTATATAAACATTCGGTGTCATTAAAAGTATACTTAATTGATCATTTTAGGCTCCTAAATCCCTTATCATTAGAGTAAAAAATACTATATATGGCTATTTTTTATTGATCCCTGAACATTTCATATTTTTTGGGACTTAAAACTAGGAAAGCATGCCATACATGCACATAAATCTGAATAATTTGTTTTGAAGCATTTTCTTGCTAGCAGAGCAATCTTAAAAACAAGTTTGCCTATAAACTCTATTGTGAGTGACTGACAGTAAATTATTAGGTTCAAAGAGTTGTGGTTTGCTTCCAACATTGAATGAAATTTTACAGTCCATTATAACTATTGCAGGAGTTATAAATATTACAATTTTAGTTATAAATCCCATTAGACGAGTTATAAATGTCATTGCAAGGGTTACAAATCTCATTGTCAAAGTTACAAATTCAATTAGATAAATTGTAAATCCCATTATTGAAGTTGCAAATCCCTTCAGCAATATATTGCAATTTAAGTTGTAAATGTCGTTGTTGAAGTTGCAAATCCCATTGTTGAAGATGCAAATGTCATTGCAAGAGTTGCAAATCCCTTCAGCAATATGTTGCCACTTTGAAATTGCAAGATATTGTTTATGAGGGGAAGTTGCAATTTATGAGTTGCAAATCTCATTGGTTAAATTGCAAATATCATTAAATGAGTTGCGAATTTCATTACAGAAGTTGCAAATCACTTTAACAATAAGTTGCTATTTTAGTTGTAAATCATATTGTTGAAGTTACAAATCCCATTGGACCAATTACAAATCCCATTGGAGGAGTTGCACATCCCTGATGAAGTTGCAAATCCCATTGGAAGACTTACAAATCCTATTCCAGGAGTTACAAATTCAATTGTTAAAGTTATAAATGCCATTGTTAATGTTATAAATCCCATTGCAAGAGTTACAAATCTCATAGAGAAAGTTGCAAATCATATTGTTGAAGTTGAAAATCCCATTGTTGAAGTTATAAATCCCAAAGTTGAAGTTACAAATATCATTGCAGGAGTTACAAATGATATTGGAGGAGTTGTAAATCCCATAATTGAACTTGCAAATGCCATTGATGAAGTTGCAAATCCTATTACAAGAGTTACAATTAATGTTGTAGAGTTGCCAATGTCTTCGAGGAAGTTGCAAATCCTATCGTCCAAATTGAAAATATCTTAAGAGAAGTTGCAAATCCTATTGGAGGACTTGCAAATACCATTATTCGAGTTGAATACTGAAATACCATTGCAAATCTTATTGTTTAAGGAAAAAGAATGAATTGTAAATGTCATTGCAAAATATATGTCTAAGGGAAAATTTGTACATATTCATTGCAAAATGTGGTTATAGTCATTACAAAGTTGAATATTACGAAAGTTGAACACTAAAAAGTGATTGTTTAAGTTAGAACATCAGTCCGTTAATGGTTAAACTTTACAAAAATTGAACTCTAAAAAGTGATTATCTAAGTCATAACATCAATCCGTCAATGGTATAAGTAAGCTTAAAGTAAATTCTCACCTTACGTTGAGCTTATGATTTACTAGCCACCACATTAGGTTTTATCTAAACTTTGTACATGTTCCTTATCATAATCAAGTGGTACAAATTAGTAAATTGTATAAATACGACTTATCATGTCTAAACTTACTCTTGACTCTTATCACATGAGGACATGTGACTTATGATGTTGAAAAACACATCTTTTGCATCTGTAGGCATCTTTCTCCTGTGGCTTCACCTTCCTCTCCCTCCTTCTCAACTTCATTCTCTTATGGCAAGTATCAGGACTTGCTCTAAGATAGATAAAACCATCAGGAATAAGTCCAGGCAAGTAGGACACAACAGCATCAAACCACGAGTCATAAATACTAATCTTCATCTCATTCATCCAATCAGCCTTATGAACAGTTTGTTAAGACTTTTATGCAATGTTCAAGGTGTCATAAAAATGTACCAGTGTTTAAACTCTCAAAGCAGGAGTTTTTTTGTGTGCTCTCCAATTGGGCAAATGAAATAAAGGAAACAACACATGCTGTCAAATCATCACTTGCAATCACTTTTAAACTCAAAATAAAGCATGTTTGAAGCAATTGTTTTGAAAACTATATAGAAAGTGAGGCTAAGAAACCCCATCTGAAAAATAAAACAGAAGCAAATAATGGAGGAAAATATGAATTCAAGATAAGCCATGTTAATAAGGTAATTTAACACTTATCATACTGTCACTAAAAACACTCCTCTCCATTAATCAAAGAGGCTTCATTCCACGAGAGGGTTGTCTTTCTTGCATAACCCTGGTAACAAATACATAGTTCTGAAAAGTGTAAGCATACTGTTGTGGCTCAGCATAGAAAGCATCCAAAATATTGAAGTGATCAACTCCAACATCCTGCCACTTGTTAATGGGTTCAGGAACCATCTCTCCCTTTTTTATCATTCTCTCTAATCCTACAGATTATAACAACTAGTAGTCTATTAACAACCACTTATCCCTTGTCACGTGTCTTTTACATATTACATTTCACTTTAGCTCAAAAAATAAAGAGGTCATATACATCTAAGGAACAATAATTCTTCCTTTTACACAATGTTGACATTGTTATCTTTCTTTTATCGCAATTCAACTTGATGAACAGCCTAGGAATTTTAAGAACTAGGTGTAAGCTTGCTAGAAGCTAATTTTATATTCCTAGAAGCACTGGAGTCTTCATAGGAGGACTATAGTAAAATAAAATCAAATGTACCATGTGTAATGAACACTATTCCTAATTGTTACAGATAATAAATTCATTCCTCACATTTCTTCTAGCAGTTCAAGCTTTTGAGATAAAATGGATTAGACACTCTTGAGTATAGTAGAATAAGATAACTGAAATTAGATATATCAAATATGCTAGTTAATCAAACAACTAAGGGTTTTCTTTTTCAAAATAGCCTGAATTAGAAATGAAATTGGAACTTGGATGATAAATTATCATACTAAAAATACTAAATGAAGCTCAGAAATGTTCAAAGTTTGACATAATAAAGCAACAAGTCTATCCAGGCATGAATTGTAACAAAGTTTCAAGTACTAGCAATGTACAAACCGCAATGACAGCAACACAGACAGAATTTATACTTTATCTCAAATTTCTTGAGCTCAACAACCCTAGCAATCCATTTTCTTACAAGCTTTCTCAAATTTCTTAGATCCACATCTGGAATAGTCAATAAATCAGGATTTAGAGATCCCTTAAAGCTATTCATCAATATCTCCACTAACACATTTCTCTGAGCTTCTGTCACTCTCACCAACATCAAAAGTGAGAGACTACCAAGATATTGGCTGCGTCATGTGACTTATATTATCATCAACCACATATTTACAATCACCAAAACTTCTTGAACCTGCCAAAGTGGAGAAGTAGCGAGATGAAATAGAAGATTTCATAGCGATGCGCATCTTGGTGAAAGACAAAACCAGAGAATGGGTAAGCTGCACTGGAGAAGGCATAGTGTGAAAATGTGTGAACCAACTCTGCATGAGTGAAAAAAAAGAGAGAACAAGTTCTTGGAGAGAAGAGAAAGCGAGGAAGTAGTAATAATATAGGAAATATGGGCGGAAGAAGAAAAGCGAAGCAATGTCTATGTCTGCATCAGAAAACCAAAAGAATAAATGTTAAGGAGCCTGAAGTATCCCGTTTTTTCTTCAACAATTTTTAGGGGTAATTTAGTATTTTTACCTAAATTTATAAATGACAGATTGAGCTTCCTACCCAATCTATCATTTTAGATATTCAAATGTCTAAATTGTCATTTTTAAATTCATATAAGCTTTTATTGTCTTTTTCCCATTTTTTAAACTAATATAGTGTAAGTAATTTAGATGAATTCAATATATTTTTAGTGAACATGTTTTTGTTAAACAGTAATATTTTTATTTTACAATTTAATATTTGGGCTAGCTCAAAATTAGCTCAATATGCCTTAATTACTTACTCTAATTCTTTTCGCATAACCATGAGACCTAACATGGTTGGCACTTAACTAAATTTTTTAAATATCTTATTAGAGGTTCGATCATTAGCGGTTTGTATAGAAATAATCTCATAGCCAACACTAAAAAGCCCTTTCAAAAAGTTTTAAGTACAAAGGGCTTAATTACTGCTTTGGAAAGTTGATACTTAGGCTTAATTAAAATAAAAAAAAATTAATGCCAACAATAAGATAATTAGCTTCATTAACAAAAAACATGTTGACAAATGAAATTTTAAATGTTAACAAATCATTCTCCAAATATTTAACATATTAAGTTGAATTTTTAATAATAACAATGATTGGGACAAAAAATATTTCATTTTTATTTTTTAAAAAATGGGAATCTAAAAAATGTTATTAATTCAAACTTTTGGACTTAAATATTGTTTAAAAATGCATTAAAATATATTTATAATAATTATTAATTGTGCTTATCATAGTTCCGAAATATATTCATAGATTATTAATTGAAATCTGTTTAGATTTCATTAAAAAGTAGTTCTTATCTACGTATAAATTATTTGGCAGGGAGTCTTTTATTAAATAAATTGCCCATTTATGGGGGGGGGGGGGGAGAGAGAGAGAGAGATTATCCACAATGATGATGACAACGCATTTGTCTTTTTTGTCCTTTGACGTCTTCTT
The DNA here is from genome assembly GCA_037074615.1 of Leucaena leucocephala. Classification (NCBI taxonomy): domain Eukaryota; kingdom Viridiplantae; phylum Streptophyta; class Magnoliopsida; order Fabales; family Fabaceae; genus Leucaena; species Leucaena leucocephala. Next base: position 14,533,771 of record CM073570.1, read on the forward strand.
CGGCCCGCATGGGGTGATCGGATTTGGCACCTAAGAATCCTAGTGTTCCATGCTTAATCTAAAACGAATTCAAGAAGTAAACCAAACTAGGCGACCCTTGCTTAATCTTAATTTGAACAAGTCCAAAATTTTGCCATGATTAGCCTGGATTTGGTATTTAATCAAAATTCAAAACAAAACCTAACATTTAGAGATCCATTTGAAGAATTGCAAGTAGCAGACTGAGCCACGACCATGAATGTATAGTAACTGGCAATAAATTAGAAGGGGGACGGGGGAAGAATTGATGGAAATGGAAGATTAATTAATAGAAAAGTGGAAGTGGGGCCCACTAGTTAAATCAAGAATTAAATTTCGGCTGGACATATGTGCCCCCATTGACTAATTGAGCCACTCTATTTGAAACGTGGCCCATTGTCTGCTCTCATATGCGCACAGAAATCACCATGGGCCTCACTTGGTGTCCTTTAATTATTAATGCCATCTACCTAATTCTTTAAAGTGAATTTAATACTAAATTTGGTATCAACCGAGTGATAAACGATTTAGTATCTCTTAAACTAAATTTTTGAATTTGAGTTTTGGTATATACAAAAAATTTTTATTGGGAGACTCACCCACCATAGCCAGGTGCGCAACGCGGGTCGAATCCGGATATAGTCGGGGTAAAACTTAAGTGAACCGAGTGAGAGAAAAAATGCTAAATTTGGTAAGAATGATAATTAGATGAACGCAGAAATATTCTTTTAAAAAAAAGGTTAAAAGCTGTAATATTTTACAAGAAGAAAATAGAGTGAAAAGAGTTATATATATGTTCCATCTAAAAAAGTTATAATTAATTCATTATTTGTGTTTCCCAATTTTTTTTTATACAAGCAGTTTTCCCACATTTTTTTTTGGTAAACAGTTTTCCCAATTTTGTTTCAAGTTCTTCGGGAATCCATTTATAATACAGTAATGGGCCAAAGCAAATCTTTTTCGGCCAGAACCTAATCCAGCGTTTAAGGCATAGTAAATATCTTTACCCAATCAAGGCCCAATATATATGGGCCTATTTGGGCCTTTATTTACCATGGCAGGCCTTAGAAGTATGTAGCGTGGTAATTTTCTTGTCACCTATTGCACTGTGTAAGTAATGTCCCTTCACACAAAATTCCACCATGTAACTATCAGACCAATAAGAGTTAATATAGATAATAAAATATTTATTCGTATTTTATAAGGATATGAGTTTGATTTCTACTATCGTCATAAGAGCTCTTTTAGCAAGCGATCTCATAAGTCCCATATAAGTACTCTCTAAACTCTGGAGCTATACACTGGTCTTGGTGGGGGACCAATACCGAACTCGCCTAAATGTTTTTGTATAAAAAAAACTATATAAGTAACGGAGTTAGGTCTAGCAGAAACGATAGTCCCTCACAACATGGCAAACCAATATTTAAAATCCTATTGAGAGATTTATTTATATTTAATGTCCAACAGTACCTCAAATAAGATTATCTCTAATATAATGATACTTATACTTAACAAAAAAAATCCATTATGTATTGTACCCAAAAAAAATTCACCATGTAATAAATAGGCGCTGATACTAGCGGAAGGAGTTTTGATTGCTTAAGTACGAGATCTCGAGCTTAAGTTTGTATGAAGATAAAAAATCGTATTTGGGAAAGTCTCTCTAATTAGGTATGAAATATTTGAATATAACCCAGTCATATAATATTATAAAAAAATTACACTAAGTAGGAGCAAGCTAGGATTTGGTTATAAGGTAAGATTAAAAACATATATAGGACTCCCTTCTTCTTTAATATAATTAACTAATTTATTTAACTTCTTTAATCTATTTAAAAATATTAATTAATTTTTATATTAAGAAAATAAGATAATAATTAAAAAAAGTTTTATATAAGTATTTAACGATTACCATATTCATTTTTTTTAAATATATAAACCAAACAAATGCTATGACATAAAAATTATTAATTATCATACACGTGATCAACTTTCCAGCAGCTCCTTTCAATAAAAAACCAAATTAATCATTAAATTAAAGAGAACTATACTCATCTAATTATTAATATAAGACATAGTTAATTTTTTTAATAGTTTAAAGAGTATATATTATGATATTTTAAGAGGTTAAATTTAATCATAATTAATTAATTTTTTTAATCAACTCAAAAGAATTAATTAATTTTTATATTAAAAACTAAAAAAGTATTAACAAGATAACGATGCTCAATAGACAATAGTCCTATATTCTCTATGTTGGCGAGATTGAATTATAGTAGCTACTCCTACCACAGAAGAAGTAAGAAGATCATTCCAACCACAATCTCTTCTTAGCTTTTCAATCAATAATTTTGTAGTAAAGATCAAGCACGAAGCATTCAGAATATGTTGACATTTTGTCACCCCAAAAAAAAAAACAACTCTTGCCATTATTGTCGCAAAACATGATAAAATTTGTCAGTAATTTAAATGGCATCAATACTTTAAGGGCATAGGTAGCATCACGTCGGTCGTTGTTAGTTAATTCTTTACCCGCTAAATCTTTAAGAACTTTAATTTAAATGTGGTTCTAACGCAGATTTAGAAGCATATAATCAAAATAGAGAGAGAGAGAGACAAAAAACAGAGAAGCCGTAGAAAATTGTTGTATGTGGGGAATTCTTGGAAAGGGACATGAGAACTGAAAACATATATATTGGCATGATTGGGGAACATGCCTCCCATTAGCCTTTGTTTTATTTAGAGTTAAAGGGACACTTTGTCCTAGAAATTTTTAGCCATTTGTTGTTCTGAAAATTTTTTTAAGGTTCAAGATTGTTTCATAAATCTTAAAATAGAATAATATTATCCATTACTATTAAAATATTAATAGTTAATATCAATTTTTTTAATGATCAATATTAATTTAATGGAATAGAGTAAGATTATTGTGTTTTTAAACTTTTGGAACAATATTAAACTTAAAAAATATTTGAGACAATATTGTTCAAGAACAAAAAATTTTAAGATAAATTTGTAATTCAATTCTTTTATTTACTTATCGAAATTACTATAACACAGTTAAGTACTCATAATAAGCGGAGAAAAAGACATTATATGATATACTGTATTATTGCGTGCATAATTTTTCAACATCATTCTATGCCATTTGTAGGCCTTCAGTGCAGGGTGCAAGTCACGTGGTGATCTGCAATTATGTTGGATTTGTAGATCTGTCCATGTATTACTCTATTTAATTTAATTGAGACATGGAGCTATGTACTAATTTTAATAAGAATTATTATCAAATTTTTCTAATTTTTTTATATAAAAAAAGGGTTGAAAAAGACATTTATTTTAATCATATTTATAAGTTATATTATTAATTTTTTTATAAATATATAATTTTACTATTATATGTGTAGACTTTGGACTCTAGTAGTAGTGAATATACTTGTTACATATATATATAAGATTAAAAAGTTATTAAATTGTAAGATAAAATTAATGAGATTTTAGTTTTTTTTTGTTATGGTAAAATAATTTATAAATAAAAATATAGAAGTATGCATTATGGGCTTGTTTGAATTAGTGTTGGCAAAAGTAAATTTTATTCCATCTACCTATCGTTCGATTAGTATCATATAATTTATGTTTGGATAAATTTTTATCAAAAAGTCATTTGGCAAAAATTTGTTTGTATAATATATTAAAAAATCAATTTCAAGATATTTAAATTAAAAAACAAAAAAAAAACTTCAACTTCAACTTAACATTTTATAAAGTTATCCCAGACATAGCTTTTGAGTCATAACCTAATGTAGGTTGGAATTTAATACCCTTGGAAAAAAAAAAGCAAAAGAGAAAGAATGATGGAGATATTGAAGTGAGAATAGTTGATTAAGATCTTATTTTAGTTACTTGATATCTTAATTAATTTAGGCTCCCTCTATATATAAAGGGTCCTATTATTAATATGTTGGTGTGAAGAGATTTTTAGTTTTTATTATAAAATATATTTAATTAATTTAATTAGATTAAAAAAATTAGTTAAGTTGGTTAATATGATTTTTTTAACTATAATTATCTTCTTTAACTCTATTCCTCCCTCTTTTAGTTGATTATTATTGAGGGAGTATCAATAAGATTAATTTTAAAAAAGATTGATAAATATAAAAAATAAATTTATATTTAAAACTAAGATCAAATCTTTAATTCGATCCTTTATTAAGTATTATAAGAGTATAATATTTGATCTTTATAATTTATCTTCTTGTTTATTTTAGTCCCTATGATTTTAAATTATAGAACTTTTTCTGTCAATTTTCTTTCTATTCAAAATATTAGTCCTAATATTTTAAAAAAATCTAGATTAGTTTATTTTTTAAGAAATTAAATTTTATTATTTAAAACTATAAGTAATAAAATAAAAAAATAAATTAAAAGAATTAAATATTATATTAATAAAAAAAACTACAAAGTCACATCATACTTTTCAAGTGAAAAAATACTCTTATAAAGACATCGAGCTAAAGCAGAAAGTATTACTCTTCTTAACATAAATGCCATGGATAATGAGTACCCAGAATGATTGTAATAAAATAGTTTTTTAGTGTTAAATATAAAAATTAATTATTTTTTAGATAAATTAATTAATTATTTTTAATATTAAAGTTAGTTAACTAATTTTAATATATTAAAAAATATATAATATGAATTTATATTAAGGTGTTAAATTTGATGATAATTAACTAATTTATTTAAATTTTTAAATTTTTTTAATAAAGTTAACTAATTCTTATATTTAAAATTAAAATAAAAAAATATTATTGACTTATTATATTGCACAATTATAATATATATATATATATTCACAAGCATTATTAAATTTATGATAATTATTATTATAAGGATAAATTCTACTATTAGACTAAAGAATAACCAAACACTCTCCCTTCTTGTTAATACAATCTTGATTATCATTGCAGACCTGTGATGGGATTAAAACAAAGGAGACTCTTGAAGGATCTTCAAATGTTAGGCCTAATCATCAGTTATGACCAGTCAAAAAGTGAGGACAAAATAATTAAATAAAGTTAAAAAATAAATCATCGTCATTTAAATTGCAGGTATATGCATATATATATATATATGCACACACACACTTACATGTGCAACTTTAATAAGTAATTGTCTCTTCAATTATTGGTCATCATTAAGAAAATGATCGCCACTACACTGTGTAAACTGTAAACTGCAATATGAGAGTTTGATCAATAAGATCTCTCTTTCTTCTAATGAACAAGGGTAAAGCTTTCTGAACAAGGGTAAAAGTATATATAGCATTTTAAATTAATTTTAAATAAATAATTAATATCATAAAATATTTAAAAATATAATTAGTAATTAAAATTAATTTTAAAAGTGTGAAGAGGAAACTAAAATATTAAATTTGTATAATTCCGCTATTTTACTAATAGAAATACAAATTTTTATTTAATATATATCACATAAATTTTTTATTTTAACACATTATCATTTAAAATATCATATACATTATATTATTTAAAAAATATTGAATAAATTTTAAAATTGATATTATATAGAATTTATATATAAATATTAAAAAATTTATATTTTATTTAGTATAATTTATTAAATTAATATTATATATGTAGCCTTTTAAATAATAACGTATTGAAATAAAAAGTTTATGTAATATGTATTAAATAAAAATTTATATTTTTATTAGAGAAGGGATAAAATTGTAATAATTTAAATTTTTAGGGTGTTAATTATACCCATACAATTAATTTTAAATATTAATTATACTTTTAAATATTTTAAAATATTAATTATATTTTTAAAATTATTTTAGGATATTGATTATGTATTTACAAGGGGATGATTTGAATATCATTCCTAAAAGGATAAAATTACCAAAAATATGTGTGTGACAAAAATATCTGAAAGAAGATTTCTCTTTATTGTGCTCAAATTCAAATAATAAACGAATGTTAACAAATTTGGTTTAAATTTTGTTTAATAATAAATTTGATAAAATATGATATATTATTTCATGTAATATATATATATTATTATATTTTAAATTTTATCGATTTTTCGTCTTTTAGATTAAATATTATTAAAATATATATAGGAAAAATTCTAAAAAATATATAACAAATCATAAATTCTTAGTAGAACATGTGTTATTTGTTTTATAAGAGTAGTAAATAGTTTTAAAATATAAAAAATAAACTTATTTAAAATTTTAAATTTTAAATGATATTTTTTTAAGATATTCTCCTATATATATATTTAATATACTTCAAAATTAAATCATTTGTCACTCACTACGCTGGTAAATAAAATATTTAAAATTGTTTAAAAGATTGGTGGTAGGTAAGGTAAAGTTATAGTAGGCATAATAAATTATTAAATTTGATAAATAGTAGATAGAGGCATACAGCTGACACGTGTGTGCGCTATGTAAATTCCAGCTAAGACAGATATAAATAAAATACTAATATTAAATGACACTTTAATATAATTTGTTTTATATAGTAAAATTACCAACGTTGAAATTGATTTATTTGTAGGGTACTGAAGTTGACTTAACTTTGCTAACCCTTTTAATGCTCTGTACCTTCAACCACAGCTTTTATATCCCCCCAATACATTTCTGAATTATCACTGTCCTTATTCAGAGAAAAAAAAACAATTAAATCCCTATTTATTAACTCTCTGTGGTTGGTTTTATTGCTCTGCAAAAATTTATTGAAAAAATTAATAAAAAATCTCTATTTAAGATTTTTATTAATTGTAAAATCTTAATATATTTATATATATATAAAATATCGATACACTACAAATTTTATATAAAAAAAATCAATACATAAGCTCATATTCTTTAACAAATAAAATTTTTAAGCATAAATTTTCTAAAGATTTTTTTTCAAAATTATTTCCATATATTTTAGGTTTCAAAAGAATTTGAGATAATTTTAATTTGAAAAAAAATTAAACTTCTTTTTTTTTAATACTAAAACAAAGTTGAACTTCTATACTTTAAGCATGGTGGAGAATTGAAATATCATCTACAAGGCCGACCTATTTATCTGGAGAAAAAAAGAGAAGAACAGAGACCCTCTACCTTCAAAAAAAAAAAAGAACAAGGACAAGAACATAAATTAACCCAAAAAAAGACAATGAATGATGAAGAATTAATCTTTATCTTTGAATTATGAAACTTTCATATTTGTGCTGTTTTTTTGGCTAAATGATAGAGCATTTGTGTTGTTTACTTATTTATCGAGAATTGGAGTTTGAACATCATATTGGGAGTCTTTTTTCTAAATTTTATTTTAATACACACACAAATATACATCATTTAAGCATCAAAATTATTTTTTTAAAAATATTTATAATTTTTTTCTTTTCAATTTTTATTATTTTCTCTCTTTAAGATTTTAAAAATAAAAAAATTAGAACATATAAATATATTATTTTATTATTTTTATCATTTAAAATAACTAATAATATACTCTAATTTTTATTTTATTTAATTAAAAAAATACAAAAAATGAGGATAAATTTTGTATGAATAATTGAAAGAATAAGACCCGACCTATGGCATGTTGTGTGGGTTTGCATAGTACATAAAAAAGCACAAAATAAATAATTGTACATAAATTTTGGAATGTAGTAGTAATGTTTGGGGATAGATGAAAATGACGGGAGTACCCTTGGTGACGTGGAGGCTTTAGAGTTAGGGGAATAATTAAAGCTGGCTGCTTTCTGATGGTTTCTTTTATATTCCAATCAAAGCCAATACTCCATTATTGATTTTTTTTGACTTCATTCCCTCCCATTGGGCCCCACCAACTCTCATCATTATGTATTTCTTAAATCAAAATAAAATTTTAAATAAATAAACTTTAGACTATTAAAATTTTATCTGACTTAACTGATCAAAAATATATAGAGTATATTTAATTTTATGAAAAAATATTAAAAATAAAAATAAAATAATTTTTTTCCAGCAAAATTAAGTTCATTTATTAATAGAAAATATAGTTACATTCATATAAAACATATTTCTTTGAAAAATAATGGTAAAATCAAAAGTAACATTTTTAATAAAAAAATTAATTAGGAACCTTGAATAATCGTACATATAAGTAAAATTGATCTTGAGCTAGTTTATTTAAAGAAAAATTGTATTTAAGTTTTATGTAAAGAAATTAATTATAAAAAGTTTTAAAAATTTATCAAATGTACGGTACTTAGAATTAATTTTTTTAGAATTAAAAAATTGCCCTTAGAAAAAAAACTTAAATAATAGGAATGATTAACTCCATTAGAAAAAATAACAATTAAAACAAGAATAATAATTCAAATAATATGAATAATAACTTATGGAGTAAGGAATAACAACCAAGTGATGAAAAAAAAATAATTGAGATATTTTTTTTAAGAATAGTTTTACTATTTTATAATTTAAAAAAATTAATCTTAAGTCTCGTGCAACTTCACAATCGTTTAATATTTTTTTAAGAACTTAAATATAATTTTTTTTATTTAATGCCTCTTTTAAATTGAGAGCAAGACTTAAAAATTAGGTATTTTATTTTTCTTATGACAGAAGAACTAAAACAAGGTACATCTTATGTTTAGATAATATATAAAATGGATAAAAGAGCTAAACAAGGTACATCTTATGTTTAGATAATAATAATAATAATGAATACAAAATCAAACCCAGTTTCAAATATTATTATTGCTGATGATTAAAGGTTGATTAGATATTTAAAAGTTATTTAGATAAAAATATAAATTATGAGTCAGTATTAGTGTTAATTATAATTTTATAACTTAAATTATATTTTTTTTATTTTAAGAAAAATTAAAAAAAATAAAATTTTATCCTAAAGTCAAGAGGGGGCCTAATAAAAATTATTTTTCTTATATAAAAAGACTTTTTTCTTATATAAATATAATATTTTTAATGTATTTTATTTATAATATTTATTATTTTTTAAATTAATTTATTTAACTTATAAATTTATATATAATATAATATATATGTGTATTTTAGAATAAAAAATATAATATTTTTTATAATTAAATATTTTATCTAATTTATTTAATATACTTAAATTAAATAAATAATTTATATATTAAAGATAAGAATAGCAGTGCACTTATTAAACTATTTTGCCTCCATGTAGACCCTTTTTTCCTAATACTCCTAACATAATATCTAGATAAAAAATTTATTTTGATCTTATATATAAGATATCGATATATTTTATCTCTTAAATTTATATATAATTTTAACCCCAAAGCATTCCTATCAATTACATAAATGGAGGGAGTTTGTAACAAGAGATATATTTAATATATATGATTAAATAAAGTATTTTGTGAAAACTAACACCCAATTATTACAACTAACCGATTTAATTAATTTTTTTAATATTTATAAATTAATTATCTAATTATTATATTAATACTAGTATATAGCATATTGTCTCTTGTGATTATTCCTAGAGTTGGAAAAACGGGCTAGAAACAGGCTGATATTTTGTCAGCCCGTTTTGAGGTAGGCTACACAGCCCACCCCCTCCTAACCCGCCAATGCTGGTGGGTTGACCCATTTTTAAGCGGGTCAACCCGCCAGCTTTTTTTTTAATTAAATTTTTAATATTACTACTTATTTTACCCAAATATTATTTTGAATATTTTTATTATTAAATACCAGTAAAAATAATTACTTATTTGTTAATATGTGTTGACATATTATAATTAATTAATATTATATTAATATTTATTTAGATTTATAGTTATAAAATTTGAGATTTTTTTATAAAAAGTATAAATTTGTAAGAGTATAATATTAACAATTTTTTAATTATACTAATATAATATTAGAAATTTTTTATTAGTATTCTAAAAGTTTAAAAATAGTACTTTAAAAATATTAAAAAAAAGGGTCGTTGGCTCTTGTCAGCCCATTTTGGGGTGGGCCGCATAACCCGCCTCCAAAATAGACTGACCTATTTTTGGTATGCCAGTCTATTTTATTATATCTAATTATTCCTTTAGTATTATAACATATATTTCCAGTCATTATTAATGCCAAAATCTATGAATTTAAAGTTTTATTCATCGTTTTGTTATTTTCGTTTAAATTATATCAAAATAAAAGGCTAATAGTAAACTGAGTAGTAATATCGAAATAAAAAGTGAAAGGGACAGTTTTGAGAATTGCAATTTTAATATATAGTTTCAATAATGCAAAGGCACTCACATCAGTGGGGTTCTTTTTGTGGGTCATTATGCGTTTTATCTTAAACGTTTCCAAGAGGCGAAGGGGGAATTACTATGTCCATTAATTCTCTCATCAATCAAATTATTAAGACTTTTTTATTTGTGATAATTATTTTTTAGCATAATTTAATTAATTTCATGATAATATATGCCATTTATAGGTATATCTTATGTGGGGAACACACTCTTTGCAGAATATTTCGGCTGTTTTTTTTAGTATTTGTTTATTGAGGTTTTAGAATATTATTAGTACTGTGTCAAAATTTCTTTTAATTTTTTAATATACTCTTAATTTATTTCACTAACTAATAATGCGTTGGATTTATATAACTAGTGAAGTATATAATATAGTACTTAAATAATAGCAATTAATGTTATCATGAAATTGTTAAAGGAGTATAAATAAAAGAAAAAAAAATAATCATTTAATCTTTTTGAAAAACATTTGAAACTAACGGTTAAAAAGAAATGGAGGTAGTTAACTTTTTCTTACAAGTCTTTTCCAAAATTTTAAGCCACACTTGTAAAAGTTAAATAAAATCTTCTTCAATTATATTATGGTTATTTTTTAAATAGTAAATCATATATAATAAAATTCGTAATAAATCACTTAGTATTATTATTAAGAAGTCATTTAAATCACAATACATCAAAAAATGAGAATTCTACAAAATAGTAATATTTTTCTTATTTAATTCTTTATTTTTAAAATAATTTTTTATTTTTAAAAAGAAACGAAAAACTTATTTGTTAATTAGTTTTTAGTTAAGTTTTTGCAAAAAAATGTATTCTTTAAAAATAAAAAATAGAACAAATTTTACCCGTTTTGTTATTTTTAGTTCTTGAAATTATGTAAAAAAATTCAACATGTGCTTTTTAGAATAATTGTCCAAATAGATTTTTTTCCTTACAAAACCTATCCTGAAAAATAATTTCATAAAATCGCTCTAAAATTATAAAAAAATTAAAAACAAAATAAAAATAGGGGAGAATTATAATTAAGAATATATTGTAAATGATATTTATTGGGAGGGAGCATAAAAGTTATAATTATTTATAAAGACTAAATATAAAAAATATTTACAAATACTAAATTGCCATTTAGCAACATTGTTATATTTTCTCCTCACATTTTCTTTATAAGACTGATATAAATTTGTAAACCTCGTACGCTCTCTCATTTAATTTCTCTCATATTATATTTTAAAATTAATATGAAATTCTACATCCATGACATGATCTTTTTTTCCCAACTTTTATTTTTTTATTAGCATCTACACAATCATATCTTCACTATATCACTTAATACATTATAGATTTTTTTGGATTTTTTATTAAAAATATTTTTGTTGGCCTTACAATCATGATTAACACTTTTTCATAAAAAAAACATAATAGAATATTTAGATTTTAATAGACTATATTAACGTTTAATGGATTTTTAATTTTAAAAATCACAAATTTATTCTAAAATAAAAATAAATTATCCAAACTTCTTTTGAATTGTTTAAAGCTACGATTTCTTTTTTAATTTTCTAGACGTATATAATTTTTTAACATATATGATAAATTATAAAAGATCTTAAGTTTTTTTAAAATAAAATTATAATTTTTTATACATTCGATCAATGTTTATATTATTTTTTCGAATGTTTTCAATTGATATCTACTTAAGTTGTAAAATGTTTAAAATTTTATATTAATTTTAAAAATAGAACTTGAAAGAGAATATAAGAAATTTTTATAAGGGATAATTTAATAATTTTAATTTTTTATTTTAATATTTAGTCTTTATAAATATTTACAATTTTTACCATCATTTTCAAAAAATATCATGGGGTACATATCGTTTATTCTCCTCTCCACCTCTCCCTTTCTAAGAATAGTTGAACATCATCAAAACTTGTAAGGACTAATTAGAATAATCCTAAAAGCCACAACTAACATTGAGGGAAATGAGAAATGAAAGAATGAATCTAGACCATTCATTCGTTGATGTAAGAAGACAATGTGTATCTTTCCTTCTAGCTACTCTTGAATGCTTGAACACGAAACACAGAAAATGGTCCCGTGCTCTCAACAACTCCCACCCCCCTTAGATATTCTACATTTTTTTCTCTAAAAAATACACATTTCCAATTTAAAAAAGTAGTTATATCATTTATAACATGTCTATAGTTACTTTATTATAATTTTTCTTTTTCAATTAATTGTAATTTCAAATGATAAGAAGTTGTTTACGTGGTTAGAATAATCCCGATAGAGTATCAACATTAAAATGTTTCCTAAACATAATTAAAAATACAATTAATTATAATTAAACTTTAATGATAATAATTAATTATAATTAAAATTTATAAAATTATATTCTTTTTGGTAATTATATATTAACAAGTGATTTAATAAATAAAATTTAAATATAATTAAAATTCCTATAATCACTTATAAAAGAATTATCCAAATAAAAATTATGATTAAATAATATCACTTATTTATTTTTTTATTTTTGCTAGGAGTGGGGGAGGAGAAAGTGGGGGAAGAAGAAAAATGGGATAAGGGGTGGACCATTCGACGGTTCACGCCTACGCAAGATTTGCACAACTCTTTCTTCACATGGCCCTCTGTCTTTCTAATTTTTCTTTTTCTTTTTGAGATAAATGTCTCTTCCCCCTTGAGTTATCAAAATTGAAAAGTAAAAATTCCCATCCATTACCAACCTGACCTATTCATAGACAATCAAGATTAAAATTAAAAAAAAAACACTTGAGTTTCCAATACCTATCCCTTATAATTTTATTTATTTCATAATTTAATTTTTATGATAAACTGTATAAAAATTTTAATTTTGACAATACTTTTTAGACTAAAATACAGAGAATTCCCATAATTATATATTACCTCTTTAATATTTAAAAATTTAAATTCAAAGTTTTAATGTTTATGTTTTAACTATTAACACCTTGTAATTAAAGTTAATAATTTATACATGTTATAATTTTTATATATTTTATTATATACTATATTATTTAAAAAATAATATTTAAAACTTTATATGTAATTATAATTTTTTAACTAAAAAGATATGGTCAAATAAATATTTATATTTTTAAATATTTTATATGTTTAAAAATAATTAAAATTATATTTCGAGTGCTCAATGTTAGTTTTTAAATAAAATAATATAATTAAAAATATAAAAATTATAATATAGTAAAAATTGTTAACTTTAATAATAATTATAATAATAAATGATTAATAATTAAAATAAGAAATATTAAGGTTTTTAATTTAATTTTTTAAAAGTTATAGAGGTAATATAAATAACTCAAAATTTATGAGATTTGTGTGTATTTTAATCTATTTTTTTAAATATGATTATCATCAATAAAAAAGTACTAAATTAAAAAATTGAATAACATATAAAGATTATAGACTTGTCGTTTTTTGATTGCAAGAAAATTGGCTCGTAAATAACCATCCATTCTGAAGAGGATTTTTTTTAATAATATTTTCTATTATTATTATTATTATTTCATTTTTATTGGTACTGTTATTATCATTTTTATTAATTTCACTCTAATGTACAAGTAATTTTCAAGTCAATTACAATTTATTGGTCCCAAAGAAACCACGATTCAAATCAAAATATTTTTTTTTTAAATATAAATAAAATTATATGGCAATATCTAAAAAAATATTTATTATATCTTCTTGTACAAGATGAAGTCTATACAACTCATTCACCATGAATACCCTAGTCCCCTCATTAAATATAAGCAGAGCTGTAATTCTGCGCTATTAAATAAATAATATTCGATTTTCTCGCCAAAAATAAATAATATTGGATTTAAAAAATAAATAATATTAATATAAATTTAATATTTGAGTCCATTATTACTCAAATTAAACCAAGAAATAAAATATACTAACACATTTCCAACCATTTTTTAATTAAAAACTCTATTCAAATTATTCGTTTTTTTACTTTTAATTATTGTTAAGTTAAATTATTGAAAACCTTTTTACTTTATAAAAACATTTTTTTACTTAAAATATGATTAGCTTCTTTATTATTTTTTTACCTAAAATATACAATTTTAATCTTAGAAATGATTTTGATTATTTAATTTTGTTTTAGGGGAAGGGTAAAGCCAAGGGAACCAAATAAACAGTGTCATGTATGTGAATCATATCCTATCATTTTTATCTTGCATAAATATGTTACCAAAAAAAAATATCTTGCATAAATAAATGCATTTCATAATTTCATTCACTCCAAAAACAAAAAGAAAAAGAAAAATGCCTTTCAAAACGCAAGCAGGCCCAAAAAAGTACACAAGTCTAGCTACACGTGTCAGAAATGCAGAAACAACGTAAATGTTATTGAAATTAACAGAAATGCAGAAACAACGTAAACGTAAATGATTCGGAGAAGATATGGTGAAATTGAAATTTAGAATAAGGTTATTAATTATAAATTCCATAAAATTAAGGTTCAACGTGCAATTATCCCAAAGATATTATTTTTCACGTCATGTTATAACTTCATATGGAACATCACTTTTCTTCCAAACTAAACATTCATGGAAATTAATTAATTAATTAATTAATTAATCAATGAATGTTGTAAAAGTAGTTGCTACCTGCCATCATCCCACTAGGATTTCCACAGCTTAATTTAAAAGCAGAAACCAAATTATTAAATATTAAAATTAACACGAAAGATTTTTATATACTTCACTCAAATCAAAGAAAAAAATTAATAATAAGATGTTCGAAAATAAAATTTTATTCGTATATTAATTTATTCACATTCAAAAGAAAATCCAAAACCCAAATTTTAAGCTAATAAGAGTCCCATGGAAATGGATCTTCGAGCCGGAAACCTGAGTCTCTGTAATCGGCGCCGGCTAGAAGCCAGAGCGAGGAGTAATGAAACCCGTCGGCGCCTCGGCTGTGGTTTAAGATGTCGGGGAGGTCGAAGAACGTGTCGTCCTCGTCCGTTAACGGCGAACTAGACAGTGGTGGAGCGTCGGCTTGCATGAGCTCGGACTCGGTTTCTGCTTCTTGACGGTTTATGTGGTAATTGATGGCGGCTGCCTTGGCGGCGGCGGCCTGGACGTCCTTTGGGGAGTTACTGGCAGGACGAGGAAGCACCGCCGCTAGCTCCGGGAAGTTAAGGAAAGCAGAGCTGCCTTTGATGGTGAGAGCGGCGACGTCGTGAGCTCGAGCCGCCATTTCTGCAGTAGGAAAAGTGCCGAGCCATATTCTGGATTTCTTTCTGGGTTCTCTGATTTCTGAAACCCATTTCCCCCATTGACGCATTCGTACGCCTCTGTAAGTTGGGTGCTTTCCGTCGGCCATTTCTGCGTTCTTGTTACTCGTCATCGTCTTCTTCTTCTTCACCTTCTCTTCTTTGTGATGAGCTTCTTGAGCTTCGTGGTGTACATTAATGGTTTCTGTGGTGATGGAGGAGGAGGAGGAAGAAGAAGTAGAAGAAAGAGAAGTGCGGTGAGGAAGAATTGAATTAGTGTTGGGGCAGAGCTGCGAGCCGAGGTACTTATAAATTATTTTGCTTGTTGTATTACTAAATTCTAAAAGAAATATGGGTCCACCTTCTATACCATAAACACATGTCACTTTAATTTTTCTTCTTACTTTTTTTTAAATTATAAAAAATATAATTTTTATGTTAATTTTTTATCTTGGAATTTGAGTTAATAATTGACCATACTGTTCTTCTTAGGGCTGTGCATAGGTAGGATTGAGCAGAGCAATCCCCTACCTGGTGTCCTGTTCAAAGAATACATGGGTTACATTTTACAACTCGATACCCGACCCTACTCGGTAAAAGCCCTAATAATTTTGGGCTAGGCATGAGCGGGTTGGACATAGGCAAGCTGGGCATGCCCAAGTTGTGATGTCATGCTCATGTTGTGAAAAAATATGTAATTATGAACTTTTAAAATAATATCATATTCATGTGTCTTCAATAGTTAAATAATATCTATAATTCACTAAGAATAAAAGAACAAAGATAATAATTAAAATCTTGAGATCCATTACATATAAAAAATAAGCGTTGAAATCTACGCAATTTATAATTATAACTTTGCATCAATCTCTCCAATATTGACAAAGATAAAGTATTTACAAAAATAAAATAAATAATTATAATTTATAATGTAATCATATGATAATTAACAAAGTTAAAAAAATACGAAAAAAATAATATAGTTATAAATATTAAAAGATACAAGTTACCTACTTAACTACTTATATTTCTAAAATTACCTTATAGTCACCAATAACTATCATATTCTCCCTTCTAAGATAGAGAAAAAATAAAAAAAATAAAAGAATGGGTGCTCATGGGCAGGGTAGCTTCTATGTGCCCAACTCAAAAAATATATGGGCTGTATTTTATAACTCGATATTTAACTCTATTCTATATTTATCGGATTAAATATAATATTTTTATTATGAGTTAGATAGAATATACTGGGTCGCCGGCGCAGCCCTAGTTCTTCTACTCCATTTTCAGTTAGTAACACTGTTTTTCTAGTTCTAACTTCTTAACGCGTCAACTAGATAGGAAAATTCCTTTATTTTAAGTAAACGATACCAAAACTTACCATTATTACACAAAAATTAATTCCTCCTTGATTTTACTTTAAGTAGAAATGAGTCTTAACTCTTAACTCTGGCAATCAAACCTCCATGAAATTTATTGTTTTAAAAAATAATTATTTAAATTTTATTAAAAAATAACTTAATCGTCCAAACATTAATTAAAGCCACATCAATAAATAATAAATAAATAGTAAAAAATATATATAATATATTTATGCTTTTTTGTACATAATATAATATTATGTATTTTTTTAAAAATAAACTAGTATAGAATATTTTAACATGAAAAAATAATTTAATAAATAATGTATCGATAGGGATGAGGGATTTAGTTTTATTTTAATTGAGTCTTGTTAATACTGTATCAATAAATAATAAATAAGTAATAATATATTATTTATTTTAAATATAATTCTTTGATTGGTGGAATTTTGAAACTAGAAGATAAATAAATTTCTACTATCATGCATATACATTAGAAACAACTTGGCTCACCTTAGAATTCGTAAAATCAACATTCTAGTTCTCTTCAATTTTAAATAATATATATGTAATTATTTTGATTTTTAGAACCACTTAATCATTTAATTCAATGGTTTGTTGGCATAAAGAGTATAAGGGTGCTTTTAGATTACTGGTGGAGAAGTTTTTTTTTTCAATTTGATTTTTGTAAAAGGTAGATTAAGTAAAAGTGAGATAATATAATATGATTTATATTTATATTTATTTTTATAAAAAAATTAATTTGACCAAATTTTATTTAGATAAAAACTCAAAAAAAAAAAAAGAAGAAGAAGAAGAAGTCAATATAAAAAAGTCAGAAGGTATAAAAAATAGCTTCATCTAAAAAGTCTATTTAGATTTAAAAGTCAAATTGTAAAACGGTAAACTAGACATTAATATTGGTTAAAAAATAACTTATAGTGGTCGACAAGTCACTAAATGTTACGTTGTTTCCATGGGAACATAAAGTTTTTACATGAAAAGAAAAAATAAGTAAAAAAGTTGAATTGCCTAAAGTAAAAGTGTATATCATATTGATCTTTCAAGTTGGTGCTTTATATTGTCTTATCTACCAAATTTTTAATCTTTGATATATTTTTTTTGAGTAAAAAATATTTTTAAATAGATAAAAAAAAAGAGAAAAATATCAGGACGAAAGACTTACAAAAAGAAAAAAAGATGTAAATTTTTTTTCTCTATATTTAAAATTTTCACTCATAGTATTTTTTTTCTTATTTAAATATAGGGTAATAGTGCAAGGTAATCTTCTATTTAAAAATAAATTTTTATATTATTAAACTATAAGACTATCAATTTAAACTTTAGAGTTGATTACTTAGTGTAGGTTGGATTAATAGGGGTTGATATGGGTAGTAAGCGGTCCGATATCGTTTAATCGAGGTTTTGAGTTTAAATTTTGGTGTATGTAGAAAATTCTCGTTAAGAGATTCACGCACTATAACTAGGTGCATAAAATGGGTCAGATCCGAATATAGTAGGGATAAAGGTAAACTATGTGATCAACTTTAAAAAAAAAATTAGTGTAGGTTGGCATTGTTTCTATGACCTAGTTAGGAGTGTGAAAAGATTTTTTATAATTTTGAAGTTAGTTAGACATATACTTTTGACTAATTCTTAATTAGACCAAGAGGTCTCATTAGAGATTTTGTAATATTGTTAAAGGATCAAAACACCCCTTATATAGTTTGGAGGTTTTAATTTGCGTAAAATTAAGACTTTTCATTAAATTTGTGATAGTTGTGGATAATTTATTTCACGGCAACAGTGGTACCCACTCCTTAAAAGGTTTCTATCGTTGTGCTTTCTCTTTTCTTTTTAACAACAAGAGCATTGTGGTTATTTTATCATATTCTAAAATCTCGAATAAGGCCTCGATTAGGAATTAGTCAAAAAGTATGGGCCCTATTTAAATTTTAGGTATTTTAAGGGGAATTTTATTAAGATTCTGTTATGAATATATTTCTTTTTTATATACAAAATTCCTTTTTTCAAAAAAGAAGAGTAAATGAAAGGGGCATGAGAAGAGAGTTAGGTGTGAAGTCTGTGTCTAAAACGATGAGACGTGTTGGGCTTAGGGACAACACAAATGTGAAGCTGTGGGTTCGTCAAACGTACATATACCCCACAATTTAGCATTTTTCTCCTATGAATTACTTCACTTGTTCCCAAGCTTAACCCTATGCTTGCTTGACTTCTTCCCTATTTCACATACCCCCACGCATTTTTTTTTTCCCACGGCATATGAATTTAAGATTATAAGGGTAATTAAATTTATAATTTTTTATTTATAAAATAGTAGTACTAGATTAGTAGCTTTCGTGCCACTATATTATAAATTTATAGTGACATTAT
Organism: Leucaena leucocephala; assembly: GCA_037074615.1. NCBI lineage: Eukaryota > Viridiplantae > Streptophyta > Magnoliopsida > Fabales > Fabaceae > Leucaena > Leucaena leucocephala. Next base: position 14,553,112 of record CM073570.1, read on the forward strand.
ATTTTTTATATAGTATACCCACTGTCCTAAATTAATATTTTATTGTAGGAAATATAATAGATATAGACTAATCAAGATTTGAGATATGATATAAATGTTAAAGTTATTACCCTTAACCACTAGGGTGTTTTATACCAATATATTAAACTCGAGAACTATAATTAAATTATAAAAACTCAAGTTAAATTATCTAAGTTGTCAGGGTTATTGTGACATTATATTCACTATTCCCTCAATTCCATATTATTGTACATTTTTTTTATAAAATTACACATAAAATTCATTAAATATAATTTAAAATTTTAAGTTTTCTAAAATACGTATAAACTCTCAAAAATATTCCTTCAATTAATATAGAGAGAGAGAGAGAAGAGATTTTTTTTGGGGAGTAAAATAATAAATGGAAAATTTAGAATAATGCCATTAATGAAATCTTTTCTTTTCAAGACATCTTATATTTTAAAAGATTTAAACACTCCAAAAAATATCCTATAATATGAAAAGAAGGAAGTATATTCCATAAAATCTGAAACATAAATCTTATTATCTATAATTGTACAGAGAGAGAGAGAGTAATTTTTGAGAAAAATTTAAGAATGCCATCTAAAAACAAAGGAAAATTTAAGAAAAATCTCACATGATTTTTTTTTTTTGTGAGAATGATGCAATGACAGTACCACTACTATATGTGTACAAAAATGACAGAGTATTAGAACTTTATATATATATATAAATTTATTAAATTATTCTTACCAATAAAATTTGTAATATAGACTTTGTCTTTAGATATGGTAGGTAGTACAAACTCACATTATATTTTAAAATATCTTAACAAAAAACTCCTCTTTAATGACTAGAGAAAAAAACAACAAAAATCTATGTGAATTTCAAAATAATAATTTGGGTATTTGAATATCTAAAATGACATATTGGGTAGGAGATCCAATCTATTATTTGTAAATTTGAGTAAAAAGACTAAATTACCCTTGAAAGTATTTGAAGGAGTTGGACAATGAAACTCAGAACAAAGTGAGAGAAAAAGCGGGAGAATGGAGCAGGAGATTATATTCTAACTTTCATCGAATATTTCTCTAAAAATGGCATTTCGGCCTGCGTTTGCAAGGATAGTAGCCATTCAATGATTGGATTTGCTGAATAAAACAAATAAAGCTAGAACAAAAAAGAAGCAATCTAATTATAGTTGCCAAGAAACAAATTTTCAAAGAACAGAGGATATAAAGGAATGATTAATCCGATAAAAAAATAGAAAAAGGTGGGAAAGTTGGATTAAAACAAACTAGTGGAAAAAACAAATAATGGAAAATGAATTAGGAATGAGATCAAAATATGGAGAATGAAGAAATGTTATTAAATTTGAGAGACTTGGTGAAGAGGGGGGGTTGGGTTTCAGAAATTGAAGAATTGATAAAGTTTGATGACTGACTATCTTCTCTTTCTAAAATACTATATTTTTCTGGTGGAAGAAATAAGTAATAGAAAATGAATTAGAAAGAGGATCAAAATCTGGAGAATGAAAGAAGGTTATTAAATTTGAGAGATTTGGTGAAGAAAGGAGAGAGAGGTTGAGTTTTAGAAATTGAAGAATTGACACAATTGGGTGACTAACTATTTTCTCCCTCTAAAATACTCTATTTTTCTAGTGGAAGAAATAAGTAAATATAAAATGAATTAGGAAGAGGATCAAAATTTGAAAAATGAAAGAAGGTTATTAAATTTGAGAGATTTGGAGAAGAAGGAAGAGAGGGGTTGGGTTTCAGAAACTAAATAAAGAATTGACACAGTTTAATGATTGACCATCTTCTTCATTTGAAATACTCTATTTTTCTATGTCATTGTTGAAGTTGTAAATCCCATTATTGAAGATGCAAATCTCATTAGCAATAAGTTGCAATTTCAGTTGTAAACGTTATTGCAAGAGTTATAAATGTCATTAGACTAGTTGCAAATGACATTACAGGAATTGCAGGTACCATTGTGGGAATTCCAGATTCTATTATGAGAGTTATAAATACCATTGGTAAAGTTATAAATCTCATTATGGAAGTGACAAATACTAGTGGGAGTTACAAATACCATTGATAAACTTGCAAATATCATTGGCAAAGTTGCAAATACAATTGTGTAAGTTATAAATATTATTGGCAAAGTTGCTTCTCCTCCATTGTGAGAGTTGCAAATACTATTAGCAAAATTACAAATATCATTATGAGAGTTGAAAATACTATTGGCAAATTTATGAATCCCATTGGCAAAGTTGCTTCTTCTCCATTGTATGAGTTATAAATATCATTATGAGAGTTATAAATACTATTGGTAAAGTTATAAATCCTATTGTGGAAGTGACAAATACCAGTAGGAGTTATAAATACTATTGACAAACTTATAAATACCATTGAAAAAGTTATAAATATTATTGTGGGAGTTGCAAATACTATTGATAAAGTTATTAATCCAATTGGTAAAGTTACTTTTTCTCCGTTGTGAGAGTTGCAAATATCATTGGTAAAGTTACAAATCCTATTGTGGAAGTGGCAAACACCAGTAGGAGTTACAAATACTATTGACAAACTTACAAATATTATTAGAAAAGTTACAAATACTATTGTGGGAGTTGCAAATACTATTGGCAAAGTTGTTTCTTCTCCGTTGTGAGAGTTGTAAATATCATTGTGGGAGTTATAAATACTATTGACAAAATTGTAAATTCCATTGTAGGAATTGCAAATACTATTGACAAAGTTGTTAGTCACATTTACAAAATTGCTTCTTCTCCGTTATAAGAGTTACAAATATCATTGTGGAAGTTGTAAATACCATTATGGGAGTTACAAATACTATTGATAAAATTACAAACACAATTATCAAAATTACAAATATTATTGTCAAAGTTATAAATACCATTATGGAAGTTGCAAATACTATAGTTAGATTTGTAAATACTATTGGTAAAGTTGTAAATATCATTATAGAAGTGATAATTGATAAATACTATTATTAGAGTTATAAATATCATTAACAAAAATATCATTGGTAAAGTGAAGGTTAGTTTAGTTTTTACCCATAAATTTATAAATAATATATTGTGTCTCCTGCCTAATCTATCTCTTTTTAATATTGAGATGTCTAATTTATTTTTATAAAATTAAAATGGACTTGTTTTTATCTTTTCCTTTGATTATTTACTCACCACCCATCAAAGTGTTATTCTCAAAATTATCCCTATTTAATTATGGGTATGCGTGGAAAGAACAGAAAAAAATTTCAGACAAAAACTCTTTGATCTACGTTTTTGACAACTACCTGCTATATTCAAAGATGGATGGAATGATAATTTCCTTTATAATCAAGATTTTAACTAATTTAAGAGAAACAGGAAATTATATATATATATATATTATTTTTTTTGTTTATTCTCTTTATATATATATATTATTTTTTTTGTTTATTCTCTTTCTTTTTTTAATATTAATCAAATCCTATTATTAATTATCTTAAATTTAAGATTTATAGTTATCTCCCTCTTTTAAGAACTACAATCAAAATCTAAAAAAATATAGCGAAATTTTATATTACTATATCCCTTTAAGTCTTATTCTCTTTTTAAATTATATAGAAGTTTTATATATTAGATTTGAGATCTCAAATTATTAATTTATACGTGTCATTAAAAAAACCCCATCAAAAATCTCATTTTACTTTCACTAACCAGTATTCATGTTCTTTAAATGATCAACATATTTTTCATATGACTTTTCTATGTCACCTTCTGATCCACAATATACTGTACACAGGAATTTGTGAAAATAATGCAGATGGAATTTAATGTTGAATTTAATTTATAATTGGTTTAACGTAGCTTTCGTATGGCTACGTCAAAAGACACGATCTATATTGAAGATATGATGGTAGGCTTAACGTGGTAGACCCCAAAATAATAATAATAATAGAAATAATAGGACCAAAGGTCGTTTTCTTTACTCTGTACGGGGAGGATTGACTATAAAATACGAAAAATCGTTTACTTGATTAATATAGTATTTTTTTTAATTCTAAATATAAGAATTATATAATAAATTTAATTTATTATAATTATAAGATTTTAATCTATTTTATCTTATAAAATTATAATTTATCTTTTTAAGTATCTCTATATGATAAAACATATTAATTAGGTTTTTATTGAATATAGGTCAAATTTATATAATTAAATATAATATTTTAAAAAAATTAATATATAATTATTAAAAATAATTTTTTATTTAATTTTTTAATTTATATAAATTATTAAATATATAATATATTAAAAACACGAGGAAATATATAGGGAGACTAGACGTGTTCCATAATTTGCATTTTTCACAATTTTAGGAAATCACTTTGTTATTTTAGCTAACTTAGGAACAGGGAAAATTCTAAAAATATTATCTAAATTTTAAATTAGTTTCATTTCTTACATTTTAATAGCTATTGAATATACTACTTAATAAGTAAATAATAACACATTTTATATTAAATAATATATTTATATGATTTCTCTATATAGTTATCACATGTAGTTAGTGGCCCTAATTTGATGCTAAACTTCTCAATTTCTTGAAGTTTCAAAACTAATGCTATTTTAATTCTAAATATAATAGTTAATTATGTTAGTTTTATTTATACATATAAGACCTCAATTCATGTTAACTATAATATTTATTATTATTTTTAAATTAATTTATTCAATTTATAAATTAATATATAATATAATACTCACCTAGTATTATTTATAAGTAATTTTTTTTTCATATTTTACACATATCAAGAAAAATTTTAAACCTTATTAATTATACTAACCATAAAATTCAATAATTTTTTTTAATTTTATCCACATTTAATATATATTATATCTCATAGAAATAAAGTTAACGTAATAATAAATGAAAGATAAAATAGTAAAATTATATAAAAAATTTCTCTCTCTATTTTATAAATAGGATTAAAATAAATTTTCTCTCTTTCTTACTATACAAGGGTGTTTTATGTTACGCTCATTATAATTAAGTAGTCTATAGATTTTTTAATCTATCAGAATGAATTAAATAGCTGTTAAATTATGGATCCAAAGAGTATTTAATATAATTTCTTTATTAAGACCTCTTAATTTGAGTTATGCTTGGGGCTCAACGATATTACTTTTTATGCTACAAATATGGGTGAAGCAAACATTTTTGAAATTCTTAGTGATTAAGCATATTTAATTTAATTCATAATCTTTTTTGTCAATGTTAAAATTTACACACATGTACGTAGCCTTAATTATATCAAAGATATGGATATAAGTTATAATGTTCTTACATAAGAAATAACTCTTCACTTGAGACTTTTTTTTTTTTAAATGAGGGACAATTTTATTATTTACTAAGTAAAACGATATATAAAAAAATTTATAATTTTTTCACTTGAGACTTATTTAAAGAAAATTATTGATGATGTCAATTTTTAAAATAAATCAATCTTTTTACTAACAATATAATAGCTTGTTCAATAAATAAACTATTGGTTAAGCTTATAAGCTGTTTTATCATAGTAAGAAAAAAAAATATATTTAAATTTTAAAAAATTTACTTATTTAAAAATATGAAAATTGTTTGCACTTTACGCCTTGAAAGAGATTATATTTTTATTTAAATTAAATAAAAAAATAATAGTTGGTTCAAGTGGTTCATCAATATTATTTATTTCACATTAATAATGTGTTAAATTCGAGTCTTATTTATAAATGAAATGATCTAAGGTTGGGAGGGGCTTATTAATATAACTCTAGAAATTAAACCAATTGGTATTATTAAAAAAGATACATATATTTGTTAATTTTTAATATTTAAAGTGACATCTAGTTAGTGGATTTTTCTAGAAAGGAATATCCAAATTTATGAGAAAATAACAACACATATTCTTATTTCTCGGCAATAAAGAACCTTTTCTTGTCTTTTCCAAGCATTTTCATGACAAATGCATGTACCTCCATTATTGATCTCATATTAATTTTAAATCTAAATAGATGTCTTTCAAAAAAAAAAAAAATCAAAGTACAAGATATTCAACTCTGTTATATGATATATGAAATCATATTCTTGACGTATCACAATTATTGTAAGTTAATAATAATAAACATTGATACAATTTTTGTCTCTTGAGTTTTTTTTCTTTTAAAATATTTGTCCCTATAATTCTAAAAATAAAAACTAGATTATTTTGTTATATGAGAAACTAAAACTAAAATGGTAATAAATTTAAGGAACAAAAGATTATATTAATCCTAATAATAATAAAAATAGAAAAATAGGAAAAATCTCTTATTAAAAATTTAATTAGTGATAATGACCTAAATTAGCACTTTGTGAGTGCAAGAATTTATTGAGTATTTCTTACTAATAAAATGTGTATTTAGATAGAATTTTAGAAAATGACTTGTAGAAAAAAAAGGTTCTGCTTTGGACAGCTTTTATAAAATGGTTTTTGAAGAAGAGCTTATAGAAAAAAAAAGTAATTTTGAATAAATAAGTGTTTGGATAGTTATTTTTAGAATGACTTTTATGATTGATAAATTATCAGAAAGTGTATGAGATAGAAATTAAAAAAAGAACAATTGTAGGCCACATTGTTCATCCTCTCATTCGCTTCTGGACACTACTGACGGTAGCGATGATGGTGAGCAACTCTTAGCGATGGTGAGTAGTAACAACTCGTGCACGACGATAAATCTGGACGACGAGCAGCGACCCAGTGACCCACCGACTATGGCGACCTAGCATGGACGACGATGGTAGTGACGGCAACTTTGGCGACCCAGTGTGGATAGCGACTCAGCGACCTAGTATGGATGACGACAACTCATGACCCACCATGGACAACGACGATAGTGACGGTGACAACTTGTAGAGGAGAAAGAGAAAGAGGAGAGAGAAGAAGGGAGAATAGGGAAAATAAGGGTAAAATAGTAATTGGGTAGTTTATAAATTTTTTTACTGTTCTAAAAGATAGTCTTACTAGCTTATCTGAAACTATGATTTTGCTCAAAAGTATTTATGGACAAATATAAATATTTATTTTTAATTTTTTTAAAATTAAAATTTGAGTCATAAATCTTTTTAAAACTTACCAAATAGGCCCAAAGTTTTTAATGAGAAACTTTTATCTAATTTTTCCAGATAATAATCTAGCTTCTAAAAATCTTAAGGCTTGCATTATGGGCCCGTTTGGATAGGATTTTAAAAACGGGCTTATGAAAAAAAAGGGCTTTTAAACAGATTATAGAAAAGGGCTTTTGGAGAAGAGATTATGAAAAAAAAGTGGTTTTGAATAAATGAGTGTTTGGATAGTTATTTATAGAAGGGATTTTATTATTAGTAAATTACGAAAAAGGGTATGAGTATTAAATGAGGAGAGATAAGAGATAAGAGGAGAGAGGAGAGAGGGTGTAAGAAAGAAAATAGAGAAAAAGTAGGAGAGAGGAGAGAGGGTGTAAGAAAAAGTAGGAGAGAGGGTGTAAGAAAAAGTAGGGGTAATATAGTAATTAGTTAGTTCAAACGTGGTTTACTGTTCCAAAAGCTACTCTGACCAGCTTTTCTGAAACCTTAGTTTTAAACCAGAGTTTAGTCCAAAAGCCCGTTTGAACAAATATGACTGTTTGTTTTAAAATTTCTCTAAACCTAAGTTTTGAGCCAAACCTTGGTTTAAAACCAAGGTTTGGATTTTTCCAAACAGGCAGTATATTGCATGATCTGATTTGGAATATGCGTTATATCGTTTGGACCATATTAACCACTATACTATTTAGGGTATAAATCACTTTAAAAGGGATGGTGTTATCTGCTTTGTCTCATACTAATAAAGTGATAATCTAATCTCTAACAGCCCTCATTATCTTAAACCACTTAATTAATTCCACTTTCATTACGTCACCTCATTTTTTTTTCTTCTTCCTTCCTTTAAACTTTATGTGATTTCTTCCCTTGGCCCATCTTTTAGGTACAAGATTCTTTAAGATAATTTTAAATTAAAAAAAATTCAACCACGCCTTTTTATCACTTTTACTCTCTCCAATATTTTTAAGATATAAATAATTAAATTAAGTACGTTAAAAGGTTAATTTAGTTAAAAACAATAAATATGTAAAAATATATTCTATGTGAACAAAATCTATCCAATAATAAATAGAATAAATAATTATATTATTCATATAAAAAATTTAATTTTGTGACATATAATTATAATAATTTTTTTTACCTTCTAAATAGAATCATATAAGTAATTTATTTTTAAAAAATAATACACCCTTATTTATGGAAAGAGAGAGTGAGTAAGAGAGAGACTAATTTGAAACCATACTGACCAATAATTAACAAGATAAAAAGAAAAATAATACTAAAAAATTTAGATAAACTATTCATATCTCTTATAAATAGAAATATGAGATCTCTGCAAAAATTCTCGAATATAAGATTGGGGAATTATTAATTTTCAAATGTCATCATAGTATAATATTTCAAAGGGAGAATCATAGCAAGTTACATAATTTATTATATAGAATTTATAGCTAATTTTGCACACTTCTAAGTCAAATACGGTTATTTACATAGATCATATGGCTCATATTCTATACTCTTAATTTGTTTAATTGAATATAATTTTAAATTATATATTGATATACTAATACATCAATACAAACAATAAAATTTATAGTAAGTAATTAACAAGTAATAATTAATACAATTTTTTAAAATAAAAATTGCTGAAAAAATCAGTCACTTGTAAAATTTATTGTATAATTAAAAGTATTTAAGAATTTAGGGCCTTGAGTGATGCAATTCATCTTTATCAGATATAACTTTTTTGTAATTGTGTGCATGATTTTAAACTATGTACAAATATTTCTATTTTTATATAGTTAAAAATATATTATATACAATTAAAAAAGAGTTATATTTATTAAAAATAAATTGGATTAGAGTTCTAAAATAAAATTTAGCTAATAAATTTTGTAACGAGGGACTTTTCAGCAATTGACTATTTTTTAAAATTATGTGTAATTATATATATATATATATATTTGACACATTTTGTATAAGGATTGGAGGAATATTGGCTCGGGGGATGATTCTTTTCTATTTTGAGCCAACCAAAATATATTATTCGTATAACGTGACACAACTTGAAAGATCATAGATTATTGAATTGTTGCATTATCCTCATGATTTTACAGATATTTGGAATCTTAAACTTTTCGTGAATGACTCAAATCAATTTTAATCAACCTGAGAGTGTTTGGTAAAAGGAAAAGAAAAGTTTTTTCTCTCTCTCTCTCTACAACCATAAGATATATAAGATTTATTATGCTTAAATAAATTATCCCTTATTTAGTAATATTTTTTGTACTCATAGGTACATAAAATATTTTTGACAAACCAAATTATTTTTTATATTTTATTTTTTATTTCTTTTTCTTAATGTCGTGTGGTTCATGTTGAGCAATTCCCCCCCCCCTTTTTTGTAATTTCTCGAGAGATAAATTATGCAACCAACCAAAGCCATTTTGCTAATTTCGTATTTTTAAGAAAATCACTCTTATGGTATGTTTAATGGGATAAAAGAGTTTTTAATAAAAATAAAAATATAATTAATCTAAAAATATATTTTATGAGTTAGAAATGAGTATATAATTAATGTATATTTTTCATAACTTAAGATAAAATGATCTAAAATATTTTTTTTATAACTTGAAAAAAGTTAAAATTACCCAATAATTTTATAATTTAGAATAAAATGATCTAAAATATTTCACTTTAATTTCTCATATCTCATTTTTTAATTTTTTAGATAGAATTGAAATGACTAAAAATATTAAAAATATAAATAATTTTTATTATATTTTATAAGATTTAATTTATAGTATAATTTATATTATAAATCAAGTTTTATATGAAGAAATGAGAAAACATCTACTCGGAAATGAGAAAATATCTACTCCTTGTTGATTTTTCCAAAACATAATATTTCTTATGATGATGATGATATACTATTGTTGGACAAAAAGGAACAAATAAGTCGGATTTGACCAAATTCCTTATATTTACTTGATTTGATTGGGCATTTACCAAACTGATCGGCCACGTCTCCATCCCTAATTGTATCAATTAATTGAGTTTTATTTTTTTTAATTAATAATGCCAATACGAAAATGAAATTTGTGTTAAATCTAGTTATGTCTATTGAGTTAGCCAACTCCAAAGAATGATCAGTTGTAATGTCCTAAATACCCTCAACTGTTTTTTCATTTGTCTCATCAATCATTGAATATGAAAATTTAAAATTGTTGGTTGTAGCTGCTAAATTGTCAACTACACCATTAAATAAGTAAATAAAAATATAAAAAGAACGTGAATGAATTTAAATAACAAACAAACTCAAAATAATTAAGTCCAAATCATCAATCACACGAACACACAATTAAAATTTAATTTCATTTACCATATGAAAGATGAACATACTTACACTAATTTTCATAATATATCACGTAAACATATGATCAACCGAATTGTGAAAAACTAAGAAATAATTTATCGTGTATAGGTTCAATTGATAAAAAGATGATACATATATTTATTTAAAACATTTTTAATCTCTAAAGAATACTATTTTATTGTGGTTCTAGTGATAGTATTTGGAGAGATATTTTAATTATTGAATACTTAAATTTATATTTAAAAGTAATAAATATCTCATTCTATTTGATATTGATACTGTTTGGAAGAAAAGAAATTATCCTAATTTTAAATTGTGTATAATTTTAATTTTTTTTTAATTCTATAAAAAGAAGAAGGAGAGGAGGAATAAAAGAAAAAGAAGGTATCATAACCATAACGTTTGTACCTTGGAGGATCTCCCACGTGAAGCGCCTTAAATATGCATAACAGCTCATATCCAAAACCAACAGGCTTTTCTTTTTCTTTTTCTTTTTTTCAAAAATATTAATTTTTAAGATCAAAAGTTGAAGTGAATTGGATTCTAAAAGCTTGTGCTAGTACTAGTCAGCATTGTTTTAAAATCCAAGCTCTTCCTTTTGACTAGATTTGGTAGCGGTTTGGTTTGGATCAGAAAATTGATTTTAAAATTAAATGGGCCATTAAGCCGAAATCTAAAACAGTTTTGAGAGAACCGGATGAGTTTTGAACTTGGTGAAAATTTTTAAAATAAATAACTATGTGTGTGGATAAAATTTTAGAAAAAAATTTATAAAAAAAAAGTTTTTTGGTAGCTTTTAAAAAAATATTTCTGTAGAAGAAGAGTTTATAGAAAAAAAATAGTTTTAAACAAATAAGTGTTTTGATAGTTATATTTAGAATAACTTTTTATATATTAGTAAATTATTAGAAATTGTATGAGATAGAAAATAAAATTAAACTATAAATACTATTCATCTTGTCTGTAACCCACGGCTTGAGTGACCATCGCGAGCGAAGACTAACGATGGTGATAGCAACCCACAATGAGTAGCGATGGCGAGTAGTGACCAACAACCCACGAGTTGTGACCCACAACGAGCAGTGATGTCGATGACCACGAGTTGCGAGCGTTGACCCACCGCGTATTCTCTTTGTGTCATGACAGTGACCACTGCATGTTCTCTCTGAGCTACAATGACGGAGATGGCGACATGGTGGGTCGCAAGCCATGAGTTGACGCTGAAGGAGAAGAAGAGAGAGAGGAGAGAATAGGAAAAAATAAGGATAAAATAATAAATAGGTACCCCATAAACTCTTTTACTGTTCCAAAAGCTAGTTCTACCAGCTTATTTGAAACCGTGGTTTTAAACTATGATTTTATCTAGAATCATTTATAGACAAATATGATTATTTATTTTAATTTTTTTTAAACTGAGATTTAGGCTAGAAGCCATTTTAAAACTTTAAAACCAAAATTTTAAGAATAACCAAACATGCCCTATATGATAAAAATCAATAGATTTTTAAATTATTTATATTCATATGTTTTATTATGTTATTAAAAACTTTATATACGAAAGTGTTATTACGTTAAAATTAGACATACTACTCACCATATTTAAACATACCTCCTTGGGGTATTTGTTTTTATAAATTTATCTCATATATATATATATATATATATATATATATATATATATATATGTGCGTGTGTTATGCATCTAATTATTTTTCCATCAATTTTTATTTAATTATTACATTACCGAGTTGGCTGTTGATCTATTCAGTTGGACTATAAAAAGTAAAACCTACTAACCTTTACAATTTAATGTCTAATTCAACTTTTAATAACATCGTTAGGCACGTCTCATAACTCAATCACTACTTGGAGAATTAATTAATTATTTATTAATAAAATTTTTATACCAACCATAAAATTTAAACCTATATTTTTATAAATTTTTATATTAATTATAAAATTTAAATACGTGTTTTTATAAAGTATAAGATGAAAGTTGTGTGATGCCTAAGTTGCAAGATGATTTCCATTTTACCTAATATAATAATATTTTTTTATCCTAAATATATTATCTAATTAATGAGTAGATTTTAATCTAAAATATGAGATATATTTTTTAAAATTTATATTTTTTAAATTATCCATATTAATATTCTCTCAACGATAATCAAATAAAAAAATAAAAGAAAAAATTAAAAATAATTATAATATATTTTTTAAAAAAATTATAATAATTAATTTAAGTACTTAAATAGGATATTTTAAATCCTTTGCCGCAATTCACTAAGGGTGAGAAGGGGGATAAGCTTTGACTCTTCTACTTAAACCAAACAATGTGCTCTTGAAAAAGCACCATCAACATTAATCTTTACAGTACCTTCTACCGCTGCCTCCCAAAGCAACTTCCTCACAACCTTCCCTCCTTACTCACCAATTTGTCATCAATAGCTTTTGCACTCCATATCAAAGGGAATGACTCCAAAATCCAACATATATTTATTTATTTATTGTTCTAAGAGAAATATTATGATCATTGATCTTATTTTTGAAAAGTATTCAAGTGATAGTCATAGATGCACTTTCATGACCAATGTTGGCCCTAACAAGAAATGTTCTGTGCATATATCAACATAATAATCTGAATTTGAGTTCATGTAAAGGGTTAATATAATTTTTCGTTCCTTAAGTTCATATGAATTTTGATTTTATTTCATCAAATTTTAAACTTTTGATTTTAGTTTGTCAATAAATAAAATGATTAAAATTTTTATTAAATTATATAAATTAATATTTTAAATAGAAAAAAATTAAAAAATTAAAAAATATTATTTAAAATTTTTAGAACTAAAACTAAAATAAAAATAAATTTAAAAGACGAGAGATTATATTAACTTTCATATAAATAAATACAACGTTATTGGAAAAATTATTCTTGTTTGAGGCCTAAGCTTGATTCAAACTAGTCAACGTATGTAGTCCATTAAATTAAATAGACAATAAAGTGAGATGTGAAGATTGTGCATGGAAAGAAGTACGGATAAAAAAAAATTAAAATGATATTTTCTTTTAAAATATTGCATGATAAATTACTAACTAAAAGGAAAACGTAGAGAAATAAAAGAACCCAGTAAATATATACTAAAATTCTCACTCTAAAATGAAACTTTGGATCAAATAGAGTCTATAATCATATATGTTATTTGTCTGGCTGTGTTTATTGTTTAGGTATAATTCCTTAATAGACTAATTTCTGATAAATCCTATTAAACTAAAACTAAAACTAAAATTAAAACTGTATAACCATTATTGTTTCATGAAGGGACGTGACTCAACTCTCCAGCCCAGAACCATAAAAAAGCAAATGCTACTCAATTTGTTATCAATTTGCTCGGTCAACCATAGCCTTAATAGTATGTGGGAAAATTTGTATTGAGAGACTTATTCACTATAACTAGATACGTAATGTAAGTCAGATCTAGATATAATTAGGGTAAAGCTCCAATAAATTAGGTGGACAAAAAAAAATTGCTCAGTCATACCCTTCATTCGCAAGTTTAAATGAATGGTAAAACATATAACTATTTATAATATATTTGATCTTTGTAGAATATTATTTTATTATAGTTTTATTCTTAACGTTTGAAAAAATATCTTAACTCTTAAATACTTAGGTTTATATTTAAAAATAATTGATAACTCACCTGCTTAATATTGATATTATTTAAAGAATAGAAATTTCACCATAGTAAATAAATTCAATACTCTTCTAAAAATTTTTTTATCAAAAAAAAATTTCTCAACCATACCAATAGCTTCATTCAGTTCAATTATTGTTAATAATATAAATAAAACATCTTTATCTTCCTTTTTTAAATTAAAGAGAAATATTAATAGTTTAAAATTATAAATAAAATCAAACTCACGACCTCCCATTTTTAAAAAGTTTTGTATCAATAAACTATTAATTTAGATAATAACTAGTTTTATCATATAAAAAAATATAAATTTAAATCCTGAAAAATATATTTATAAAGAGAGATAAAAATATTTTATACTCTGAATCTAAAAGAAATTATACCCTTATTGAATAATAAAAAAGCAAAGAAACAGCTTTTTCTTCTTCATTGCTTCTACAAAATCAATAAAGTTGCAAGAAGTTACTTCTACAAACTAATTGAAAGATCTTACAAGAACAGGAAACACGTGAAGATTCACCATGAAATAGGCACTTATACCAATGCCCTTGAACCTGTCTGATCTGAATCTCAGTACACTTGCCTACAGAGATACATCATGACACAGTTCACAAATTATTAATTAATAACAATGTACTACAATAATTCCCAGGTATACCAATAGGAATCAGTTCATTGATTCACATTAATGCGTACGTAATTAACAATTTTCTCTTTATTGCTTGATCTCTGATATCTTTTTTAACTAGAATCAATGCAATGTACATCAACTTCTTCTCTAGGTTATGAGTCTTGAGAACCAAAGCTTTGTAATGTTTTCAGAGCCTAGCATTACGTAGTTGCTGCTTCAGCATCGGTCGAACGTACTCCATGAAAGCCATCGGGTACCACGGAATCATTCAGGGGATCCTTCCATGCCTCTTCGTATAAGTAGGGATACACGTTACCGTCATACCGGCCCAGTACCGAACCAAGGTAGTGATCGGTGTAATGAAAAGCATCCACAAGCGCAATAGCATTAGGGCGAACCTGACATGTATTATCAAATTTACGAAGAGGAATAGGGTTGAAATATAACAATATCAGCAAGAACAAGTTTTATCTTACTAAATAGGGTACACAGGATAGGTTTGAAAAGGTTCGGGAAAAACCTGGGAATACAAGGACCTCAGTTGCTCATTGGCAAGAGAAGCTTGTGTGGGAGTGATGCAGCCAGTGGAGAGAAAATCACCTTGATGCTTATGAAGAAGAAACAGAGCATATACGCTACATAGAATTTCTAATTGCTGCTTCACTCCTTTTCCAGGGATATCTTGCTGCAACTTCTCAATGAATCTGAAAGCATATATAGGGTTGGTCAACTTAAATGTAGAAGAAAAATCTAGTGGTTACAAGTAAAGCTTCAAATTCTTAAGCTATTCGATGTGAGATTCTGTTGCAGATATTAAACACAATTAGTTGGTTTAGATCTTATTTTTGTTAATTAAGGTTATAGTTAGTTGGTTAATCACTCATGGATTCAATATTTACTTTAGTGGGATGTTTTAATCCTCACTAAAGAAGGAAGTTAACATGGGTCCTCACCTCACATGTAATCGCAAGTGTTTGGGGTTTGGTTAGCCTGAGAGGGTTTGTTATCATTTGTCTTGTTGATTAATAAAGATCGCTACCTTCCTTCATCATTCTTAATAGATTCTTTATCCAAAAAGAAAAAAGCCATCACACATCACACTGCTATAATCTATAAAACAATACAGGACATAGGAAAAGTGGGGAAGAAAAGAAAGCAAGCAAACACTTCTATCATGCGTTTCCCCAAGATCAGTGAGCTCATGTTTCATGAGACAATTCAGCTGTGTGTGCAGTAAAAACCCCAAGATTCAATCATCAAGTGGATGAAGGCAAGCAATCACCACCTCAATATTTGCAGCTATTGACAAGTGCAGAAAAAATTACTCCCTCTAATCTTTAATATACGAGCAAGACGACTAATTTCCGGATATAAAATAAATTAATTTAGTTATTTATAATAAATGTATATTAATTTTTCTAAAATATCCTTTCCAATAAAGTGTATTATAACTATCCCTTGATAGAAACTCTTTTACTATGTGCAATCAATAAGAATACTTAGAAAAAAAATTATAAATTTAGAAGACAAAGTATATTGAGATATTATATTTATGACCAAAATAAACCTATTGTCTAACTCTTATTCTTAGGACTCAAGGTAGCATTAGAAAGAAGCTTACTTGGAAACAACAATTAACTGGCAATGAGCAACTGCTGCCTCAACAAGATCAGCTGAGAGTTCTTGGAAACCTGCAAAAAAAAAATTGACATTTAATATGATCATATCTAATGATGTTCGCACAAACCTTTTGCAGTAAAAAACACTAGGGCTCTGAAATTTGTTAAGTTTGAAGCAATAACAACTTCAATTTTTTTTTTCATTTTCTTCCTTGCCTTTGATCTTCATATTCTAAGCAACCTTACTCATCTAGTTTATATGCATAATTTTGGTTTGTTATCTATAGAAACAGCATGCATGCAAAACATACAATCTTGAAGGTGCATATTCAATCTATAATCCCAATGTACACGTGTAAAAATTCAACCTATAACTTGTCAGTTGTGAAAGATGGACACAATTACCTTCTTCTGGACTGGCAAATTTGGTAAGATTTTTAGCGCAGGCAACAGACATCCTAACCGCCCTAGCTTCAAATGCTTCCAGCACTACATTAGGCCTCAACCAATCGCTGGCTGCAACCAATGAAATCGAAGTACAAAACTATCACTCATGAAGGGCATATGCATAGTTCATATTATAACTGAAAACATATTGGATTTGCTTGCAACAAAATTGATATGGCTAGAATATGTTTATTTATGTATAAATTTAATTATACCCTGTTTAACATCAGATCGACATTGCATCAGATGTTCCACCCGTTGCATATAAGCTGTCGTATCGATAGGCATTTTTCCAGAGCCAAGTTGAGAAACTGTCTTCATGAGATGCCTTGCCACCTGTAGGAAATTTTCAAGAAGAATGTCATGCAATATAAGTTATTGAACAAGTTATTGAACGAGACCTCTTGGTCAATAATTTATCTAAATACTTAGTTTTTGATAGAGCACAATAGCATCGTGTGATCCATGTAGCCAATCCCACCTAGTGGGATAAGGCTTCTTGTTGTAATGTCAAGCAATGCAAGAGACTTGAATAATGTTTTAACCCTATCAGGGATTTTTTTTAATGTTCTAAAATGCTAGAGATTTGACTACCCTGAAATTTAAAACTATTAAAACAAAAGTGCAGGCGGCGGCATCTGATATATAAATAAAAAAAAAGAAACTATACAACAAAATGTAGACGTCTATAAGAACGTATGAAAAACAGAGGACAATAAATAAATAAATCCCCAGCTCTTCATCAAAAGGCCAGCTGTCATACTGCACTTTAAGTATCACTCGTACAAGAATGCGGAACACAGTATACCAAATAGTCTGTAAGTTGTACTTTTTTGAGCTCAAGAAAGTAAGATGTACTTAAACTCTAACAGACCTGTAAAAGTAGCACAACATTGTCGCCTTCATAAGTGCGGGCTGGAACATATACTGCAAATAACCCAGGAAGCCCGCTGCTACAGAGGTAACCATGCACAACGCATAGTTTACGACATTCTTCAATACCATCCTGCAAATGAAGGTGAACTTAATAAGAAAATATGAACTGAAAACCATGCATGAGGACACCCTAAATGGACAATTAAACTATGATAAAGTCTGAGAAATTTGGACCCTATAATGCAGAAACAGCCACCTTCTAGTTGAAATGTTGTTATAGCAATATTTCCATCCCATTTAAAGCTGCTAAATAATTAATTTGATGGAACCCAAGACAATGAAACTAAAGAACAAAATTGGGCTTTGGCACAGAATTAGCAAGGGCCCAATATAATTAAATATACCAACAAAGACCGATTGGTATAGTGATGAATAGCACTTATTAAGACATACAGCAGTTGCTGAAGTAGTCAAGGACTTCAACCCAGCAGTGCAAGCGTGAGCCTCAGGCAATGTTGAAAAATCACTCGCTTCCAATCTTTTCGTCACATCCATATATAGCCATTTCAACCACTCACCAACAAATCTGAAAGCATAAGCAGAAGCCAGCAAAGGGAAGAGCCTAGCTTGCTGTGTCTTGTAATCAATTACCTAGAAGTAAATAGGTAGAAGAAAGGCATGTATTACACAATGAACAACACATACACAGGTGGCAAAATGTGACAGGAAAACAGAACCATTAGTGAATTACTACTCGGCATATCAGTGATCTCCCCCCTTAATTTCAAATTTCATACATTGAATTAGGGGTTCAACCCCCCCTTTGTTACATTCCACAAATTACACAAACTAAAAAATTAAAATACTGAAGGAGATTTCAAGCAGCATAACTCCATACAATAGAAACACTCCTGTAACCACCATGCATGGATAGAGGGCTTCAAAGCTTACCTGTGTTTCTGGACTTCCATTTTGTGATCCAAACTGCCTTCGAACAGCACTGTATCTTGTAGCAATGCAAACTGCTCGTGACAAAGCAGTTGATGCATCTGCTACAATTTGTTGCCTCACATATACCATAGTACCATAGACTAATTGTCGTGGAACATTGGATTGAACATATTTTCCTTCTCTTGTAACCTGTGAAACCCTGGAATTTTCAACATAAAACTTAGAGCATTCATCCTCCAGATCTATTGACAGAAACTGATAACCACTGTGCGTCATGGATCACATGTCCCATCCCAACATTCATCTTAACAAAGATTAGCAACTTCTACGGTGCATAAGTTGAACACCACTCCTCCCTGGGTGTACTTTTCCTGTTATTCTTGAATACCAGTTAAATGTTTTTTAAACTATCTGAAAGAAATCCTAAATTTGAGAATTGGATTGGACAAATAATCTTGTGTTAATAAATTAGCAGTTTCAGGATTCATCATCGATGCCTGCAACAATCTTAGCAGTTTTCTTGTCCTGGAAGCCTCTTTGAGAATTTGCTATCTGAATAAAAAGAAAACGTAGAAACCATAGCAATGTTCCAAAATTTGTGTTATTCAACAAACTGGCATAACCTATCAACCTTCTAATAGAGAAATCTCTAAAACTGAATAAACGATGAAGGGCTCTTTTGTTTTCTGGGGTAAGAACAGTGGGTATCTATCACATGTAATACATGAAATATTCAGTACATAATCTCCTACTAGAATGGTGGAGTTGGCAAAATAGAACTAACCTCATCAACATTTGATTCCTTGGAATCCGTACATGGCCAAATCTAAGAACTCCATTGTCCATGGTGTTGTAGGCTGCATTTCCAAACTTCATTCCAATGTCACCCACGGTTATTCCTAGAAGAGGTAAGTGGTCATCCAAGCTCCGGAGCTGGACAATGAAACCTTGAAATTGGGATATAGTTAGATATTTGAAGTCTAAATCTGAAACCAGACACTTGGATGGTTAAGTTTGATAATTACCATGCACTCCATGGTCTTGACCACCAGTAATTAGACAGGCATAGACAACAGCATGAGTTGAGATTTTACCCAATCCACCAGGCTACCACTGTTTTAAGTCAGATGCAGAGAAGTCATGATATTTGATATTTTTATTAACACAATTTTTTCACCAAATACTCCTAAAAACCACATACGTGCAGTGGATGCATTTAAAAGGCTAGAATAGCCTTTTCCTGGTTATGCACTTCTCAATGCATGAAATAAATGAATAAAAGATTATATGATCTAAATCATTTATTACTACTTCATAAATGACTGGTAGAAAACTTTATGACTCATCGCTCATTTTACTCACTTTGTAGGAAGTCAATGTGGGGCTATGAATAACAAACTCATCCGTTTGGGGATCAAAGGTTGCAGTTGTTTCAAGCCCTTGAACATTGGATCCATGGCCAAGTTCCGTCTGGGCATAACAACCAATTATTTGCATCTTATAAGCTAAAGGCAGCCACTTTTGCTGCTGCTCATCAGTGCCTTGTCCCTTGATAGCTGGCACAAACATTCCCTGCAAAAGAATATAAATAAATAAAGTTTTATTGAAGCAGCTGAATTGACATCCATTTCAAAACAAGAAGCCAATCAGAGCCAAAATAAAAAATTCTACCCAATGAAGATCTGTAAATGCAGGCTCATCAATAAAGGATCTAAGTCTTCTGGATTCCTCTTCTGTAAGAGTAGTGATTACACTGTTATAAAGTAGGACAAATAGGAGACATAGAAGACAGCAAATTTCACCCAGAGAGAGAGAGAGAACGCCGGCCATAGAAGAAATTAAGAGAACAACTGGATACAAAGAATCCCGGGGGAAAACTCACCATTAAGACGGAGCTCAATGATCCTTTTCCAAGCATAAGCTGTTTTCCGTAAAGTGTTCTTGAATAATTCCTTTCTACCAAGCATGGTCCTATTATCCTTTCTGAAAGCCTAGAAATAACAAACAACCAATCAAGGTTTGAGGAGGTAGAAAAGGCAACAATAATCATCTATTACTAAACTCTCACAGAAGGAGTCAAAACAGAAACTGTTTCCAACCAAGCTACTTCACTTGCTTGTGTCAGTTTTGTAACCTTAAAAAATCGACGAAATTTCATAATGATTATAGCCATGAACCAGTTCTTATCCGCAGTTATTCTACGGCAGAAAAAGTCTCAGCAACAACAACTAATGGGCTTTTTAGTTTTCCAAAGTTCCATTTTAAACTTACCAACATGAATTTATTTGGGCGGGATAGAGAAGCTAATTTTGTCGACAAAAACATTTTCACGTATAACTATTATACTGTGATACCACAAGTTAAAGCAAATTCATCAGAAAGACAAGTCAATTACTAAGGGAAAGAAAAACAAAGAGGTATCAAGAACATGAAATATCTGCTCTCACAATCAACTCAGTAACATCAAATTCAGTTAGTTGGCTCGAACTAGTTTCAGTAAAAGTAACTCACCGGATCACTGGCAACAAGGCGGGCAATTCTATCGGAAACTTCAAAAGCCTCACGCGAACCATCCCAGACGATCTTCATCTCATCGACATCGAACTGTGCCTTGTTCCTCTCAGGGGCCAAGTAATCGACACCTCCCATTTTCGGGCACAAATCAAAACACAAATTCTAACAGAAACACCACAAATTTTCCAGCAAATGGAATTGAAAGTTCAAACACCCAAGCTCTGGAGGACTGCGATTAGCTCTAAAGAGGGGATTTTCGAAAAAGATAAAATAAACATCCTCAATTTTCATATTGACTTCTCAACTTTATAGAAGGGAAAAAAGATCTTGATAACGAATTTATGAGCTGCCTACCCCACCAGTACCATTTCCACCTTTTTTTCTTTGTCAAATTATTACTTTGTGTTTGTGGTGTTTTAACTTACTATCATATTTATCCCTCTTTCACGTGATTCATTTCATCGTTTGTTTCTTTCTTTGGGTCGTCGTATGTTTGTGAGATAAGCATCTTCTATTTTTCTAAACGTTGGAAGTATCTCGTCCACGATGTGTTCACAATCACTTATAGCGACATATTTAAATAGGAGTTTAAAAAAGAATTTAGAATTTTTAGACAAAAAATTATAAATAAATAATTTTAAATAAATAAATATTTTTATAATTATTATAAGAAAATTTTTTATAATTGATAAATTAGTAAAAATATATAAATTTGTTAAAAATATAAGAGAAGAGAGAGAAGTGAGGAAAGATAAAAGAGAAAAAAAATGAGAGATGATGAAAAAGAGATATACGAAAAGAGAAAAGGTGGATATGGGAGAGGAGAGGTGGTAAAAAAGATATAGAAGAGAAGAGATAAGAGATAAGATGTAAAAAAATAAAGGTAAAATAATAATCGATAGTATATTAATTTTTTTATCGTTTTAGAAGTTATTCTCAATATTTTATAAAAAATTTTAATTTTAAACTATAATTTTATCTTATTTAAATAAATATAATTATTTATTTTAAAATTTTTTAAAATTAAATTGAGTCAAAATATTTTTTAAAACTTAATTCAAACAGCTAATACACACACACATATATATATATATATATATATTCTAGGCTCTAGATGAGATCTATATACTGTTAAATTTTTTTAATGTATTTATTGATATTAAAAATGATTTTAACCTAATATAAATCAAGCGGAAAACTCACGGCGTATTATTTTTTCTTTGAGATAGTGTGATTTTTTTTATAAACAGTGATTGATTTTTGTAAAAGACAAAATTAGCACAAAGGATATCTTTATAGCACGTATCAAAATATTTTTTAAAATTTGAAAATAATATATATTTATATATAATATAAAACCAGCAGGTATGTACCAATAAAAATGTGACTTATAAAAACATGAGTTTAAATATTTAAATACTCCTCCCGTTTGAAAAAGGAAAGGACGAAACGAAAAAGCAACACTCCTGGCTCAGCACTGTAGTGTGTTTCAGACTTCAACCCTCTTCAGTTTCTCTCCTGTGTCCCCCCTCCCCTCCACCACCTCCGCCACCATCGCTCCTTAACAATCCGAGCTGCTTGTAACAAAGAGGAAGAAACCCCATGTCAAGGTCGGCACCATTGGCCATGTCGACCACAACAAATATTATTGCGTCTTCCCCCGTAATCCATACAGATGGGTCCCTAGCCTTCAAAACAAAGCTATTATTGAAGTGAAATTTCCATCGGACAATAAAGAAAGAGAATGAGTTTAAAATCTTTTTCTATTTGGTAAGTGTAATAACTTATTTAGAACGGTGGAGCATTGTGGAGGCGTTAATGAAGGAAGAGGAGAGATGGTGTTGGGCGATGTGAGTTTGTGGGGGCTTTAGAGAGAGAGAGAGAGAGGGTGGCGGGGAAAGGAGAAGAACTGAAGATGGTTGATATCTTGTTAAAATTCTGCAAAGCTGAGACAGATGAAACCTCAAGCGCAGAGACGAAAGGACTTGCACAGTATGTTTCATAGACGGAAGGACTTGTACAAATAACAGCAAACGATAAGGACTAGCTGAATAGTGGATGGGGCAGGCACAAGAAGATGATCGGGGCCGGCCGGCCGGTGGATTTTTCAGGAAGCACTAAAGTATACGAAAATTGGTGGTGTCATGCTTATTGGGATGCATCCCTTGTTAAATGTTTGACATTTGACTTTACATTTTAAGTGGGAGGAATGACTGGTGCCAACGTTGCCCCAAGTGCCATAAATGTCTGATGAAGAGGGAGGCTACTGGTTCAATCCGACAAATAAGATGAGAATGGATACAAGGTTTTCCGGTTGTTCCAATTTTTTTTTTTAAATATCTGATTTATAAATTATTTCTAATATATTTTATATAGATTAAGAAAAACCTTAGACATCATATGAATATATTAAGCCATAAAACTCAATAACTTTCTAATTTTATCACTATTTAATATACCTTATACTCAATTAAAATAAAATCAACATAAATAAATAGAGGGCAAAACATTCCATTCACATAAAAAGTTTATTTTTCTACCCTATAAATAGGACTAAAATAAATATTCTCTCTCTACCATATAAATAAGACCAGTCAAGTAAAAAAATAAACTACACATTCAGCATAATATATCAAGACAATTATGGTATGGGAAATTGAATCCACTGTGTCTTGTAAGTGTGAGACAAATAAAATTTAAAATAAATATAATGTTTATAATTTATTTAGAATATAAGTTTTTAATAATAAATATTATTATATTGCATTGATATTCATAAGATTAAAAAAAAACTGACTTTCATGAATCATTTCATCTTTTTTCTTCCCATATTCGTGAGTCAAGTTATTAAGTACCGAAACATTACCATGTACCAAATACATGAATGAATCTTTGATTGTGAATATACATACAATGTAATCCATGTGTTAAAGTGTTTAATAATTCGTGGCCTATAAATAAAGGCTAACATTAAAGTCTTGTACAAAGTGAAAGAAAGAGAATACTCTTCCCCTGTTCAACCCTTCTAAAATTTTTCCTTGCTCTTATCATATTGTTTATATTTTCATTAGTTTTATAACAAATCTTTTTTATAAGCACAAATTTAAAGGCAGTCTTATTCTAAATACTGTTTGGTACTAAATGTTAACATATCTTATAGCAAAAATTTAAACATTAGTTTGCTGCGTTATGAGATATTCGAGATACTATCAGATACTAATTTTAATATCTCTCCTAATAAAGATCTGGACTTTTTTTTGTTATATTGTAAAAGATTAATCTTTTCTATTAGATATAAAAGCTGTAGGTTACAATCATTCTTTTAAATTTTATACAATTGAGATGGAGTTAGAAATGAAGAGGTGGCATATGAACCCTCACTTGGGGTTGGTTGGGATGGATCCCGGAGACTTCAAGTCTGGTTAGTGGCAGTTAACGAAACGCTACTGCCTACTTGGGTTGGAAGCAGTGAATGCTGAGTAGGAGCCAAGCGGATTGCCCATTTGATCAAGTGGATCAATCTCTTGCATTTTTTTTTGGTAGGGTCGATGCAGTGTACCCCAACAATTACTGAAGTGGGTTTTGAATCAGACAAACTTGGGACATTATGTTTAAAGCTCTTGCATGAATATGGAGAGATGAGTAGAGTGAAGGAAGAAGTTCAGCTTCATCCCAGTTCAAGTGCCCAATGCACAATCCTAGCAGGCCCAACTTAGTTATTTGCTAAGCAACTAAGGAGAGTGGGTTACATTTTTAATTTGAAATATATTATAAAAAGATTAAAAATTTTATACATAAAACGAAAAATAAATCATGACTATATTTATAGGAATGAATATTGACATTTATTTGAATTAAAAAATTTTGATATTCCATGCAGCTCAAAGGATTGAAAGCTCTACTACAAGCCAATTTCTTTTGATTTTAACTTGTATAAGAGATCAGTTATAGCTTTTCAATAATTATTAATCCTAATTTTCATATTATACTATATGAAACAATAGTGTACTAAATAAAATCCTCCCTAGTGTTTTTCTTGCGACAAGGAAAGGGAAACACAACTTAGAACTAGATTGTCATTCTGCACAATCAGCTTTACATAAAACAAATAACAAAGTTTATAGAATCCAAGTAATTCCCCTATTTTCTACTGCCTGCCTACTACAAAAGGAAACAAGCTAAGTTAAAACACTTTCTAAAGGAAGAAATTATTAATGTTAATAATTCCCAACCACACACACACACACACACACACACACACACACACACACACACACACACACACATATGAATAAAGCCAAGGCAATGCTCAACGTACTTGAGCTAGCCTTCAGTCTCCCAACTTAAAGGGCATGGATCACACTGCCATTCACATCAGAATTCCCACATGCTGGGGGTTGCATGAAAAGCCGACTGTCTCGAGGGTCCTTGAAGGAGTTTCAGGGACAGAGAGGAAGGTCCAGAGTCACCGATAGAGTCTCCTAAACTCAGTTTTGACATACCCACCAGTTCATCAACATTGATTGGGCTCTTAGAATGCACTGCAGTAGGTTTCAGCACCTCATGTGTCTCCTCCTTCCTACTGGGCTCTGGCACGTATCCTGACCAATACGGCATTGGGAAAGGGAAGACCGGGGAGAAGTATGCGGGATATACTACTGGGTATGGTGACTGTGTTTGTGACTGTGTGCTATCTGGTTTCAAAGGGGCAGAATCACCATAATTTGAATTTGGGGAATCCATGGAGTCACATTCTTCATCAATGGCTGGAGGATCAGGCAAAGGGTTATTGCATTCTGCTTCAGCAGTTGGCTGATTAGCTGACTGGAGGTCTTGGGGTACCATGGGCATGTCAGCTGGCTGCAAAACCGTGATACATTAATAAGTCGTCTAGAAAAATGAGATTGAACTCCAAAGCAAAGGGTGGGCCAGGTTAGTTTTAATCATCAATCTCAAAATTGCAGCACATGTGAAAATGTAACAACAATTATCTCCAAACCACCCCAAGAATGCAACAATTATATGAAGTATTAACAAAAGCATTTTACTTCAGGTAGAGTGAATCAATTAAAAGCTCAAATCATCTATCCCTCCTCCAGAATAGAAGAAGAAAGGAAGTGGACAGTTTTCACAAATTAGAATAACCATCGATGGATTGTGCATTTTATTTCTTCATAATAAAACGTTGAATAAAAAATGCAATCAGATAATCTTATCATCGACGACCATAAGATACATTAAGCAGCACAACTTTACTTATATGCATCTTGAAGAAATGGACTGCAAATATTTCATGAGCAAATATGAGCACTAACTTCATCTGCAGCAATATCAAACAAGCTGGATCGTCTTTTTCGCCTAGACACATTGCTTTGCCTAATGAAGTATTTCTGAGCATGGCTGGCTACTTGAGTAGGTGTCCTTGATACAACATAATTTCGTGCAATTCCACGCCAATCACCTTTGCCTCGTTTCTGCAATCCAAGTAGAAACATTCTATGTTCCTCCTCAGTCCATGGAACACCTGCATATCCAAAATAACAAAATCCACATTCAAATACAATATGCACAAATTGTTAAAACTTTTTGGCCATAAATGCAATAATGGATTAAACACCAAAAGATCTTAAGCCCAAAATCATTCTATGTTCTATCAACATCTTGGGAACTAAGTGCAATGTGAAAATTCTAAAAAAAATATATTCTTTCACAACGTGAAGACCTTTCAGCTAATGTTTACACAAGTCATGCTCATCCTGGCAGTAAACTTGGATTCTATAAGATCTTTTATCTACTCCATCAAGAGCAAGGTAGAAGTTCAAATCGCGTGGTCTGGCTAAGATATAACATACTTACTGAACCTAACTACCTCAGCTCTTAGTTTCAGCTCCAGATCTTATGTGGGCATGAGATGCTATTCTTGACTAGTGGCCGAAATATAAGCATGCACCACAAGCATGAGTTTCATCCTTTTAACACCTAACATGCACGCTAAATGCCTAAATCAATCTGGAATCATTACTCAACCTTTAACAATTTTATAAGAAAAACTCTCTGAACCAACTGCTGTCATCTTCTTCCAACAACAACAAGCCTTATTCTATTAAATGGAGTCGGCTACATGGATCCTACGACACCATTGTGCTATATCAAAAACTAAATCCTTGGATAGGCTATTGACCAAGAGATCCAGCTCAATGACCTCGTTGAGCGTTCTCTTTAGCCTTCCTTTACTCCTTTTAATTGGAGTCCATACTATTTGATCCACCCTCCCTTGGCCTTCTTTACACATGTCCAAACCACATAAGATGATTTTCTACTATTTTCTCTTCAATAGGTGCCACTTCAACTCTTCCTCATATTTGTTCATTACGAATCTTATCTTTTCTTGTATGCCCACACATCCATCTCAACATCCTCATCTCAACTACCCTAACTTTATGCTCTTGTTGTCCTTTTAAAGTTCAACATTCATTTCCATAAAACATTACTAGTCTTATGCAGTGCGATAAAACTTTCCTTTTACTTTATCTGGTACTTTCCGATCACATATAATCCCAGTAGCCTTTCTCTATTTAAGCCACCCAGCCTAAATTCTATGATTAACATCCTCCAAAATTTTACCGTCCTTCTGTATAATTGATCCCAAATATTTGAACTTATTTATTTGTGGAATAACTTGATCTCCCAATCTGACCTCCAAGTTACTTATAACTTGCCTATTATCAAAATTACAATACATATTTTCAGTCTTTTTCCATCAACCATAAATCAAAAATCATTTTTCTCAAAGTACCTCTGAATACAATCACGAAACAGGCACTTCATACATTCATAATTAGGATCTAATTTCAATAAATCTTATCTCACTAGGTGAAGTCAGCTACATAAATTACATTGTGTCATCATGCTTTATTAACAACCAAACCTTTTGATATATTATTAACCAAAATGTCCGGCATAATAATTTTCTTGAATGTTCTATTCAGTCTTCATTTACCTTTTTTATAAAACTTAATGCTATTTGATCTACCTTCCTCAATGATGCCTCCAACTGCCTTTTTTGTACATATCTAAATTACCTCAAACGCTTTTCTACCATTCTCCCTTCAACAAACACACATGCCAACTCTTCCTCATATATGTTAGTTTGAATCTTATTTTTTCTAGTACGATCACAAATCCATCAATTTGAATCTAATTCCAAAGACAAAAAACAGGAAGGAAAAAGAATTAAGCGGCCCATGGTAAGAAAGCCTGCTGTTTTTCCCACTGGAAGAGAATTTCAACGGGTCGGGTCAGTAACACCTTGGACAGCCTCCTTATTTAATAAAAAATGATGATTAAAATCTTCCCTGACCATGAGCCAAAAGAGCTGCTGATATAAAGGGAGCGAGACTGGAATTTGTACATACATTCCAGGAGCTTTGCTTATGGAATGAATATATAATAAAGCTAACCTATATTGTTCGGGTCTAGTCATCCTCCTAGTGACAGCAGAGATAAGTATTCACTACTAATGAAATATACCGTTAAGGAAGAAGCAAATTAAACAACCAGCATCGCCATAATGAAAAGGAATTAGCAGATTAACCACACAAAATTAAGTCAGAATTGTTTTTTCTGGTTATAAATTTTATTTGATCTAATCCTATGTTCCAGAATAAATACGGGCGTGAAATGAAACAAAATCAGAGTCGAAATATGCATGGTACAACAATAAATAGGTAAGAACAAAACATTAATTAGGGAAAAAACAAGAATACCCTTTTTCCTTTCACGTGAACTTGAAGACGACCCAGGTACAAAATCCTCGGAGGCGTAACCGTCTGCGACCGCACCGTGATCAGGTGTCTCGCCGGGAGAACCCGGAGTGTTACAACCGGTCTGATGGGGCCCGGAACTCGAACCGGCATAGTGGCTAAGATTGCCCATACTAGCACTCTTCCGGATCGACCCATCAGTCAATCGGACTCCGAATAGCTTCACTCCACGGTTGGGACAGGTCCTGGAGTTGTGACCATTATGGCTGCAATGGGAGCACCGCCTTGTCATATCGTCTCGAGGTGAGAATTTGAAGTTAGATCGAAGAAGATAATAAAGATTAAGAATAACTCAGGCTTTATCGATGGATTAAAAAGAAATTCGGGTACAGTGGATCCGAATCACATGATCCGAAGACTGATGAATGAAATAATTTTGGATTTTTGTTGCTGGCTCTCCCTCGGCTTTCGCAGATGGGAGAGAAAGAGGAAGAAAACGCACACCCAACACTATCCATATATCTTGTTGAAGATTATGGGGGAATATTAATGTGCGTCGCGGCATAAAACAGAACTGTGCTCCTTCCACTGGGGACTTGATTAAGGAGTCTCAGTTGACGTGGCAGAGATCTAACAGAGGCGTGGCCGAAGGGACCAATTTATCCAACTCTCCCTAGAAAGGAATAATTTTGAATTAAAATGGTTATTATATTATTGTCCGAAAAAGGAAAATACTTATTTCGTTATCTATCAATTTAAACCTAATTTGTAAATAATTGATATTAGGGTTATTTATAAGACAGGTTAGGATTGAAATATACCTATTTTATATCCTATTCTAAGGTTAAGAGCAAGACATATTTTATGTCGTGTATCTCATCTTAATCTTATTATAACCTTAATAAAGACTAGGATAGATTCATAATATGATAAAAATTCTCAATTTTACTAATCTAAAAAAATATTAGATAATATTTTATCAGTCAATAATATACAACTATAAGCTAAAATAAGCAAGGGTCTAATATTCAAAAGAATAAATAATATTAATTAACAATTTATTGATATAATATTCAAAGCAAAAAAAAAAAAAGAATTGCAAGAGAGATAGCATCTCTATTGGTATAATTGAATTGGCCAAGAGATAATGGGGAGCAAAGAGAAAAGGGAAACTGAGTAGATATAATACATAAGCAAGGAAGGAATGTCAATGTTATCACATAGTAGATCACGAGAGAATGGAGATGGAGACAAAAGTTTCAAAGAAGAATAGCAGGAGAAAATCATGGCTACTGGAGGAACAAAAATAGAACAAAACTGAAAGAAAATAGAAAAGGAACCACGGCGTTGGGAAATTTGAGTGAGAAAACTACCTAAACGTTAAGACCCTGAGACGAGTAAATTATGGGGAGTGAGGAGTCTAGTGATGCATGATGACGGTGACACGTATCCATGGTTGAGTACTAGAGACAAACTGGAGAGTGGAATCCAAAAAACCAGAATGACGGAGTGTCGAAGATGGAAGCTTTTTTAGACTAATCGCTGATATAGATGTACGAGTAAGGAGGAGGCGGTGCTGGCTACTTCAGTGACCCACAAGATTTGAAATTAATCGCTAGGTTTTAAGCTTTTTCTGTGAACTCCAGCTCTAAGGTGGAGAGCCGTGGAGGAGCCAGTGAGAGGGAGGAAGTGAGCGTCTAGAGTTGAGATAGGTAGAAACCAAGCATGGAGATGACAATTTGATTGAGATGTTAATCAACTTGATAAATTTTTATAATTGTAAAGAGGATTTATAGTTCACCGATAATAGTTAGTTTGATTAAAAATAAAAATTACTAGAATATTTGTTTGTTATGTTGTAATGGATTAGTACCTTTTATTTGATCTAGCTCCTTTTTTTATTTAATTAAGGGTATTAATCTATTTTGAGTTTTAAAACGTAAATAATTTTTATCTCTTATAATAAATATATTTCTCAAAATTTAAATTTATATTCTTTTTTATATTAAAATATGACTATTTATCATATTAATTAATAACTTATCATTTTATCCAATTTCTATTGATTTTTTTGTAACAAATTTTGTATACACACACACACACACGTGTTTCATGCATTTTTTTTATTACAAAAAGTTTGTGTAAATTTGATATTAATTCTTTACGAAAGTCAAAATATAATTCTAAGGCTCAGAGAGTATTTATAGAGAACTTATGAGATTATTTATAAAAAAAAATTCTCACAACAGACGATAAGTGAACTCATATCTTT
Organism: Leucaena leucocephala; assembly: GCA_037074615.1. NCBI lineage: Eukaryota > Viridiplantae > Streptophyta > Magnoliopsida > Fabales > Fabaceae > Leucaena > Leucaena leucocephala. The sequence goes on from CM073570.1 coordinate 14,584,407, forward strand.
ATTAGATAGATAGGAACATGTTACTTACATGGACTTACAGTGTTTCATGCATCGTGTATGAGTACAAATGCACTATGAATGTTATAATACATATGTTAATGAATATATTGAAAAATGATTATATAATTTTTTTGACGCCAAGGAACCAATACATCATGTGTGTATTTTATTTTTATATAAAATTTTTTTAATATATGCCTAAGAAGATTCTTTAAAAATTTTATTAGTTAGAATAATTGTAAGTTCAAATATTAATATTTTTTATGTATAAGTTATTTAAAATATCAGTATTGTAACCAATTAAATTTATCAATGAGGATTTTTTACCATTTTCCTTAAAATTTATCCATTCAAAATTGTTTTGATTAGTAAGATTCATAATTTCTCAATTATGAGGAGTTTTTAGTGGCTAGTTTGTACCTATCAATATTTTGAAAACACTCACCGAATAATTAAACCTCTTGGTGAGCCTAAAAAGACAAACTCCCCTAAAATGTTTAACTACTAAAAAGGTTATTTATTTTCATTTAAATTTTAAAATAATATTAAATATGCATCAATATTTGTAATTCATAACAAATCATATTTTGTATACAACATCAATAATACAGCTTAATTAAACATTTTGCAAGCAATCTCCTTGAAAATAATTTTTGTTTGTAACACATTACATAGAATTATCTGGATTGTTTTTTAAATATAGATTTTGAAAAAAGAAGAAGAAGAAGCATGTCTTATGTAACTAATAAACAAAATTATTAGTACAGAGAATGATTAAAAAAAAACGATTGTTATACAATGGTGAAGAAGGATTATCCAATTTTGAGTTTATCCATTTGGATAAGTAAGTATATGGGCTGTGGTAGGTGGCAAATGGCAAAACTTGGATTAATTAAGGACATAGAAAAAAAATATCAATGGAGGTTGGTCTGAGTGATAAGCAGTTTAATATCGCTTAAACGAGATCTCGAGTTTGAGTTTTGGCATATACAGAAAATTTTCGTTGGGAGACTCATTCACCATAGATAGGTGCACGACGTGGGTTAGATCTAGATATAGTTAGAGCAAAATTTCAATAAATTGAGTGAATAATAAAAAAAAGAATATAGAAAAATAAAATAATGATTAATCACATAAAACTCCGTATTAATCACATAAAGTCTAAACATTAAATAAATAATCACATCATTTGGATTCATTCCACCCCATTAGATATTAAAATCCAACTTGATTTGGCCGGTTATATAAGTGAATAATTAAACTATTCTTTTGACCACCTTAGTCAAGAGTTTTGGACATCTACTCATTTAGTTGTCCTTATAAGTTATTTACAATATGTTTAAGATAGATTAATAAAAATCTTAAATCTAATTAATTATATCATAAAATTTAATAATTTTTAATATTTACCCTTATTTAATATACATTATATTTAGTGAAAACAAAATTAATATAAATAAATGAAAGGTAAAATAATATATATATTATATGTAATTTTTTTATTATTTCTAAATTAATATCTTTTTTATTTAAATATTACTCTCTTCAGAGTTATACATTAAATATTACTCTCTTCAAAATTATATATTAATGTCTGAAATCACTTTTTTTTAAATTGATTCGTCCGGACCATTGCAATAATATATGAAATCCCATAAGGTCATATAGGTTTTTATCAAAGAATTCAAGTTGACTTGAATTCACCAAAGTTTTTTACAATAGTATTTCACAAATAAAAACATAGATCATTTTATTTTTAGAGAAATAAAAACTTATAATTTAAAAGATTAAAATTAAAATTTTTATAAATTTAAGAAATCAAATTTTATATTAACACAAATTTTAGTGCATGTTTGTATTTTAGAGTGCAATCTCGTTTGAAACAAATATACTTTAACAAGTTTTAGTGCGTGTTTGGATTCAGCATTTGAAAATGAATTTTGGACAAAATCTCGGTTTAAAATTTTTTTACACAAACATCAATTTTTGTCCAGAATTGATTTTGGGCTAAAACCTCGGTTTGAAACCATGATTTTGAATAAGTTACTAAAAATAGATTTTGAAACTGTAAAATAGCTTATAGATTATCCAATTACTATTTTACCCCTACTTTTTTCTTATACTCTCTCTCATCTCTCATCTCTCTCCTCTCTCCTCTCCACACTATCTCCTCTTTTCTCTCTCTTTTCTACACTCTCTCATCTCTCCTATTTATTCTCTACCCTCTCTCTTCTCTCATACTTTAATAAAATCATATTTTTTTAGTAATTTATTAATATAAAAAGTGATTCTACTATTAATCATTCAAACATCTCTATTTTCAGAATCTATTCTTCCCAAAATCTATTCTCCAAAATCTATTTTTTCCAAAATCTATTCTTCCCAGAATCTATTCTCTCCAAAATCTATTCTCTAAAAACTAATCCAAACACACCCTTATTTGACCTCAATAAGTGCAAAACCACTTCAAACATTATTAATCTTTTTATTAGTCTTTTGTTTTACTTAGTTCATGAAAATTTTACAATTTGATATTAGAAGCAAATGCAATTTTATTTTCAATTCGTCCAAACCAAAAATTTTATTAATCATTTTTTGTGAAGGAAACTTTATGAGTAATATTTAGTTGAAGTTCCTTACGAAAGAAGGAAATTGGGTAAGAATAAAGAAATAAAAAGGAAAGAATAAAGAAAGGCTTTTTAACCAAAAAGAAGAAAACGATTGGACTAAACCTTTTCTCTTCCAAATTTTTGGAGCAAGATAAGATTAAACTTGAAGGACAAGAAAGGGAGTTATGATAAAGGTAGGAATCTGCTATCTATCCATCTATATTTTATTAAACTTATTAGTTAAATCATACCAAAAAAAAATTTGTTAGTTAAAATATAAAAAATACACAAGTTTTTATACCAATTTAATAATATTTTACGAATAAGCATACTATTTTATAAAGAGTTGTTACCTACTTATTTTCAATTAAAAATAATATTTTTTGTATTTAATTAAACCATTTAATAATACAAATGTATCAAATTTTACTTTTAGATTCAATCCAAATAAAAAAAAAGTGTAAAAGGATCGTGGTATTAAAACCTAACTTGAATCAATCAATCTTAGCCAATGAATTAATCTCCTACTTAATTAAGTGAAAAGTTCTAAAGAGTCAATCAGATTAAATTTTATATTATTTCTCCAATTAACGATATTGAAACAATTCTATTTTAAATTAAAAAAATAGCAATCCATCATAATTATACTTTAATAACGTGTGATTTATATATCTACTTGTAGAGTAATATATTTTTATTTAAATATTAGTTTTTTTTTAGAATTATATACTAATATTTTAATATATTTTAATTAAATTAAATTATTTTAATAATAACTAGATTGATCTCAATTTAACTATAAATGGACCGCCAACCTACAAACTAGCACTTTGCCAATTTAATAACCAATACTTGAAAAAAAAGTTGGGCGTTTTGATGTGAAAGATTCTAATTGAAATGGGAATAGACTTGGCAGGGGATGGTGCACGTGGAGGAATTTGAAGGAATGGGATTGGCCATATTCTACTATTGTTAGCGAATAAAGATCATATATGTAAATAGTGTGTATATATATATATATATATATATATATATATATATATATATATATATATATATACACACGGGGATGGCCATATGGTTTGGTTGAAGAGAAAATCAGAGAAGGTCATCTCTATACACCATATCCTATTTTATTGGCCTACTCATCTCTTTATCATCATCATCACGTTGCTTATTATTCTCATTCTCCTTTATCCCAAAAATCCCCACTTCTGGATTAACCCATAAAGCTTTCCACCATCCATCCACAGCTTTCCACACATTCAAATGCTCGCCTGCACCAATTTTAATCTAAATGAAAAGGGCTTTTACTAACTAAATATAAAATCTTTTGAGTTTAAGTCTATATAAATATAAAAAATATTTTTATAAGATTATCTCTAATTAAATCTGATTATACTATTAAAATATTATAATACCTAATTTAGTTAAAAATAAATATAGACTTATCAATATTTTTAATTTATTTATTTATAAGGTACAATCAATAAATCTCACTGTGATCTTTAAAAGATTTTGAATCCAATAACAATAATTAGCTAATAATTTTATTAATTAATTCTATAATATTTTAAATTTATAGCTATAATCATTCATAATAATCATAAAACTACTTTAATCTTAAAACGATTTTAAACCCTAAAATAATAATTAATTAATATTTTTATTAATTAATTTTATAATATTTTAAATTTTTAACTATACTAGTAATTTGACGAAAAAACTATAATAATAATTATAAATAATTAATCTATTAGAACTTCTTTTTTTCACTCCAAGGTGCAAGCAGAGAAGAAATCTTTAGTTTCTCCTTAAATACACAAGGTCACTTAGTTTAGGGTAAATATTAAATTGTTAAATTTGATTTGTAAACAATACAACTTGACTAATAAGTATAAAAATTTGACTTATAATAAATATTAAATTCTCTAGAACCTACTACTATTAATTGAGATTTGAGACTTATATCTATGTAATTTTCTTATTCCAGATTTATGAGTAAGTTTTCCTAAGATTTTTTCAATAATGCCTTTGGTATGTATATTATTAAATAATCATGATGAAGAAAAGTATTGACAAAGATTACCAAGAATTTATATTTAATTAAGGATATTTGTGAAAAGATAAAGAAATTTAAAGACAAACAATTAAATTTAATTTTGTATGAATTAGTTAGGGGGTAACATGTATCTTTGTGGGCACTAAAACTGATTATGAGATGCAATTTTGTTTGTTTTAGGACCTTTACTTTTTTTTTTTTTTGCAAGTTTTGATTCTTTTAATGATATGAATTTTTGTATGTCTAAAATAACAGAAAAATATTGAATGATTTTCATATATACATATAAACTAAATTTCTTCTTCTCAACCCCACAATTGAAAACCGTTCACAAATCACAATAAAGCAAAGTCTTTGTGGTGAGCTTATGACCTTAATTTGACATTTTCGTACTTTGCTATGATCCATACGTGAGCCTGAAGCGCTCCTTCAGGTAGTCCCCACTGCGGATGGGAGGAAATCTGCATTGAACAACATTAACAAAATTTATTACGTTTGTGGTTTAATCAGACCTGTTCATGAACAATGTCCTTGTCTTTATATATAACTAACTACTTAGATCCTGTATTGTCCCATTAGATTAATGAATAATAGTATTTACATCTTTAGAAGAGCTACCTAACAATACTCCGAATATAATCCAGAGCCACATAAAAAAAATAAAGAATCACAATATTCAATTTAAAATAAACTCCCTCCCTCCTCCCAATTTACAAGGTTCAATTCAAACTCTTAACCTTGTTCAAGAGGATTCGAGTCCCTTTCCTTCAACCCGACCGTAATTCCCTTTCCTTGATCCCCTACTTAATTGGTGGAAGAAGTCTATTTTAAATGTTTTTCTAAATAGGAAATACTCCCTCTAATCATTAATATAAAAATTAGTTGACTTTTTTAGATAAATTAAAAAAACTAAATAAATGAGTTAACTATAACCAAATCTAACAAAGATGTATTTATATTATATATTCTTTAATCTACCGAAATTAGTCAACTAGCTCTTATATTATTTATAATTAACTGATTTATTTAGCTTTTTTAATTTATCCAAAAAAATAATTAACTCTTATATTAAAAACTAGAATATTACTTAGCAGGAGATGATTCACTGCAGCAGCTCTCAAGGCATTCCACCACACAGTCTGGATTTGGGTCTAAAAAGAAAGCCACCTGTAAAAAAAAAAAAAAAGCAATATGTTAAGCTACATAGATAATAAGGTATAACTTCACGTGTATATTATATTATAGGGTATTAAATAGGAACAGAAAAACTCTCAACAGATATATGAACATGACATCATATTTCTCAAGAAACTCATCTCACCACATCAATGTAATTAAGACAACTCCATCAATATGGCATCTGGACCACACACAAAAATTCCACTTTGCAATATAATATGCGTAACATACACATCAGAGGAATTTCTCGTTCCATTTGAGGACAAACTGTAACCTCAAGCTCTATAAAAAAAATCCATATAATCAATCTTTGGTATTAAAAGTAATGATTAGAGATTGGTGGATAAAACATATTTAACCTTTGACAGGACTCGTTCAATGGTAACCACACAATCATTCAAGTTTAAAATTCTTTCATACAGTTCTTTAGGAGAAAAGAAAGTTAAGTCAATGTCATTAGCAGAGTGGTACCTTTTTCAGTCAAAAAAGATAAAAAAACAGAAACTTTATACGTCACCCAGTTTTTAGCTATGACAGGCCCCGGGAGAACCATTGTCATTAAAATTCTCTACAAGAAAGTTTTCTGCCCTAACAACTTTTTGAAGGGGATGCTCCCTCATTTGCAAGTGTCTGCATCAGAATAGCCCACTCAACCAAAAAAGTTTATTAAAACATTTAAGAATGTTTTCTTAATTGCCCAGTTACACAACATAGACCACAAACAATTGGAAATAAGCCAAATGACCAATGACAAAAAAGTCTGAGGTAGCAGCATTTCATGTTTACACAAAGCCTAAAGTTGAATAAGAACATTCGCATTTTCTCTCACTGTATAAATCTTTCTAACCTTGGAACCAATTACGGCAACAACAATGAGAAAATAAAGAGGCTGGGGCCTCTAATGTGCCTCCTTCTAATACTCTCTAATGCCCTTTAGTAATACCCTAACTTCCTAATTTTTTTTTCTTTTGATAATTAGATTCTACATAAAATGAGACATTTTGATATCCTAAGTCATGAAATGATGCGGTTTTGAATTTTCAACGATTTTTCCAAAAACAATAAATCAAAACCACACAATTTTATGAGAATTTTTCCTTTAAAAAATCGTAAAAAATTCAAAACTGCATCACCAGCCCATAAGATAACAAAATGTCACTCGTTTTTTTGGTAAAATCTAGGCATTACAAAAGGCATTGGAGGGAGGCACATTAGAGGCCCCAAACCAGAAAATGCGACTAATGAGGAAGTAGTATAGTGATTACGGAATAGCGCTCTCTTCCTGCTGGCATAACCCTGTGTAATGTTGACCTACGGAATAATATTGACACAAGTTGAGAATGGCTTATATTTGTACTGAAACATTGAGTAGTAAAAGTAAATAGGTGCTAACTACATAAGAAGTTTACTAGCTTCTCCTGGCAAAAGAGACAAGAAAAAGCTTTCTAAGTTGATATAATGAAGGATTACCGGTACAAACAATTACTCCACCTCTCCATCATGTCCCCAATGTTCACAATAAAGGCCCTGCAGATAGAGACTGAAAACGCCTAACACTGGAAGGCAGTGCAGATAATATAACTATTTTCATGTTTTTATCAAAAAAAACTCAATAGTTCAGACAATATAAATTAGTTTCATTTATTTGAATGTATTAAGTGGCTTGATTCAGCTTTAAAATCCCAAAACTAGTAATATTTCCTGCATAGAAGTTTCCTAGTCATGGACTCACCCCTCGATGTGAGGCACATCCTCCCAGACTTGGGGTTGCTTGGACTTTTCCTTGCAAATCTTTAAGAATGAAATCTTAGATTGAAAGCCTTTAATACAAGACTGTAAATTGGTGAATCGATTCAGGTTCCCAACCCCCCCCCCCCCCACCCAAAAAAAAAACAGAAAGGAAGCTCGGGAAGCAATTAAAGAATTAACAAAGGAAGATGTGAACCTGAAGTCCTTGTACACCATCTGTCACCAAAAGAGTTACCATACCGTAATCTGAGTGAGCTGAGGCACCATATATCTCTTCATAGGGCACCACTTCACCTAATAGAGTTGGTGGGCAAATTATTAACAGGAAAAGGGTCTTTTTCTTGAATGGTTACATTGAAACCCTTGGCCCTTGGCCTAATAACATATGATTGATAAAACAGACAGAATTTTGTAATACTCCCTATGGTCCAAAATATAAGACCTCATTTGTAGTGCAATTTACACTACAAACGAGGTTTTATATTTTGGACTGGAGGTAGTAGTATATTGAACATTAACTTCATTTTTTGGTCGGTATCTTAAACATGAACTTTGATTTCCACATAAGTTGTATTTTCTTTTACTCATATCTAGTTTACAAAGCATAAGTATGCATAAAAGTAATCCAGCACAATATCAATATAGCAGAACTTAATCCGCTATGCATAGGAAGTTTCAAATAGGCATTTAAGCTACAGAGCACACTTCACATTCAAATCAACTACTGTAACTAAAGAACATAAGTTGACTGTCATGGTACAGGGGTTGTTCAGAAAGGAATACATAAAAAGGAATGATATATAATAGTAGAAGCGCATAGAAAAATGTGAGCTGCAGTGTGCTAACTAAGAAGATTGAAAGGAGCCAATTAATACTACCAAACCTGGATAATGCAAAAGGCGAACAAAAGTTGCTGGTTTGCCTAGGGCCCCAATTTTCTCAAAGAAATCTTCATCCAGATTCAAGGACAGGGCTATTAAAGATATCAGCTCTCTTCCAGCCACACTTTGAAAGAAAACAAGCATATTTATATTATGAACTTCATGAGAGAAAGAATAAAAGAAAACACGTATCCGAATAGTCAGCCACGCTCTCCCCAAGGATATATAATTATCACATGCACAAAATAAAATATACAAAGAGCAAGTTCCCAATAAATACCCAGCAAAACCATACTGTACAAGAAATAGTGAAATTTAAAGAGAGATAAATTAAATTCCCTTATCACAGAGGGAAGAACAAAAGCACATATTCAAAGAAAAAGAAATATGCTGGTATTTTTATTACTGCTGGGTGAAGTTTTGTAGTAAGCAGTCATGCTACATAATTGATAGCACAGAAACATAGATACAGAGGAACTTACAGAAGCTTCCAATATAGGGATTCCATCGTAGGTCTCCAATTTTTTAGTACTTCTGGAGGTTCCTTGCCAGAAACATAAAGCAATAAAGTTTATGCATAGATCGAAATATCTAACCATGTTACTGTGTAAACACCAACAGATTTTAATTACTTTACAAAACAAATATAAAACAGTATAAGCCTACCATTTGAAGGCCATTGATTCAGATTCTCAGTTGCAGGATCTCCTAAAGGACCTATGTAGAAGCTCTCTTTTGAATCACCTGATCATGACATAGTTGAAAATGATCAAAATCATGCATCTTTTTCTATGAAATGAAGAATTTGAAAGAAAACTTTCAACACTGACCCTATATCATTCACCTCAACCAATTTATATATCTATATATAATATAAAACTGTAACTAGCTACTATTCATGAGTCATGAACAATATAACTCATTTCCCAAACTCCATGCAACACACAAGGCTTGCACTAGTGTTTCACATTAAGAGCTAAAAAATAGAAGTTGAGGCCAACCAAAGGCTCATAATTTCCGTCTTTAAAAAAACGAGAGAGGTTCTCACCTGGGAAAAGGATTCCACCTCTAGTCATTTCCTAGTACCTTAGTTCCTTAAATAGACTTGTAGGAATAACCCCCCAGTGGCTTAAGATTAAACCATAAACCTAAGACTGCTTGAGACTAATCAAATCAAAAGTTACCTCTGGAGTTTCCTGGAGTAGCATCCAGTTTCTCAGCATATAGAGGAGTATAACCTCTATGTTCCTTGCGAGAATATTTCATTTTCTCTTCCAGTGGAAGTAAGAAGAACTTTCTACTCTCCTCAAACACTTTCTGAAGCGACTCTTTCTCCAACCCATGGTTTACCAGATAGAAAAACCCGTACTCAATGCATGCCTGTAACACAGTTCCAACAAATATGAGTATGATTTCCAAGGTGTAAATTTTGAAAAATAGTCTGACGATCATGTGCAGCTGAATTCATGTTAGTCCACAAACATGTAGCAGAGCATAGAACATTTCTTGTTTTCGTAAGGTTCTTGGTTTTAATATTAGAAAACTAGAGATCTATTAAAAAAATGCCCGATTCTAGAGCATCGCAACTTCGCATAGTAACCAAAGATTACTGTAGTGACGATTCCATTGAAACATGAAAGATCTGCCAAAGAAAGATTTCATGGAAATTTGATGGACAACTAATCATGCCATTTCAAATTGAAAATAAGCATAAAGCAATCATAAATAGAACTTGACAGCTATCTTCGACTTTACTAATTCAAATTTAATGCTTAAAAACGTTTAAGCCTATTGTGGGAATAAGTCGACAAGCATTAAAGTTGATTGCTTCTCCAAACGAGGAAATATAATTTTTGGTCCCACAAACCTGCATATCAAAATTTTCAGCAATCCGGTTTCAAAATTTAAAAAAAGAAAGAAAGAAAGGCATGATTGATACTAAAATAGTATTTTACTTCGCTACTTATCAAACTCCAAATAAGCCAAATGTACAAGCGTTAAAAACTGACAATTTGCACCTTAAAATAATTCAATCTAGTAATTTTAAAGTGGAGACCAAATAGTTTATATACGTAATGTCAGAGACTAAATTGAATTTAGCTAGACTTTCGACGAGTAGACAGTGGTCCTTGAAATCTATTTGATGCAATAAACGCACCATTACGGCACAAACTCCAGCAACAACACCACATGTATGAACAATAAACCGTGGACTCATTTTTCTGTACAACGCAAAGCAAACACAAGGTTTCGGAGGGGCAAAGCAGAGAAGCGGATGGATAACGAAGAGAGCAAATAAAGGATGAGGAAGAAGAACCTGGCGGATCAATTTGGCCGTGGAGAAACGATCGGGTGAGGACAGATCTATAATAGGGAGACTCAAGGTTGCCGGCGGCATCTTCTTCCCTCCGTTGCTTCTGCTTCCTCAGTCTGTTATCGAGCTTGCCAATATCAAGATCTTTCCAAGTCCAACCTTCTTCCTACGTTGCTTGTGTTTTTCTCTCTCTGTTTTTTTTTTAAAAAAAATATCTCTATTTATATTAATTTTCACATAATATATTAATTATGCTTTTATATTTTGGTTATTGTGTTCTTCTTTATGCTAAATATTTAACATTCATTATTATTAATTAATCTTAATTTGAACCACTTTGTTGGAAAGAAAAAAGAATAGGGAACAACTTTTATCACAATCAAAAGTTTTAAATACTAACTCCACTTAAGAATATTAATGCTATGTTTGGCTCAATAGAAGAAAAGGAAAGAAAGGATTTTAATGGAAGAAAAATGAAGGAGAAGAATTTTATTATTATTTTATTTGGATTAATATTAAGAAAGGAGAGGGGAGGGATTTTCATATTACCTTATTTAGTTCAAAAAAGAAAGAGAAAAAATATTTTTATATAAATAAATTTATCTTATATTATTTTATAGAATATATTAATAAAATATAATATAGAGATAATATTAGGATATTAAAAAAGTTATAAGTATATTAATATTATAAAATAATAATATCATACTTCTCCTTTAAATTCTCTCAAATTTATAGGGGAGATAAAGTTAGGGAATGAAAGGAAAATTTTAGTGATACAAACAAGGGGAGAGAAGCAAAATCCCTCCCCTCTTCTCCCTTCCCTTTCAAATTATCCATAGCAAACAGAGCCTAAGTCATTTTTATTCAACCTATCCATTATTAATATTTTGATTATATTTCTATTCTTAATTATTATTTTTCACTCTATTTATATATTTTGAGGTGAAAAATAAAATATTTTCAGAGGGAAGATAAAAACTTGATGGAATGATTTTTCCTATATATTTTATTAGATTAAAAAAATCTAGATAGTTCAAGATATAAATTTTAAAATATAAAAAAATCTAAAAAATACTATTTAAATTATCAAATAATAATTCTTATAAAAATATATTCTTATTTATTTTATAAGAGTAATACATAATTTAAAAAGTATATTAAATAAACTGATTTAAAATTTTAAATATTTAATATTTTTTTCTTAACTATAGTTCTATTGTTATTTATTAATGCCAATATTGTCAGAGGCGTCCGATCCAAAAAAAAAATCTGGAAATTGACCAAAGGTGAAGACCTGTTCAAAATCGGCAACGACCAGTTAAAGCCCTTGTCAAAATCAATTTTTAGAGAAATCAATAATCCAAAATTATGCTGTTTTATTTTTTTATTAGGTTAATATATAAATTTATCTTAAAAAAATTTTACTTAAAAATAATATTATCTTAAAAGTTTATTTTTTATTTTAACGTCTACCTCAAAAATTTTAAAATATAACAATATTATTCTATTATGTTAAAAAGTTAATATTAACAGATAAAATATTAATATTGATATTTAATATTTTTAAAAATAAAGAGAAATATTAATTTATCTTAATATTTATATAGTAATCTTAAATATAATTTTTTTAAAATAATATTACTCTTAAATAAAATTTTTAAAATAAATTTACACTTTGACCGTTTTTTATTTGTCTTATACTTGGGTTTTCTTCAGTGTTATATGTATTTGATGATTTATTGGCGATTTTGGTTAATCAAGGAAGCTTGCATTAGTTTGGTTGGATAATTAATCTGCCATATTTTATAATTTTGTAATAGACAATTAATACTTTTCTATTGTATAATATTTATGTGATTGACAATAAATTTAGCATGTATAATAAGGATATAGATATATATATTATCTAAAATATTTTTATTTTTTATAGATATTTTTTAAATTATATTAATTGAATATCTTCAAATCACTTTAGACTTGAAGACTAATCTATTTTGAGATTTAAAACATAAAAAAATTTAAACTCTTTCAATAAATATATTTCCTAAATTTTTTAACTTTTACTTATCACTTTAATTTATAATTTGTTGGTATTTTGTGAGATTTTCTATCGATTTTGATAGTAAGTTAATACTCTATTTTATCTTAAATATAAGAGTTAAATAGAAATTTTATTTTAATTTTAAATATAAAACTCTGATCTATTTTGTCTTCTAAAATTATAATTTTCTCGTATCTATATATTATTGAACATATTAATGTGGTTTCTATCCAGAATAATTTAAATATACATAATTAAATATGATATTTTAGAAAAATTAACTCACATACAAATAACTAATTTAAGTTTAAAATCATTTAAAAGTTACTTGGATTTTGAGCTAATTATATGAATAACTTTTGTATTTTATTTTACAGAAAGAAGGATAGTGTCTGTCTTGTTTCAGGTTGAAGTCAATTGAACAAAACAAGAGAAAATGAAAAACATCTCACTTACAATTAACGGGAACCATTAGAGAACCTCTTATGAATCTCAAAGGCTTCACAACATTTTATTATTTAAAGCATCATAGTAATTAATCTGAAATGAAATTCTTTAATTTAATATCTTATTCTGAGGATCCATATGCAAGCTCGAAACGCTCCTTAAAGTAGTCTGCACTGCGGATTGGTGGGAATCTGCATTGATTAACCATAACTATAAAATGAATATAATGTTGCGTGAGTTAATTTTATAAAAGAAAAAAAAATCGAAATTATTAGTCCACTAATTCTAGCAAAAAAAAAAATAGAGGATTAAACGACCTAGCAATTCAGCTCCCAAGGGACGTGGCTGTATTTTCTGCAAATTCAAGGACTTATTTATAAATTGAAAATTTTAAACCTCTAAATTTCAATTCTTTTTTTTTAATTTGCACCCCTTAATCTAGAGTCTTGGCTCCACCACACTCGTCCAGATTGAACAGTCTCAAATCAATAATGAAATTAAAGATGCAATTGCGAGTCCCCTTATAAGTGGACAGGAAGGGGATACGTAAATCTAAACTTAAATAGTAAATAATAATTAAACAAGCTTACAAATTATTTAACGAAGAATAAATGTTTATAATACTTTATTAAATAAAACAAATAAATTATGGTACCTTGGAGGAGATGATTCACTGCAGCAACTTTCAAGGCATTCCACAACTGTGTCTGGTTTTGGGTCTAAAAAGAAAACCACCTGTGCGTCCAATTGCAATTTGTTAATTAAGCAATATAATTTATTTAGCATAATAAATATGTAAAAAAAATTATGAAATAAACTATAATTTAAAAAGTCTAAAAGTGATTTTTGAATAAGTAAAAAAGATTTAAATTATGTAATAATTATTTTATTTTTTATATCATTTTATCTTATGACATTTTTATAATTTATCTATTAAAAAAATTATTCTGTTAATAATTATTTAAATAATTATTTTTTTAGAATTAGTTTTTTTTAAAAAAAATTTTATAATCTATTTTTATAATTTTTTTAGAAATTAAATTAAATGAGACGACTAAGAAAATTAAAGTATGTGTCTGGATAGATTTTTAGAAAATGACTTATAAAAAAAAGATTTTTTAGTAGCTTTTAGAAAAGGGGTTTTGGAGAAAAACTTATGGAAAAAAAGTAGTTCTAGATAAATGAGTGTTTAGATAATTATTATCAAAATGACTTTTATAATTAGAAAATTATCAAAAAAATATATGATTTTTATTAAAAATAAGAGAGATGGGAGCAAGTAAAGAAGAGTGAATAAAGATGATAGAGGAAAGAGGAAAGATGATAGATAAGAGTGAATAGAGAGGAGAGATTAGAAATTGTGAAAAATATAGAAGAAATAGATAGAGAGTATAAAAAAATAAAGGTAAAATAGTAATTGAGTAGTTTATAAACTCTTTTACTATTTTAAAAGTTACTCATACTAATTTATCTGAAAATATAGTTTAATCTAAAAACTCTTTTAAAAAAAATATAATTATTTACTTTAAAAAAATTTTAAATTAAAATTTAGATCTAACAACTTTTTTAAAATTATAATTTAAGAGTTTTCTAAACATAACCAAAGTAAATCAAGTGAGAAAGAATTAATTATGAGGGAATTACAGAATAGCGTTCTTTAGTAGGTATAACCCTGTGAAGTGTTGACCTGCAACAATATTAATGAACCCCCTTCAGAATATATAAACACTTTAATTAATTTGTTACTAAATTAGCTTTAAATTAAATGCAAGACATTAATTAATTAATTTAATTAATTAATTAATTTAAGAGCTTCTATATATATACATGTGATTGGTAAGTGATGAATATTACCGGTACACACAGTTAGTCCACCTCTCTGTCATGTCTCCAATGTTCACAATAATCGCCCTGCAAATTAATGCATCCATTTTCATTTCTCTTTTATAAAATCATAGAGTTTTAATATTTAAAATCAAAACTTGGCCCCAAAAAAATGTAATTAAAACTTAAAAATTAAAAATGCGTGAATTCTTATTCTCACCCCTCTATGTGAGTCACATCCTCCCAGACCTGAGGCTTCTGGGACCTCTCTTTGCAAATCTGTAATTGTATGTGAAAAATTACATTAATTAATTAATTAAGCCTTGATTAGAATCAAGTGATCATCTTTAAGACTTGTGAGGCAATAATTAATTAGATATTAATATTATAATGAAGGAATGGACCTGAAGGCCTGCAACCCCATCAGTCATGAGGAGAGTAATCATGCCGTAATCTGAATGTGCATACGCTCCATATGTCTCTTCATCTGCCACCACTTCCCCTAATTCACACATTTCTTCAACATGAGCATTACACTAAACAGACTCTTCAGCTTCCACCAAGATTACAGTTTCTTTGCATAATAGTACGGACTTAACGGCAGGTAAACTTTACTAATCACAGTTATTCTTCAGTTGTCGTGACTTTGCCTACACAAAGTTAATGGTTCTGTTTGAAAATTTATCAAATTAAAATTTTAAAAGGTTTAATTTTAAAAACTTTTAAAATAAATAATTATATTATTTATAAATAGTTTTTAGATTAAAGTATAGTTTAAAACTAAAATTTTAAATAAGCTACTGAGACTAATTTTTAAAATAATAAAAAATTTATAAATTATTAAATTATTATTTTATCCTTATTTTTTTATATATATTCTCTATTATCTCTTCTATATTATCTCTCATCTTTTTTCTATTTTTTTACCCTCTTTCCTATCTCTCCTCTCATATTTTTAATAAAATTATACTCTTTTTACTAATTTTTTATTTACAAAAGTCATTTTGATAATAATTATCTAAACATCCATTCATCTAAAACTATTTTTTTTCTATAATTTTTTTTCAAAAGTATTTTGTTAAAAATTGTCTAAAAACTCTTTTTTTCATAAATTATTTTCTAAAACATTATTTAAACACATTATATCTTTTGAGTTTTGACTATACAATTTGTACTCTCTATTTTCAGTTCTTTTATTTTTTATCATGATACTTATGGAGATATGAGAGATATTTAAAAGTCTTCTGTTATTAATGGGGGTTAGTTCGAATGGTAAGTGGCTCAATATCGCTTAAGCGAGATCACGAGTTCAAACCTTAATGTATATAAAAAATCTCTATTAGAAGATTCACCTACTATAACAAGATGTATAGCACAGGTCATATCTAGATATAGTAGGGATAAAATTTTAGTAAATTAGATAGGCAATAAAAAAAATCCTGGGTTGGTACTATGATATTGACATTTTGGGATTTCTAATGCTTGTAATTTAGGTATTAATTTGAAGTATATCCTAAAGGCATAAGGAAACACGAACCTGGATAGCGCAAAAGGCGAAGAAAACCTTCAGGGCCGTTAGAGTTCAATGCCCCAATCTTCTCAAAGAAATCGCCGTCCAAGTTCAAAGATATGGCCAATAAAGACAGTGTCTCTTTTGCAGCCGCACTATATATTGGCAGGAAAAAAAAATTAATTATTTGAATTAAAAAAATTAGTATTATGCCCTGAGGAATAAGAAAACTTACAAGACTTTCCAATATAGTGATTCCATTGTGGGTCTCCACTTCGAAAGTAGCTCTGGATTAGGGTCAATGCCAAGAATCGCACATCAATTAGATTAATTAAAAAAGCTCATGGAAAATCCCAAGGCTATGTTCCATTATACCCCATCTCATCTTAAATATAATAACTAAATTTAACATTTATTTTAATAATAAATATAAGACTTAATCTACTCTATCTCTTCAAATTATAATTTCTTCTTTAATATACCCTTAAATGATTGCACATATTAAGAGATCTTTATTAAGATTAATTCACA
Organism: Leucaena leucocephala; assembly: GCA_037074615.1. Lineage (NCBI taxonomy): Eukaryota > Viridiplantae > Streptophyta > Magnoliopsida > Fabales > Fabaceae > Leucaena > Leucaena leucocephala. The sequence goes on from CM073570.1 coordinate 14,601,557, forward strand.
TGCATATTATTAAATCGGGTATTTTAGAAAAATCTACACACAATCATTACAAATAACTAATTTAACTATTTTCTTTAATATACACAAATAACTAATTATATTTATGTTGGAAGGTAGTATATGTACATAGAACAAATATAAGGGTACCATTTGAAGGCCATTGATTCAGATTCTCAGTTGCAGGATCTCCTAAAGGACCAATGTAGAAGCTCTCTTTTGAATCACCTGATCATCACACAGTTGAAAATAATCAGAGTTTTGATTTTCTTTTCACCCCTACGAAATAAGGAAATTCAAAAGGACATACAAAGTTTTCAGCAATGTATTCAACTATTATAATAGCCATGGGTCATCTAACATATCTTAGCTTGGCTTCTTAAATGGAGGAAGGAACCTATGAACAGAGCTTGAGGTTACAAGCATTATAGCACCTATGATCTTCCACTTATGGAGAGTTTTAATGTCATTAGGCCACAAAGCTATTGTCTTGCTTAATGGACTTTCAAAATAATAGAAGCAGCTCCTACTTACATTTTTCAAATCAATCTTTTCCTATTTTATGTTTTGTGATGGGCTTAAGAAATTCTTAGGTAGATTGAGAGTACCAAATCATCCATTCATGGTCTAATCACAATGCACCAACTCGTAATAATTTAATGAGCACCTTAACTTATCAGTGCAGATGAAATCTGAATCATTGAAATCATTTTTTATAAATGACAGTTAACATATTATCTTTATTTTAGATTATTTACCTATTAAAATATTTTTAAAAATTAAAAAAATATATTAAATTGTTTAGATTTAATCTGGACAGTCTAGATTGATACTCGTTCCCTCTCTCCCTTGCCCATGTGTGACTTTTGAGAGCCATTAATTTCACAAATTTCAACTCTCTCCCTCCCTCTCAAGTCTCATCGTGTAGCCTCAGTTCGAAGAAATCCAAGAGTTAGGTTTTGCATCCTAACGCCAAGCTAATTATACTATAGGCCTAGGCTTAGGCCGGTTTGAAACTACAGAAAACTGTGATTTTACAAATTCTTTTAAATAAAATTTAAATTTAAAAAAATTAAAATAAACAGTTATATTTATTTAAATAAGTATTTAGATTAAACTATAATTTAAAATTAAAGTTTCAGATAAATTGATCAGAGTAACTTATAGAACAGTAAAAGAGTTTATGAATTAACTAATTACTATATTACCTCAACTTTTTTCTTACACACTATCTCCTCTCTACTCTTATAATATATCTCTCCCCATTTAATACTTATACTCTTTTTTGTAATTTATCAATAATAAAAGTACTTCTTAAAATAACTATATAAATACTCATTGTTCAAAACCATTTTTTTTCATAAACTCTTCTCCAAAAATTATTTTTTATAAGTTGCTCAAAAGCTATTTTTTTTCATAAGCCTATTTCCAAAATCTTATCCAAATAAGTCGTATGTTGAGTCAACTCTTTGTTTTCTTTACACTTCAATATAAATATCATCTAACCATTCTCGTAAATTAAACTAATAAAAGAATAAAATATATAATTATTTAGAGTATATCCAATCATTAGAGAATATTATTTATTATAGTTTTAGTCACAACGTTTAAAAGGTCATCCTAATTTATGGGTGTCTACATTAACACCTTAAAATAATTGACGCTTTAACTGATATTGATATCACCTAAAAGAAAAGAAGATTTTACTTTATCATTAGATTATAGGTGAGCCTAATTTTTTTTTTAATTTTTTGTATAAAAAAGTATGGATATGATAACGCTTTCTGAAATTATTACGTGAGTTTGGTGAATTTCTTATAACAGAGCCATAATTTTTTTCCAGCTAAGACGAGTTAGTGAAGAGTGAAGATGAACTATGAACCAAAAAGGACAAAAATATAAATGATCCAATTATTAAAGACTAAGTTTTAAGTGAGTTAATTAAAATATCATAATTAAATCACAATGGGTCCTACTTAAGAATAAGTTGAAGGACTAAAAAAATAAGAAAAAGATACCTTTATAAGGTAAATTTGAATCAAGTTTCTCAGCATAGAGGGGATTATAACCCCTATGTTCCTTGCGAGGATATTTCATTTTCTCTTCATGTGGAAGTGAGAAGAATTTCTTGCTCTCTTCAAACACACACTGAAGCAGCTCTTTGTCTACCCCATGGTTCACCAGATAGAAGAACCCATGTTCACTGCATGCCTGCAAATTAAACGCACTTCCAACAATTAAGCTTGATGAGTGTGAATTTTTAAAACTTGAATACATTACTTTTTTATATTCCTATTTTTTTTATTATCAATCTGATTTATTAAAATTTTATCTCGACTATATTTAGATCTGACTCGTGTCGTACTCCTAGTTATAATGGGTGAATCTCCCAATATGAATTTTCTGTATACGCCAAGGCTCAAACTCAAAACATCATTTAAGTAATTTCGAGCTGTTTACCATTCGGACAAACTCCTATGATATATTCCCATCTTTATTTTAACGTGTTTCCAACCATAGTTTTGTGCTATCTTAATCGTTTTGCTTTCATTAATCTAAGAAATGTAAAACTTTACTTACAACTTTTGAGATCACTCAGTTAAAATTTTTAGAGATAAAAATAAGACATCATTATATATATAGTTATATATTCTTTTAATATTTAATATAAAAATTAATTAATTTTTTTAGATATATTAAAAAAATAATAATTAGTCAATTATAACTAATATAAATATTAATTGATTAATTTAAATATATTAAAAATATGGGAACATAAAATTATTCCGTTTCATCAACCATCAAACATGTAAAAAAAATTATCAATTTATATTTAGAATTAAAATAAATTCAGATCAACGAGAGTAGAATTAATGTGGGAAAGCAGGGAAGCAAAAACATGGTTTTAGATGAAGAAGGAAGAACCTGGCGGATCAATTTGGCGGTGGAGGAGCGATCAGGTGAGGACAGATCTATGATAGGAAGATTCAAAGTTGCCGACGGCATATCTCCTCCTCCAATTCCCTCCTTTGCTTCCTTCTTATTCCTTCGATGCTCAATTCTCAAAGTCCAACATAATATATATACACACACTAATAACAACAAAAATAATATATTATCTTCAAATCCTCCCAAAAAAAATAATAAATAAGCAACAATTATGATTATCGTCTTCAATATTAAAATGGGGGAAATCAGATCCTGATTCTAATTAGCTACTGACTCCCCACAATTTTAAATAATACCAATAATACAAAGCCAACAAATGCCTGATTGAGTGTGTGTGTGTGTGTGTGAAAAGATAACCCATTTATGTGGGTGACGTGTATGTGATGAAGATCTTTGCATTAAAAAAAAAGAAAGTAAATCTTCAAAATATTGCTAATAGGTTCAGTATAAGAAAAGTATAGAATTATTGCTTTTTGTTGGCTTGTAGAGTTAGAAAATGTTAGAATGTGGAAAACATGCATTGTAAGTGTAATTTTGCCTCATATTCAAAACGCATCTTGTCTTCTTGTTCAGGAGGGGAAAAAAGTGTAAATATTATCCCAAGGTTATTTCAGGGAAAAAATATACTCCTAGTTTAAAACATTATTAAGTATTTCTATGATCTTTAATATATAATTTATTTAATTAATTTAATTAGATTAAAAAATTAGTTAAATTAATTAATATAATATATTTTTGCTAAAATAATATGATCATCTCATTTGATTTCCTCACTTTATCTTTTATTTAATTATTGTTAACAGAATATCAATATGTATAATTTTTAAAAAATTATAGATATAAGAAATATGTCTTATATTGGACTTGGGAAAACGGGTTAACCTGTGGGCTGGGAAGGAGCGCGCTGTGTAACTTGCCCCAAAATGGGCTGGCAGAGCCCACGGGCTATATAGTCTTCACCTATTTTTTTAATTTTTTAATATTTTAAAAAATATATTTCTAAACTTTTAAAATACTAATAGTTTTTTTAATATTATATTAGCATAATTAAAAAATTGTTAATGTTATACTTTTAAAAATTCTTATTTTTTATAAATAGATCTCAAATTTTATAACTTTAAATTTAAATAAAAATTAATATAATATTAATCAATTATAATATATCAACACATATCAATAAATAAGTAATCATCTTTAGTAATATTCAAAGTATTCAAAGTAATATTTAAGTAAAATAAATAATAATATTAATAATTAAAAAAATGGGCTGACGGGCCAGTACTAGTGGCTAGGAGGCATATCCCGCCCCAAAACAAGTTGGTCATGACCTGTTTGCATGTAAAATAAGCTCAATCTGCTAGCTGAACCCGTTTTATCACTTTTATCTTATATTGAAGGCCGAATGAGTATAACTATTTTGAACATTTTTTATTAAAAATCATGAAGTAATTATTTTCTTTTCTTATAGACATTAATAACATATTTACATGCAAACCTCTTTTTCCCAAACACATGAACCAATTAAATGATACTTATGAATTTCACACATATAAAGAGATCTATTATAAAAATAAGAAAGTGAGAGAGTAGAAAGAATAACAAGATAAGGATTTTGAGATGAGAGAAATAGAATGACAAGAGAGAATTCTTTATATGCTTGTATATTCACTTGTCTAAATGCCTTCTACATAGCCACTATTTATAGGCCACATCTATTAAAAACTAAACATAAAGTTACAAAAGATTAAAGAGGAATAAAATAACATTAACCATAAGAAACCCCTCCCAAGTCATTCATTGAGAAAGTTATAGTTTTATAGCATAAAGGAAAGAAGGAATCCTAAGAGAAATTCCAAGAGGTATAAGTTTTATGGACATCCACATGTGCAAGAATATTTATAACACTCCCCCTTGGATGTTCATGACAAATATTATGCCTCATTAAAACCTTACTAGGAAAAACCCATTGGGACAAAAATCTAGTGAAGGAAAAAAAGTACACAATATTTATTTATGTTACTTTATGAAAAACTTTTTCAGAAAAATCCAATGAAAAACAAAATCCTTAAAATAAAGAGTACATCAAGTACTTGTTTACTCCCCTTGATGACGTTAATTTATGTCTTTGAATATGTGCATTCCAATACCATACACTAATTTCTCAAATGGTTTAGTTGGTAGTGTCTTGATAAACAAATCTGCAAGGTTGTCACATGATCGAATTTGCTGAACATCTATATCACCATTCTTCATAAGATCATGAGTGAAAAAGAATTTTGGAGAAATATGTTTTATTCTATCTCCTTTGATATATCCTCCTTTCAATTGAGCTATGCATGCTATATTATCTTCATATAATACTATTGGAATCTCTTGTTTTGGAAGTAGACCACTCATTCTTTGAATATATTGGATTACTAACCTTAGCCAAACACATTCTCAACTTGCTTCATGAACTGCAATAATTTCTGCATGATTTGATGAGGTAGCTGATAAAGTTTGTTTTATCAAACGCCAAGATATAGCTATACCTCCACAAGTAAATAAATATCCTGTCTGAGATATACCTTTATGTGGATATGATAAAAATCTTGCATCTGTATAACCAATCAATTGTGATCCAGATTCATTAGAATAAAATAATCACACATCAATTGTCTCTCGAAGGTATCGAAATATATGTTTAACTCTATTCCAATGTCTTCTTATTGGAGAAGAACTAAATCTTGCCAATAAACTCACAGCAAATACAATATCAGGTCGTGTTGAATTAGCAAGATATATTAGTGCCCTTATAGCACTAAGATATGGTACTTCTGGACCAAGAAGTTCTTCATTTTCCTCTTGAGAGAGAAAAGGATCTTTTTCTTTAACTAGCGATCTCACAACCATTGGAGTAGTTAATGGATATGCTTTATCCATATAAAATTGCTTTAATATTTTTTCAATATAAGCTGATTGATGAAGAAACACTCCATTTGTTAAGTGCTCGATTTGTAAATTGAGACAAAACTTTATTTTTTTAAAATCTTTCATTTCAAATTCTCTCTTTAAACAATCCACTGCTTTTTGAAGCTCTTCAAGAGTTTCAATTATATTTAAGTCATCCACATAGACAGCAATTATAACAAATTTTGATATGTTTCTTTTTATAAAAACACATGGGCTAATTGAATCATTTTTATAGTCTGCTTTCAACAAATATTCACTTAGACGGTTATACCACATTCTTCCAGATTATTTTAATTCGTATAAGGATTTATGCAAACAAATTGCATAATTTTCTCGAGGATTCTTACATGCTTCAGGCAATTTAAATCTTTCAGGGATTTATAAATTTCAGTATCTAAAGAACCATATAAGTATGCTGTAACAACATCTATTAGACGCATATCAAGTCTTTCATGCATTGCCAGATTGATTAGATATCTGAAAGTAATTGTATCCACCACAGAAGAATATGTTTCTTCATAATCAATGCCAGGTCTTTGCGAAAAGCCTTGTGCCTCAAGTCGTGTTTTATATCTAACAACCTCATTTTTCTCATTTTATTTTTGCACAAAAACCCATCTATATCCAACTGGTTTAACACCATTTAGTATTTGGATTATAGGTCCAAAAACTTCACGTTTTGAAAATGAATTCAATTCTACTTGAATTGCGTCTTTCCCATTTGGCCAATTATTTCTATGTCTACATTCTTCAACTGACCTAGGTTCAAGATTCTCACTTTGATTAGTTATTTCAACAACATTGTATGAAAAAATATTGTCGACGACTATATTTTCTCGGTTCCACCTTTTTCCCGTATTGATATAACTTATCGAGATCTCTTCATTATTTTCATGTACCTGGACCTCTTCTGGAGTCTTTTGATTTGTTATGTCCTGGGTATCTTCTATAAGACCAACCTCCTCAATTTGACCATCTTGATTGTTTACTCTTTTCTTTATAATTTTTATCTTTGGAACCGATTAGTCTACCACGCTTCAAATGTGGTTTATTTTTATTTGCACTTGCTACTTGTCCTACTGGGACATCAATTCGAATTGGAGTATTTTCAGCTGGAATATGAGATTTAATAATTCTCTTGGAGTCAGTAAATGCATCTGGCAGTTGATTTGCAATATTTTATAAATGAATTATTTTTTGAACTTCAAGCTCACATATTTGTGTTCGAGGATCTAAATGAGACAACGATAATGCTTTCCATTTGATTTCTTTATCTAGCTGCTTATTATTTCCCCTTAATTTTGAAAAATTTGTCTCATCAAAATGACAATCATCAAAACGTGCCGTAAATAAATCTCCCGTTAACGGTTCTAAATACTTGATTATAGAAGGAGATTCATAACCAACATATATTCCTAACCTTCTCTGAGGTCCCATCTTTATGTGTTGTGGTGGAGCAATTGGGACAAATATCGCACATCCAAAAATTCTAAGATGAGAAATATTTGGCTCCTGACCAAAAGCCAATTGTAATGGGGAGAATTTATGATAACTTGTTGGCCTGATGCATATAATTGTTTATGCATGTAAAATTACATGTCCCCAGGCTGAAATGAGAAGTTTTGTTCTCATAAGTATTGGTCTAGCAATCAATTGGAGGCGTTTAATTAATGATTATGCTAAATCATTTTGAGTGTGGACATGAGCAATAGATTTTTCTACTGTTATTCCAGTTGCCATGCAATAATCATTAAATTTTTGCGATGAAAACTCACTCGCATTATCAATACGAATTGTCTTAATTGCATATTCTGAAAATTGTGCTCTTAATCGAATTATTTGAGCAAGTAATATAGTAAATGTTAAATTACGTGTAGATAACGAGCACACATGTGGCCATCTTATAGATGCATCTATTAAAACTATAAAATATCTAAATGGTCCACATGGTAGATGAATAGGTCCACATATATCCCCTTAGATACGTTCTAGAAATGCAGGGGATTCTACCCCAATTTTTGTTAATGAATGTCTTATAATTAGTTTGCCTTGAGAACAAGCAACACATGAAAAAACTTTAAATTGAAGAATCTCCTGGCTCTTCAATGGATGTCCATGTGAATTTTCAATAATCCTTCACATCATAGTTGATTCGGGATGGCCTAACCAGTCATGCCAAATAATGAATATATTTTTATCAGTAAACTTCTGGTTTATTGTAACATTTGTTTCAATTATACCAATATTTGTATAGTACAAATCAAAAGATAATGCAGGTACTTTTTTAAGAACACATTTTTTTCCATGTCTAACAATTGTAATATATAGATGTTCAATATTTTTCTCATCTATAGTCTTAATATGATACCCATTTCGGCGGATATCTTTAAAACTTAACAAATTTTTTTGAGGCTTAGAGGAATATAAAGCATCATTAATTACAAAATTTATCCCTTTGGGTAATATTATCATTACTCTTCTGGAGCCTTCAATTAGTTTTATATTACCCACTACAGTATTGATGCTTGCACAATTCATTGTTAAATGAGAAAAATATTTTTTATCTTTGAGTATGGTATGTGTTATAGCACTATCTATGAAATATATATCTTCATTCTTGTGCCTAATAAAAGAGATAGGAACATCCATATTCTTCATCAAAAGAAAATAAATGTATCAAAATATATTATTAGCAATAATACTCTTAAAAGAAGAAAATAAAAGTAAACATAAATAAAGCATAACTAAATTAAAATAAAATATAGATAAAATATAAACTAAATTTATTTCTCTAATCATTATTCTCAAAGAAATCAGTCACTTCTAAGTATGCCATAGCATCAAGGTCATCATATAGCTCATTGGTATCATCATTCTTGGAAAGTCATATTTGCTTCCATTTTCTTTGAATTCTTTTTTATGGAGGCTTGATAAAACTTTGCTAGATGTTCAGGCGTACGACAGGTACGCGACCAATGCCCTTTCATCCCACACCTATAACATAAATTTTTCACAGTTTTTGAGGGACCACCCTTGTCTTTTTCTGCCCTTCATTATATTTTTTCTTTTGGTGGGTATTTGGATTATAATTACTTCCACCACTATAATGACGATAATTGCCACGTCCCCTACCACGACCACAGGCATAAAAATCAGTGCGTTCAGTCACATTCACTTCAGGGAATGGAGCTGATCCAGTGGGACGGATCTCATGATTTTTCATTAACAACTCATTTTTTTTCAGCCACAAGAAGACATGGTATTAGTTCAGAATACCTTTTAAAACCTTTTTCACAGTATTGCTACTGCAGGAGCACATTTGAATCATGAAAGGTTAAAAAAAAAATTTCTAATAAATCCTCATCTGTTATTTTCTCACCACACAATTTCAGTTGAGAACTTATTTTAAAAACAACTAAATTATATTCAGATACAGATTTAAAGTCTTACAGCCTCAAATGCAGCCATTCATAACGAGCTTTGGGCAAGATTACCGTCTTTTGGTGATTATATCGTTCTTTTAAATTGTTCCACAATTCTAACGGATATTTCACCGTTAGGTATTCAGCTTTTAGCCATTCATGTAAATGGTGGTGAAGAAAAATCATGACCTTAGCCTTATCTTGATTGCTTGCTTCATTTTTAGGTAAAATAGCATTCCCTAGACCTTTGGCATCTAAGTGGATTTCAACATCTAAAACCCAAGACAGATAATTTTTTTCGAGATATCAAGAGCAGTAAACTCAAGTTTTGTCAGATTAACTATGGATCGAACTTAATTTTTTCAGAGCAATGTCGTGCTGATAATGTGTTATAAAAATAAGAAAGTGATAGAGTAAAAAGAATAACAAGACAAGGATTTTGAGATGAGAGAAATGGAAGGACAAGAGAGAATTCCTTATATGCTTGTATATTCACTTGTCCAAATGCCTTCTACATAGCCACTATTTATAGGCCACACCCATTAAAAACTAAACATAAGGTTACAAAAGATTAAAGAGGAATAAAATACCATTAACCATAAGAAACCCCTCTCAAGTTATTTATTGATAAAATTATAGTTTTATGGCATAAAAGGAAGAATGAATACTAAGAGAAATTTCAAGAGGTATAAGTTTTATGGACATCCACATGTACAATAATATTTATAACAGCATCCACATAATTTTGGGGCCCTATTCAGTAGGAGGCATTGGAAGGTTGAGATCAGGATCAAGATTGGGACCCACATGATCAAAAGGCCCTATCTTATCGATCTTCCTTCGTCGCCATTAGCGATTCTGAAAGAAAAGCACTCAACCAAATCAAACAGAATATAAAGCACTACGTTGTCATTGACCTTCTCCCTATTCTCCATCGTTTCGATTTACGTGATGATATTCTCATGATTTTTGGCCTCTCAAATACCAATTCTCTATGTCTTAGATTCATGGATTTTGGTTTTCAATTTTTATTTTGGCTTTTGAATGGTTATTTATGTAGGTTCGATAGTCCACGATAGATGATCGATGGCAGTTCACGGTGGTTTTTTCTCTCCCTTAATGAGGACAGTCTAGTCATTTGGTATTATAATTACACATATTAAATAAAAATTATGATACATTACTTGTTCTTATAATCCATGTATGTCAAAGGGTAAATCTTTTTCAAGTAAGAGACTTCAACTCCAAATCTTACTTGGAAGAAATAAGTGCCTAAGCTTAATGCAAATTGTTAAACTGGGGGTGTATTTGGCTTTAGATTTTAAAGAATATATTTAAGAGAAAATTAATTATAAAGTGATTCTAGATAATAGACTTTGTAAGAAAAATAATTTTAAAAAATTAAATATTTAAATCATTGTTATTAGAATAATATTTTTTATAGGTAAATTACTAAAAAGGTTATAAGTTAAAATGACAATTATATAAATTAATAAGATAATAAAAATATAAGAGGAACAAAATTGTCATTTTATGTGTTTATAATATGAAAAAAAAACTGGTGGAAGATACTTAATGAAAACTATAATTTCAAGTATTAAAACTATTATTTTTTCCTATAATCACTTCTATAAATATAATATGTGTTTGCTTATTTATGGACTCAAACCACTCTGATTCAATGTATAACCAAACACATATCAAATAAATTTGTTGTGATTATAGTTATTAGTTTTGAGAAAATATTTTAACTTTTGTATATTTAGATTTAAATTTAAAGGTTATTAACGAGTCATCTTATCCGATATTAGTATCATATAAAAAAATAAAATTTTATCTTATTTTTAAATTATAAATGAATCTAATATTTTTCTAAATATTTTATGTGCCAAAAAAAATAACCAAACACATACCTTGATATTTCGGCTCAAGGGCTTAGTGGGCTGGGCTTTATATTAATTCAATCAAGCTTCCTTTATATATATATTTTCCTATTAACGGGATTGATCCGAGTGATAAGCAATTTAATATCATTTAAATGAGGTATTGAATTTGAGTCTTAGCGTATGTAGAAAATTCTCGTTAGGAGACTCACCCACCATAACTAAGTATGCGATGCGAGTCAAATTTAAATATAATAAGAATAAAATTTTAGTAAATTATGTAGATAACTATATATATATATATATATATATATATATATATCCATCCCCCTTTTATCCAAAGGCTTGCTTTTTGAGTTTCACAATTTTCTCACGATACTTTTTTTTAACTGATTTTCTATACAATACAAATATATTTAAATTTGTATGCTTGATATGATATTGTCAATCAAATCAAATTGGGTGAATTTTAAAAAGTAAGTTATAAAATTAACATCTCATGAAAAAATTATTTATCTTTTTTTTATACAATTTTTTTTTTAAAATTAGACTTATTTATAATTCAATAGTAAGGTAAAATCATCTTTCTTTTTAAGCGATACCAATATCAAGTAGGATTTATCCATTTGAACATACTATCTAAAGGATATAAGCAAAAATATAGGAATTAAATGAATAAGGATTTGTTTGCTTTTTATTTTAAAAATTATTTTCAATTTATAAAAACAAGAATAAAAAACAATTGAGTAGAAGTTTTGATTTTATATGATTTTCAGAATTAAATGAAAACATCTTAGGATTGTTTCCGTTTTCCTTTTCTGTTATGAAACACACTATCTTTAATTATTAGAAGCTACCGCCACCAAATCCCTATTGCCACCGCTCACTATCATCCTCCAACGTCAACCTCCATCGCCAACCACCTGCAACAGTAGTTGCCCATCCCCAATTAGCCTTCGCCATTTGCCACCACCACTGATCGTCGCCATTTGCTTCCATCAGATAATCACCATTAGCCATTCACTGCAGATCACCATTAATAACCATTACCAAGAATCACCTTTGGTTAACACTATCGACTGCCGCCGCTAGTTGCCAACCCATCGACCACCATCAAATGCCGGTGGCCATCGTCAAGACCGACCCCCGTCAGTCACTGTTAACCACCATCACCGGTTTATTTTGTTTAGTAACTCTAAAATTATTTTCAAACTAACATAAACAAATAGATTTCTTTGTTTTCTTTTTAGAAACAATTTATAAAAAGGGGTTTATAAAATTAGTTTTAAAACTAAAAAAATTGGGAACAAAATCAAAGAAGGCATAATTTTCCTTATATTTATTTTTTTGGAAGAGGTGAGAAGTCCGTGACATGAAAAGTGAGGCCGAGATGAAGAAGGAGCGGCGGAGGGAAAAAGGAAGGCCTTCCAAATTCTAATCCCATCATTGCTGGTCCCCACTTTGACCCAACTCTTCCATTCAACCTTGGAAATACACTTCCTCCCGTTATTAAATTATAAGAAGTGTACTTGTTAAAAAAAATAAAAATATTTTACGTTATAAATATAAAAAAAATTATACCTTTTATTTAATAAAAAAAATTAATTATTGAGCTTGTAAATAAAAGATTAAAGTATATGTTAGGTCTTTTAATTTCTCCATTTACAATAGATTTTAGTTTAGTTATTTAAATCTATAAAGTGTATTTTTAATCCCTTAATCTTAACATAATTAATTTTATCAACAAAAAATACTAACTCAACAATTTTAAATAGTGACTTTGGAGTTAAATATGGAGAAAATATGCTTAAATTGTAATCTTTTAATATAATATTTTTTATATTGTAAAGATGTAGTAATATGAAAAAAAAATTGATATAAAAATACATAAATTTAAACATGCTTATTAACGGTGCCATTTAAATTTATTAAATTAATACTTTTTATTAATAAAATTGATTAGTGTTAAGATTAATAAACTAAAATATATTTTATAAATTGAATGGATTAAATTAAAATTTACTGTAAATTTACAAAACTAAAGGTAAGATTTTGTTAAAAAGGAAGTAATATCATGGAAATAATTCTTGGTTTAAAGTTTAAAATCACGAACACGTAATTGTTATTTTTGGAAAGAGATATTAAACATTTATATAATGTTTTAATGGAAAAACACAGTAATAAATCAGGATATAAAAGTAACGATGCCTAAGTTCATTGCATTTATGATAAAGTTGGACATGGTGGATTTTTTTGTTTATGTTTGAACAAAATGTCAAGTCAGGTGTAGCCATTATTATTAAAAGAAAATAAGATTTTACTGTATCTTATATTGTAAGTGAAGTTAATTTTTTTTTTTAAATCTTTATATCAAAAAAAATATTAATAAAAGAAATTTTGACTTTTTGTTTTTAATTTATCATTTAAAGCAGTATCATCAAGGTTCTTAGCGTCATTTAGTTCTTCAAAAGCTAATATTCTTCTTTTCCCCATCATTTTGAAAGATGAAGAACTTAGGATTAGTGTCCCAATTAACAAACCGCGTGAGAAGAAGTCGTAATGATCTAATAAGAAATAATCTCATACCAAAAAAATAATAATAATAAGAAATAATCAATTGACTTTGAGAGATAAAGAGACTAGCTAGAGAGCTAGAGGGTAGGACTTTAACATTATGTCGTGATTTACTTACTGGTAAAGTGAAAGTAGATATAGTGTGTGTTTCATAAGAGAGAAACCTAAATTTTAAATTTAGGTATTGATAAAATTTAAATTTTTAAAATTTTTAAAATAAATAATTATATTTATTTAAATGAGTTTTTAAATTAAACTATAGTTTAAAATTAAAATTTCAGATAAATTAATCAGAGTAGTTTATAGAATAGTAAAAGAGTTTATAAAATAATCAATTACCATATTATCCTTATTTTTTTCACTATCTCTCATCTCTCCTACTTTTTTTACAACATCTCTCATCTTTCTTACTTTTTTACACTCTTTCTTATCTTTCTTTTCATATTTTATCTCTCATTATTTAATACTCATACCCATTTTTGTAATTTATCACTAATAAAAGTACTTCTAAAAATAACTATTAAAATACTCATTTATTCAAAACTATTTTTTTATAAACTCTTTTTTAAAAATTGTCTAAAAACTTTTTTTTTTATAAATTCATTTCTAAAATATTATGTAAACAGGCCCATAGCAAAGTGGAAATAAAAGTATATTCTTTTATTTGGTATAATAAAAATTACTTTTATTTATAATATTTTGAATAATTTAATTTCATTAAAAAAAGTTGAAAATTAAGATGATTGAAGTGAAAGTAAAATTTTTTGAACAATTTTACCCTAATTATAAAATTTTTAGATAATTTTAAATTTTTTTAAATTATAAAAAAAGATTTTGTATAATTTTAACCTAAATTATAAAATATATATATAAATTTTATACTCATTTTCATCATATCAAACAAGCTTTTAAAATTTATTTTTAATTTAATTTTATTTCTACTTCTACTTCTATAAAAAAACCCTTCTATCCTATCAAATATACCCTTAATAATATATATATATATATAATAGTAAATATTAGACTTTAAAAAAATAACAAGAATATAAAATTAAAATAATAAAGATAATCACACTGAAATGGATGTATATTTATAAAAAAAAAAAATAAGAAGAAGATAATATTTGTGATGAACTTTGTGTGTATTGGAAAAATTTGGTAGGAAATGATAGACAGTTAGGATATATACTAATAAGATTGTTGGAGGCAGCAGTAAATGAAATAGAATGAAGTCATTTGAAAAATTATAAAAAAATATTAAATATAACATTTTAATAAAATTATTATATAGGATATTATAGTTTACAATTTTTCTAAAAATATAAATATTGATAGAGTAAAATGGCATATGTGTAATATATGTAGTTAAACTTATTTAATGTGATAAAACTTATTTATTGCCGTGTATGTACATGCACGTATAATTCTTGAAATATTTATTTTCAATCTTAATATGATAATTATATCTGTGTGTGTGAAATTAAAGTGAGTCTTATATATCTGCATGAGATGTGAGACGAGCCATTTTGGTTCTCTAATTTTGTTGTTATATTTTAGTTTAGTATTAAAGATAATATTAATTGAAGTATAATTTTTTAAAGCTAATAAGACATATTTTCAGTGCTTATAAATTAATAATTTAATAAGCAATAATCAATAAAGGTCTTGACAATAAGAGATGTTAAACAGAAAAATAATTTAGGGTATGTTTGGATAAAATTTTGAAAAAAAAGATATTTTTTTTTTTAGCTTTGAGTTTTTGAAAAAGAGTTTATAAAAAAAATAGTTTTAAATAAATGAGTGTTGTGATGGTTATTTTTAAAAGTATTTTTATTATTGTTAAATTACAAAAACATTTATGATTATTAAATATAGAAGAAATGAGAGATAAGAGATGAGAGATGACATAGGATAGATGGTGTATAAGAGAGAGAAGAGGGGGTGTAGAAAAAAAAGGAAAGATGAGAGAGAGTATAGAAGAGAGAGAAGAAAATGTATAAAAAAAATAAGTAATATAGTAATTGATTAGTTCATAAACTCTTTTAGTGTTCTATAAATTATTCTTATTAGTTTATCTAAAACTTTAATTTTAAACTATAATTTAGTCTAAAAAATTTTTTGAATAAATATAGTTATTTATTTTAAAATTGCTCAAAATTTAAGTTTTACCTATACTTAAATTTAAAATCTAGATTTAAAAAGTTTTCAAACACACTTAAAAATAATGATAAAATACAATATATTATTCTTTATTCAGATTAGTCTTTAAATTGTCCGCTTGCCTGCCTATTGTAGAATATGTTAGATAAGGGACTTCATTCCAGAGACTGGCAGGAAAATAATACCATGATATTATTAATGAAAGAAAAAATTATTTATAATTCTTGATATATATGTTTTTCAATATTAATATGACAATTACATAATTTTAAATAATGTAATAAACATAATTTTTACTTAAATTAGGGTGAGCATGGGCCATTTTTGTTCTCCATAGTATTTTTGGTACATTGTATTGATATTAATGGTGGTATTAATGAGAGTTTGTTGGGGAGGAAAGACAAACTTGTTTTTTAATCTTTACATTTTGAAAGGGGATTAGTAAGAGAGCAACAATTCAACCGCAAACTATCCTTATAATCAGCATAACCAGGCCCAACCAGATTTTCAGATAAAGGCATAGAAATTAATTGAAGAATCTCAGACCATACCATATGCTTTCTCATATGAACCTCCTTTCTATCCATTGCTTTTCCCCCATAAACGATAATTACCGCACATTCCAGTAGCTCTCTTCAACCAAATCCAGTATATCAAGTAGATCAGAAAATTTGACAACCAGAACAGGACCACGCAAGAATTATCATACCTTAGGGTCATTAGATCTTGAGAATCTTCATCAATATAGCAGCACATCTTAGCGACAGAAATAGCTTCGACCGAATCTCGAATCGCTCAACATCTTCAAATCGGAAAAATAGAGCTCTGATATTGACATTATCCCAGAAGAGGTTGCTCTGGAAAAACTCATCCACCGGCGAGAGATCAGACTCTGGCGTCCAATCAACCTTGTCGCTCTTCAATCTCAGCATTGTGATCCTTGATTTCCTCAATCTCCATCGCTCCGACATCCATTCAGTTAGGGATTTGTCTTCAAATGACTTAGCTCCGCCTTGGCCATCGTCTTCCTCTTCCAATTTCACAGATCTATAAGCACAGCCCCCCTTATCGCCATAGGATCTCTTCCTTGTCTCAGCCGTTAAGCCCAGCGGCCTCAAATATTCACACACATCGACACACACACGTCCACAACGCCCACACAGCCGGACGTCCTAACCCAGAGAGAAGCACCGGAGACAGAGCTCCTACCGGCGAAGAGAAACAAGGCTCCCACAAGGTTAAATCCCAGGAAAGAATGAAAGAGGGGAAAACCCCGCTCGTATTTTCCAGTGTTTCTGAGTAGGAAAAATCAATATATGGATACCCCAACCTTTACCTCTCAATACAATGGATTTTCTTATTCCGATCTTATAATTTTATCATGATAAATGTTAATATCAAAGTGAAAAACCAAACTCAAACTTCCAAAATTAAAGTAGGAATATAGGTTAAAACATGGAACGCCTCAATGTCCGGATATATGTTCATGTTTTTAATAAATAATTATATAATATTTAATATTATCTCGTTATATTTAAGTATTGATGAGTCTGATTGAAGACACCTTTTTTAATATACATTAAAGTTAAAATTTGACTTTGTTAAAAAATAAAACCAATTATTTGTTCATATGATTTTATTAAGTAATTAAATTTAATTAACATAAAATTTATCTAATAATATAAGTGTAACATTTATAAGTGTAACATTTACCTATTTCAGTTTGTAAGAATATAGACTAACAATATAAAAATCTCTATATCTCTAAATAATTATAACGGTTATATACTTAGGGCTTAAACATGAGATTATTGTTTAAGCTAAAATGACCTATAGTCAATTCATGGTGGTTTGAATTTAAAAATTTTATTAGTGAAGATCTGAAAAATTTGTATATATACAATTGACCAAAAATGTTTTATATGCATAGAGTATAACTAGAGATTGCGTTGTATGGCGTGTGGAAAAATATATTATAATTTATTAATTATTTATTATTATACATATTTTTGTTAAAATTTAAAATATTATAAAAATTTAAAATTTATTTTTTTATTTAAAATTTTTTAAAAATTAAAGTGTGATTATTGATTAAAATTATTGATTAGAGTTTATAAATAAATAAAAAAATTAAAAGTATTAAGTCAAGTTAATTTAATTATATTTTTAATTAGATGTTATATTATAAAATTTTAAAAGTATAATTGATAATATTTGATAGGTGAAAAATTTTGAAGACACAAAATAATAATAATCTAATTTAGATCCTTATCATTAATAAAAATTTTAATGGGGGTTTTTCTAATTTTTTTTTTAAATTTATATTGGATGCTCGTTCTATTTTAAAGTAAATTTTAGAGGGGGAGATGTAAACAAGGCATGACATATTACAAGGTGGACGCGTGGCAAAGACGTATTAAAATATGAACTGTGTGTGTTGGCTTGGCATAATTTGTTCCACTCCACCCAACATATTTTGTCATGTCAATGTGTGTTTTCTTTCGAAGTTATCACAAGTCATTGGATCCCTGTAATCATCTTTTAAGATTTACCAAAAATATTATTTTCTTGTTATTGGAAAACTCAATATTATATATATATATATACTTCTTCTAACAACAACACCATACAATTAAAAGGGTAATTAAATCTAATTAAAAATAATAAATATATAAAATATATATATTCTTTTTTAATTATATTTTTATTCATAAAAAAAATATATGAGAAATAATGAGTTGTAGAGATAATAAAGAGCATATATTTAATATGGGTAAAAATAAATTGACCAATTTTAAATTTTAGATAAAAAGATTTATTCCTTATACATTTAAGACCGCCCCATGAAATATATTGTTGTTTAGGGGGAATGTGTGTGTGTATACATATACATACATATATATATATGATATTTAATTAAAACAAATATATTTTTACTCAACTTAGAACATTATTTTTTATAATATTACTCTTATTTTTTATACATGACTATAAAATTTGATTAGATTCAATTATTTTTAAATCTAATTTGAGATAACTCTTATAAACATATTTTTTACATTCATATAATCTCAAACTTAAAATCCCTTATTTAAATAGTTAAAATCCCTTTCATTAGTATCAATTATTATAAATATTACTCTCATTTAAATATCATAACAATATGATTCAATTGTCTTGGATACTTCACACCTCATCTATTCTTATCACTTAAACTAGTTATATATGACTTACTATTTTGTAAGTGTAATTCTTAAATTAACTATATTACCTTCTAGTAATTAGACTGAATTTTTAAAAGGGAGAGTTATACAAATAGTACCTTCTTAATATTTTAGGGTAATTAATTCTCTTTTATAATATTTTTGAGTAATTATCATTCTTTAAAATAGTACCTTCTTAAAAAAATTATTTTTTACCTAAAGATTAATTTTGATAATAGAGATGTTTGGATAATCTTTTAAAAAATAATTTATAAAAAATGCTTCTAAATAATTTTTAAAAAAAGATTTATAGAAAAGTATTTATAAAAAAATTATTCTAAATAAATGAGTGTTTAGATATTATTATTAAAAGGATTTTTATTATTAATAAATTATTAGAAATAATATGATTTTATTAAAATACGATAGAAGAGGGAGAAAAAAAATATAATAGAGACGAGAGATGAGAGATAGTGAATTAAACAGATGAGAGATAGTGAATTAAACATATGAGAGATGAGAGAAAATATGAAAAAAAAATTAAGGATAAAATAATAATTAGGTAGTTTATAAAATTTTTTACTGTTCTAAAAGTTATTCTCAACAACTTATACAAAATTTTAATTTTAAACTATAGTTTTATCTAAAATTTTTTTTAGATAAATATAATTATTTATTTTAAAAGAAAATAAACTAAAATTTGTGTTACAAATATAGTTTTAAATTTATCCAAACTTACGTAATCCCAATCAATCAGGGCCCTCCTACTGAAATGAAAACCAGGATCTATTTGCAATTGATTGAAAAATCAAGGGTCCATTTTGAAAATTTCAAAAGCCCAATGGCCTCAGTAGCAATAAGCCAGGAAAACAACCTCCAGATGGGGGGTTGCCGTCAGAATGGTGCTCAACGCAAGGAAAGAAGAGAGGACTCAAATGGAAATAACCACAAAGCTAAGGGTAGAGACGTAGAACTACCTCTTTTTTCTGGCTTTGTATATTAGAGAGAGAGAACAAGCTTCTTCCCATTGTGTCTATGTTTCATAAACACTCACAGCGCCTCTCTTCTCCAAAGCTTCCTTCACTTCGAAACCTTCTATCTCACACTCTCCTTCTTCCTTCCATTCTTCCCTCAACCTCTCTCTTTCTCTTCATCACCTGAAAATTCTCTCTCTCTCTATCTGTTTGTATGGGATACGATTTCGAGCAATTGTGATTTCGTTTTGGCTTTGTTTGAAGAGTGTGGGGTTCTTTATGGCCACTGCACCGGTGAATTCTCAGCCTCTCCACAACTTCTCTCTCCCTTTCTTGAAATGGGGCGGAAAGAATCACACTAACAGCAACCATCGGTTTCGTCGTCCTGTCTCCGGTGAGTCCTCAGCGTCAAAAGCTTTTGCCGCCGATCACAACTCCGAAATAGAGGTAGAAACCGAAACCCGAGCTCCACGGGTCGGATCGAGGACCGCCAGGAACAGGTTTGGGCTCTCTTCGTGCTATCACGGGGAGAAATCTCAGAAGCAAGAGCGGCAACCACAGCCTTTTGAGAGAGCTGGCTACAATGAAACTGACGATGAGGTTGTAGGTAGGAAGAGGGAGAATGAAGAAGCTGAAGACGCGGAAGCTGATGGAACGGCGCAGAAGCCGTGGAATTTGAGACCGAGGAGATCAATTTACTCGAGAGGTACGGTTGAGATTGGTGTGGGAGCTCCGAGGAACGGAGAATTGCCGGAAAACGGTTCATTCGCTGCGACGGTTCATTCGGGTGAGCAGAATGAGAACCCTCCACAGCCGAAATCGCTTCGCTTGAGGGGTTTCGCTGAGATGCAGAACACCGAAAGAAAGGAGAAGAGGAAATTCTGGATCGCCTTGTCGAGGGAAGAGATTGAAGAGGACATATTCATTATGACTGGCTCAAGACCCTCTCGGAGGCCAAAGAAAAGGCCTAAGAATGTGCAGAAACAACTCGATGTATGAGCTTCATCTCCTTCAATTTTCTGCGTTTCTAGTCTTTGTTCTATCACACACATACACACACACACATGTGTGCTCAATTATCCTCTTACTTTATTGCAATCGTACGGTCGCTCAAACAAATAACATTTCAATCTAAATTTCAGAGTGTTTTTCCTGGATTGTGGTTAGTGGGGTACACTGCAGACGTTTATAAGGCGGCAGATACTCCAGCGAAGGTTCTCTCCTTTTCGTTCGTTCTCTAATATTTGTGATTGATGCTCTACTTAACACAGTTCTTCGAAGATATAGTGATTGTTGACCTCTGTTTACTGAATTTCTAATGGCAGAGTTTGCCTCTTCAGACTCAGGATTCTGAAGTGGGTTTCCTGGGTTTCGTGATTGATCTTATTTTAGACTTTTAGTTTATAATCAGTTAAAGTGATGGCTCTGATTATTTGGTGATATTTCTTTCTTTCAGAGGTAGAGAAGATATCGCGAATTGCAGTTTGCCAACAACAGAGTTTGGTGGCCACAGTAACTGGGACCTGTAATGGAGGTATTATAAATGCGCAGAATTTTGTAGAGCGCAAGTGATTTGAGAAATGCATATGTTGAAAACGGGGGAAAATTTGGGATTATAGTTATTATGTATTGTGCAATAGGCTAAGATGTAGATGGAAAATTTAGTGGGTTTACTTATTCCTGGCAGTGTTCAACTGTTCATCTATTGGTAGAAAGTGAGAAAAGCTAGTGAATGTCATAGAACGAATCCAATATTCATTTTAAGATCATTTGAAGATTGGTGTTTTGCTATTAGAATCATCTTTGATTGAATGAATTCTCTGATTCATCAGCTACTAGAGTAGCAAGCATACTGTAAGTTTGCTTTCCCTTTTATATTTCCATGACCATAGGCTTCAAATTCAAATTGTTAATCTCATGAAGTTGCTCTTTTCAATCTAGCATTGGTATTTGATAATCACAGACATCAATAACTTTGCATGAAAACTCAGAAAGTTAATTGCATTGGCTGAAATAAACTTTATAGCAGCAGTGCAAAATTGATCTTCTTTCCTACTAACGTCTATGTATTATCTTCTTTTTTTTCTCAAAAAGGAAAAAGTATTTGAGGGGGTTCTGGATCTGTATATAAACCTTTTGTACTCAGATATGTTGTTAAATATGTGCTTCTTTTTACCGTGTTTTTTCCATGAGACATTCTCTGGTGCTAAAAGAAATGTGCTTCTCGGATATGATGTGCAATTTGAGACTTCAACAACTTCGAATTATTTGAGTTATGCTCGTGAATGTTGATATGATTTAAACTATTAAAGATTCCTGTCAATGGGGAAGTTTATTTACCAAGTTCCTTTGGTATGCCCTAGTGTACCTTCACCAAAGTTTGTTTTCCAGTCTTATTCAATTTGCTTTCAGTGAATCATTCAGCACGAGTTAAGGGCCTAAAGTCTTCTCCATAGTTGATAGTATGGAGTTTTTTGGGATTCTATCTGTGTGTTGGCATGTTTGGCTTATGGTTTCTTCTGTGCATGAATGGAGTTTTGATGATGCCAATTGTGTGTTTCACCTTGTAATGATAAGCATGAAGAGGCCAATAACATAGCTCTTCTTGCTGCATAACCTTAGCCACTCACTAAGGTACTATCTTTTTTGTGAAGTATATTTCTGTATTTGATCAACTGACATTCCTATTAGGAAAAAGGATTTTAAATGTTTAAATATGAGATTTTAAAAGTTTTGAGTTTAAATTCGTGTGAATAGAAAAAAAAAATAGAAAAAGGCTCTTAGGTGAGTTATCTCCAATTAGGTCTCATAATGTTCAAATTTAATTCAGTATAGTGTTATACTTTTATACAATTTTCTTTTACACACATACACGTATACAAACACAGAATTATGTGTTATTTGGTATTAATGAGTCAGATTTAAATGTTATAATCCTAATTGGAAATAGCTCTAGAAATAAAGTATTGAACATTTAACTTTATTTAAGAGGAATTGGGTTATATTATACTCACCCAACTAGCATTGTTTGTTTGTACTGTTTTCTTTTGAAACATTTTACTATATATAAACATATAAGTAAAACGGATTAACGGGATTTAATTCGAGTAGTAAGTGATTTGATATCTCTTAAATGGGGTTTTGAGTTTAAGTCTTAGCATATGCAGAAAATTCTTATTATGAGACTCATTCACTATAATCAGGTGCATGATGTAGGTCGGATCTGGATATAGTTGAGATAAAGTTCCGGTGAATTGGATGGATAACAAAAAAAAAATCATAAAAACGGGGTGACGTCCTACATCATGGGGTAAATTGTGTCCATTAAGGTGGTTGGTGTTGGTTGCCTTTATTTCTGCATTTCTTGAAGGATCCGAATGGTCAATGTTGTCATTAGGAGAAAGTGGTTGCAAAATTAAGTTAGGGAGAATGGTAGTAGTTAATAAAGGATTTTTTTTTAAAAAAAATATATTAATGATGCAAGATAGTTAAAGATCTTAAATTTTTTAATTTTACTGTTTAGCTGCTAAATGTGAAGGAGATATTGTTTTCTCTTGTAAATTTATGCTACCTCTATTCCTTAATATAAAATTTAGTAGATCAGTTTAAAGTAATTAAAGAAGATAAATAAATTATTTTAAAATATTTTTATTTATTATTTTTTATAAACTAATTTACCTAACTTATAAATTGATATATAATTTAATGATACTTAAAATATATTATATTTAAATTATTTATTTAATTTTTTTAATCTCTTAAAATTAATCAAATAAATTTTATATTAAATACGGAAAAAATATATGCCTAACATCCATTATATCTCTAATATATAAGTAAAGGACTAAATTTACGTTGATTGGCTTATATTTATTAGGTTTAATTTTTCAATAAATTTTTCACACGAATTTTTTTATAGTAAAAATTTTTTCAGATAAAATTTTAAAATTTTGTTAAACCATCATCATTGATAATAAAAATCACATACGACAAAAAATAATTGGAGAATTCGACCAAATCGATACAAGTAAATTAACCTATATTTTTTCTATAAGTAAAAAAGTAAGGGAAAATCTAAAAACAAAATATCACTTGAATTTTAAGTTCCTACAAAAATGTATTGTTATTTAAAATTCAAATGGTATTTTTTTAGATTTTCCCAAAAGTAACACCTCTTAACTACATATAAAATTATAATTGCAGTATTTATCTAACAATACTCCTTATTATATATTCATCCAGTACTAAATATATGATTTATTTAACTAATTTAATTAGATTAAAAAAATTAGTTATTATAGTATTTTTTTTAAAACACTTTAACTATCTTTAGTAACTTCCTCACTCATTCTCTTATTTAATTATTGTTGAGAGTAACACTTGGAAAATAGGTTAGCCCACGAGTTGTGGGTCAACCCACCATAACTCGTGAGCTAAAATGTCAGCTTGAGCCCGATCCTCTTTAGAGGCGGGCTAGCGCACAAGCTATATAGCTTGCCCTTTTTTAAAATTTTTAATATAACAATAACAATAAGACTTATCCCATTAAATGGGGTCGACTACATAGATCATATAATGCCATTGTGCTCTGTCAACAATTAAATCCTTGGATAGATTATTGACTAGGAGATCCCGCTCAATAACCTCATTGAGTATTTTCTTTAGCCTTCCTCTACTTTTAACCGGTGTCCGTACTATTTGATCCAGCCTCCTCACTGGCGCATCCCTTGACCTTATTTGCACGTGTACAAACCACCTAATTTTTAATTTTTAATATTTTTAAAAAATTATTTTTAAAATTTTAAAATATTAATAAAAAAATTAATATTATATTAGCATAATAAAAAAATTGCTAATATTATACTCTTAAAAATTCCTATATTTTATAAAATAATCTCAAATTTTATAACTATAAATCTAAATAAACATCAATATAATATGAATCAATTATAATATGTCAATACATATTAACAAATAAGTAACAATCTTTACTAGTATTCGATAATTAGAGTATTCAAAGCAATATTTGAGTAAAATAAATAATAATATTAATAATTTTAAAAAAAAATTGGTTTGTTAGCCATCTTAAAAATGGTAGGCTGAGAGGGGCGGACTAGCCAAATGCCAGCCCAAGCCCTTTTTTTTTGTTGGTAAAATGAGCTCTAGTTGAGAAAATATTAATATGGGTAATTTGAGAAATAGTTAGTAAATTTAAAAAATATATATTATATTTAAAATTAAAATCAATTAACTAATATTAAGCTATATATTTTGGATCGGAACATTATTATTTTTGTATGTGTATATAATATTTATCATTAAAATAGGTTTTTGATTTGTGCTCATTTTCAGCCAAAACCCTGACCAAGACTTTTGTTTTTGGGAAGGCTACTTCTTTTGTTTTTTTTTTTTGGGACAAAGGAAGGGTCTAAGTTGAGTGGTGGATAGTGGATCAAATCAATATAATACATGATCAATTAAAATATAAATTCTCCGGAAATTCCGATAATCTTATGTATATATATTAAATGATTAAAATATATTTTATGTAATAATTATTGATTATTGACTTGTAAATTCATAAGAATTGAGTTGTGATTGTCCACAAATATTTTTTAAAGGCATTCTGAGTCTTTCTTTCTGAGCCACGGAATACAGTTATTTCCAAGATGAACGACACGTAAGAAAAACAAATATAAATAATATAAATAATTTATTTTAATATGTAATTATGTATTATTATTATTAGGAATAGTTTAATAAACACTGTAGAAGATCTAAAACACGTTCCTCGTTTCGTATTGGAAAGCTTTTTTGTCTTATGTTAGATACTCTTCCTTCCCTGCCGCCATCACAATTTAAAATATATATATATATATATATATGAATTTAATAAATCTGATTTAATAATATTAAATATCGGATAATTATATTCTAAAAAATAAGTATAGTTGAAAGTTTTTCTTTTTTACAAAAAATTATATTAATAACGGGATTTAACGATGACAAATCAATTGTTAGCAATTGAGCTACGATGTGATGCTGACATTCTAGAGTCTGTAGATTAGAGGAAAGGAAGATGAGTGCGATAACACCACTTAGGTTATAAAAATTAAAAGATGATAATTTTATGAATTTAATCCCAAATATGTTATTGACTACTGCCCGACAATCAAAGAAAGACAGTGAGAAAAAATGTAAATATTAAAATAGAAAGATTTGATGTTACTTTTAATGTTCTTTTTAATAATAAATTAAAAAAAAAACTTATTTATTATTACCTCCAATTTTTAATATAAAATTAAAAATTTAAAAAAAATATTTTAAAATATTTATATTTATATTTTTATTATATTAATTTATTTAAATTATAAACTACTCCTTTTCAATAGTAAAAAACTTGTGATAAGTAATTTATAAGAAGTTATGTGTGATAATGTAATCTTTATAGAAAAATTGGAAAAATTACATTATCATGCCCCCCTCTTAAACTCTCCTTCCCTCTCTTTCCCTTTTAAACCAAATAAAAAATATTATTAATTAACCTCCTATACATTTTTTTATCCTCTCTTAAATTAATCTAACCTACTCTTCCATTAGGGGTGTGCATGGGCCGGGTTGGGCAGGGCAGCCCCCCTGCCCGGTGCCCTGCCCGGAAAAACCATGGGCTGCATTTTGCAGCCCGATGCCCGGCCCTGCCCGGTAAAAGCCCTAACCAATTCGGGCTGGGCATATGCGGGCTGGGCATGGGCGGGCTGGGCATGCCCAAATAGTGATGTCCTGCTCATATTGTGAGAAAAAAATCTGCTATCATGAACTTATAAAATAATATCATATTTATATTTTTAAGAGTTAAATAATATATATAATTCACTAAGAATAAGGTATCAAAAAAATAGTAATTAAAGTCTCAAAGTCTATTACATATATAAAAAAGAAATATTAAAATATATAGAGGTCGGATATTTGTAGCGTTATTGCAACACAAAAAATTGAATACTTGGCAAGTAAAGCAGAGGAGCAACTTTAGTATCTACATAAATATAAAAGTTATATTTAATATTTTAAAAATGAGCAAGGAGAGTTGCCAGTTAAAGTGAAAAGTGTAAAATTACAAATAAAATAAGTTAAGAAAAAAATTAAAAAAATAATAAATATATATATATATAGGGCCGGGCCAAATGGGCAGGGCAGCATGCCCTGCCCGGTGCCCGGCCCGGCCCGACAACTGGCCCGGCCCGGCCCTGCCCAAATATATTTTGGGCACTTTTTTTAGGGCCGGGCCGGGCGATTTTTTACCGGGCTCGGGCGGGCGGACCGGGCCACCGGGCACCATGAACACCCCTATCTTCCATCAGTTGAACCAAACAAAGCCTAAGGGAGGGTAGATTAGATTAGGTAGGAAAATATAGGAAAGGTTAATAAATAATATTTTTTGTTTAGTTCAGGAGGAAATGGGAGAGGAGTTAATTAAAAATTGACAAATATACCATTATCTCTTTATTTAAATTTATTTATTCTTTATTTACAATATTCATATTAAAATTATTATTTTTTAATTTATGAATCTTAAAATTTTTTATCTCATTTATATATATAATAAAATTTAAAAATTTAAAAAATATGATAAAATTTTAATATTATTTCTTATTAATTTTATAATTATTATATATTTTAATATAATATATAAATAATTTATTATGCTTATTAAGTTTTATTATAATTTATTATAATTATTATGCAATTAAAGAAAAAATTATATGTGAGAAAAAAAAAGTTTGAGGGTACAATTAGAATATTAAAAAAGGTTTGAGGGCAATTTGATAAAAAGGGGTAAAAAGTTTCTCCCCCTCTCAAAACTCATATTTTTTGAGGGAGGTAAAGAAAGGGTAGGGAGCATATAAAGACAAGAAATCTCTCAACTTTTTTCCTCCTCTCTATTTTTTTCAACCAAATATATTTTTTCTCCTATCCCCTTCCTTCTAAAACCCTCCAATCAAATAAAGCCGTAGTTTACACTAAAGTACTAAACTAACTATAGTTATTAACACTTCTTACTCATTTCCATTATAAACGCTTTGATTGCAGAATTAAATTAAGTACATATTGTTAGATTTAAGGAACTTATTAAATTTTTAAATTTACTATTATCATAATTTATGAAAATTATTAGTGGAATTATTTAAAATTATATTCATCAATATGATCTTTAAAAATTCTAAATTTTAATAATCTTCAACTTGTTATTTCTTACCATTAAACTAGTAAATGAACGGGCAAAAAGTCTAAAAAAAGTATCAGTTTAAATATATTTCATGTTAAAATAATACTTAATGAAAAACAAATATCTATATAAAATAGTAGGTAAAATAGTATATAATATCCTGATATTATTTTTATATAAGATTAATATCCTAATATTATTTGTGGTATAATTTTATCTATACTTTTTTAATTTAGTATAATTTTACTCATAATCTTTTTAATTTGGTACAATTATTGGTACTTGATAAATAATATTATAGGTAAAATTATACCAAATTAAAAAGATTATAGGTAAAATTATACTAAAAATAATATTAGGATTATGGACGCATATAAAAAATAAAATTAAGATATTGAGTACTATTTTACCCTAAAATAAAAATAGTTATTAAGTTTTGGTAGAACATTTAAATTCAAAACCATAATTAATTGAAAAATTAAACAGGCTTATCTTTACTCCAGTTTTATATTTTTATTTTCTAACGGACTAAACTAATCTCAGCTTTAATTTGTGGCTAATTTCAATTTCATTTTCAATTTTTTTATAAATTTCAATTTCAATTTTGATGAAATCACAAAAACTTACTGCATATTTAGGAAACTCCTAAATTATGGTTTCATGCTGCACGTTTAATGTTAAAATTCTCTCATATAATACATAGAATTACTTCCAAAATATTAATCTAAACACCCTATCACATCAATTTCCCCAAATGGACCTATTTATTCGTACACAAAAATATACATATATGTTTTTTTATATAAATATTTTTAAAAAAGAGTTGGGCTCACCCATAATCTAAGAGTAGGGTAAAGTCTCTCTTCTTCCTAAATGATGTCAATATTAGGTAAGGCGAACTGTCTAAGTGTAATGATGATGCCTTTCTAAGTGTAGTGACTATAATCACAATAAAGTGATACTCTTTAAAGATTAAATATATTCTAAATAGTTATATATCTCAACTATTTGTCAGTTGAATCTAGGAACAATAGGTAAATATATATACACATATACAAACCAATGACAATGACTATTTTTTTCTGTGGTTACAAGAAATGGACCCTTGTAGAAATGGGCTTCATGTGGGTCATTCCATATTGTGTATTCTTCATTCCTTTTGAGCCTTCTTCTTCGGGTATTGTATATCAGGCCTCTTTATTACCTTGGGCCCATTGTCTACTAAGAGTTTAGATCAGGCCATGTATATAAGCCAGGCATTTCTGAACATAACCAAGCTTTGAAAATTTTGTTGAATCAGGGCCAATTCTTGTATCTGGCCGGGCCTGTAGGTCAAACTTGACTTTGCATAAAATGACAATGGATCTCATGGTTGAGTCTAATAAAATGAGTTAATATCTTATAAATTAGTGAATTAATATTTAAATTCTCATTATCATAAGGCCAATGCCAAACTATATTCCTTATAATGCATAAGGCAGTTTTCATGAATAACAAGTAGATAAAAAATAATGTTAACATTATACTCCCCATATTAATTAGTTTAATTAAATTAAGAAAGTTAATTAAATTAGTTATTATAATATATTTTTTTAAAATATCCTAATGATTTTCTTTAATTTACTCTCTTCTTTTTTTTTATTTGATTATTGTTGAAAGAATATAGATAATTTAAGAAAGGGTTAGTAAATTTAAAAAGTACTTTATAATTTGTTGCTCTTGTGCATGCTAAAAGTGTAACAGAGAATAACAATTTTTTTCACTAAGTGCACACTTACGTTTTTATATAATTTGTGAAATTAAATTTGAAATTTTATTACAGATCCCAAGCCCACTTTTATACTGGAGCTCCTCTTTTACTATGATCCGACGGCACCTTTTTTTTTACTACGGACCACCCATTTTCCAAATTTTCCACACAATTTAAAAATAAAAAACTAAAATAAAAGTGTTATTAAGATTGGCTCCCAATCTACAAGATAAGAAGACTCCCCCTATGCCTATTATTGCTCCTTAATAAATTGTTTCAGGCCTTGCCCTGAAAAATATAAGCAAAAATCTATAGACAGAGAGAGGTATTTATATTTATTATATTATAATATTTTAAATAAAATTATTTCATTAATATATATAGAAATAAATATAATAGTATTAGTGGCCACCCAAATAGGTGGGACTCATTATTGTGTTCATTTCTAAAAATTTATCTCTTTCTAATTAATTGTTATGAGGAATCTTAGTTAAGGATATAATAAACTTATTTTCAATCATATTTTTTTTAATTCAAATTAATAAATTAATTTTTTTATCATATACGTGTCATTGGAAATATAAAAATACTAGAATAAAGAATGGACTATTAAATTAGAATTGAGCAATCTAAAGTTCCAAACATTGGATATTATAATAAATCAAAAACAATAAAACTGATTTTAAGAATTAATGAAACATCCTGATGATTATAAATTATATATATAATAAATAATGCAAGAAGTTTAAGACCCCCAACCCATAATTGCCCACTGAATCTGGAGAGTACACCTGCAAATGCACTGGGATTCTTTCATTACACTTTTTTTAAAAAAAAAAAACTCTAACAATTCCTTTTAATCAATTTTTATAACAACAACAACAACAACAATAATAATAATAATAATAATAAAGGTTTGGTGCTTTGGTATAATTAATTGCCATTCCAAGGCTTTCATAATTTAAAGAATTCAAATGATTGAGTTTTTTCTTTTAGCTAGACAAGTGATCATAATATGAATCATTGAACCCCTCATGGGTTTGTTTTAAAATTTAAACCATAGCTTTACCAACTCAAACATGCTTTGATGTTCTTCAACTACCCCAGAATCATATCAATTATTATCCAATCCAACAACAAAAAATGAATTTTAATTTGAAAGATTGTCATCAAATTCTTAGAAAATATAGCTCAACTATAATTCTCTAACATTGTTTTTTTTTCGTATTTATATTAAATATAGAAATTATGAGAAGTTATGAATTAAATTTTGGCACTAGTTGTTTAATTTTTGAAATAATTATAATTAATTAATTTTTTTAGAAAAATAATGAACTTTGATTCAGATTCAAAGTCCGTACAGGAAGTGGCCGTGCAAATATTTAAGCGATTAATTAATTATAATATAAA
Source organism: Leucaena leucocephala (assembly GCA_037074615.1). Lineage (NCBI taxonomy): Eukaryota > Viridiplantae > Streptophyta > Magnoliopsida > Fabales > Fabaceae > Leucaena > Leucaena leucocephala. Next base: position 14,633,055 of record CM073570.1, read on the forward strand.
ATTAAAAAAAAAAAGTGATAGGTTTAACCGTTAATCAGCTCACATGTGGTCACATGGCCATATAACGTTGGACTTCTTTTCTCATTCGCCCCAAACTTGTTGCTTGCTTTCCCTCCCCACATCCCATTAATATAGATACAACAACACCCTATCCTTAGACTAATCTGGGTCGTAAATTAAATTATTTTTTTGAATTGCTATATATATAAATCTTAAACTCAAGACCTTTAGTTAAACTATATCAACCCCTAAATAACTTATATATTGTTAAATAAATGTCCATCATTGAATGCAAACTCACAATTATGTAATGAAGGGTATTATGGGAACAATGTAATCACTATTTTCTTCAAAACATCTTACTCCTAGGATCATATTTATAAATTATAAGTGACTTCTAATACATTTAATTAGAAAAAAAATATTAAAACTCAGTAACCATACTTTAGCAATTTAATAACTTTATAAATTTACCTTTATTTAATACTCTATAAGAACTAAGTCTATACAAATAATAAATAAAATATAAAATCTACTTTACCATTTTACTTTTAATTAATTTCACATTATCTTCTCCCTATACATTCTCTTTTATAATTTTTCTCATCATTACTCTTTTCATTTATTTTATTAGTTCTATTTATAAATTATTTTAAACATATTTTAAACAAATAAAAAAAATTTAAACTTTATTAGCTCTATCTAAAATTTAACAACTTTATAATTTTATTTTTATTTAATACATTATGCCATATAAGAATAAAATTAATATAATAATAAATAAAAGATAAAATTATATATTTATATAAAAATTTAATAATAATTTATAAATAAAATTAAAAAATTATTATATTTCTACCCTATAAATATGACGAGAGGAGCACCCACTTATAAATAAGGTTATACTTAAAAAAGACTATATTTTCTATTTATTTATTTTAATTAATTTTAATAGTTTTTTAAATGACATAATTTGGTTGTTTAGATCACATTTAAAAAATAAAACATGCGTAGGGTAAAATTTAACAAATGATACAGGAATCTGATGAGGGTGGAACAGATGCAGCAACATGGAAAAAAGGAAGGAAGTTTGACTGAGATATGATCGGTCAAAGAAAAAGTTTGACCGAAATTGCAAGTGGGATAGACAGTTACACGTGTGCTTTGTTGTCCACGCAGACCGCCGGATCGTGTTTTGTGACACTCCCATGTTCACTTCATCTTTTTATTTCATTTTCTTTATTACTTCATATTTTATTCATTAACTGCACATAAAGCAACGTTATATTATATTCTTATATTGTTTTTTTGGGTATGCATTATATTCTTATCTCCAAAAACTGATCTTAGATAGAGTCCAAGTGGTTGCTCACATCCTTAGATTCGAAATGTTAACAGAACTATTGTTAAGTTTTCTTTACGATCAATCAATTAATTTCTATCAAAATATATATATATATATATATATATATCTTTTTCAAAAGTTTAAGTTTAAAATTTAGAAAAATATAATGAAATTTTATATTATTAAATTAACTCTCTATTGATATTATTGTTAAGTTGTTATTATTATTGTTGATTAAACGGCATATAGTATTGCTGATTAATTAATTTATATTTAAATATTTGTAATTCAAAATTAAATATTTAAATAGAAAGATAGCTCTTGATGTTTTGTTTAAAAATGAGGGAATCGAATAATTCAGGTTGGCGTGATCGTATATAAATCGTCAGCTTTGAAATGGAATATAAGCATCCTTAATAACAATCTAATTTAGGAATAATAATAATAATAATAATAATCTGTTTAATTAATAACTACAACCTTGTAAATGATGTTTATGCTTGTCAGAATCTCTAAAAAATAATCAAATAAATACATAGCATAAGTTAAACAGTACTATACTGTAAAAAAACACCAAAATTATGTCATACACTACAAGATTAAAAATCAGAGGTCATGCAAACCAATGAAATTAATTTCATTAATTAATGGGAATTGGTTCGAGTGATAAGCGGTTTGATATCGCTTAAATGAGGTCTCAAATTTGAGATTTAGTGTATATAAAAAATATCTATTAGAAGATTCACACGCTATAGTCAAGTGTATGACGTATGTCGAATTTAGATATAATTAGGGTAAAATTCTGATAAATTAGATAGATAATCAAATAACTCTATTATGATAAAAAAAAAAGAATATAAGAGAGATTCAATCAAATAAAACACGTGCATCAAGTTTATAATAGAGAATTAAAAAACACTACAAAATAGAAAAAGGCAACTTAGTGTGAACTGAATAGTTTTCATATATAATAGGCAACCAATCAACTATCCAACTTTTGAAACACCAGCAAAAAAAATCAACAAATTACTGCTAAAAAAATCATTTATTACAGCATTAGCGACTATAAAAAAATATGGTAAAAAAAGACAATAATATTTTTATAACTAAATTTAATTTTTAAAAATTTTTAATAAGGATTTTTTATAAAATTTGCTGTTAAAAGTCATGAGGCAGGATTTTTAATGTCATTTTTTTAAAAAACAACCTTATAAAATCCACACAAAATTTTAAAAACTCTAGATTCAATTTCTATTTTAATTTCATTTTTTACAATTATTTATAGTCTCGTTTCTCTTTCTATCACTATAGACTTCAACGAAAATCTTTTTTTAACATTTTTCTATTAGTTTTGATATCCATATAAGTTGTTAATGTCATTTTTATCATTTCTATCATTATTTTTTATTATAAAAATTATAAGTCACCAGTTACTTTATTTATTTATTTATTTATTTTTCTTTTTTTAATTAATTATTATTTATAAACTATTATACATCATATAGTTAACAAAAATTGATTATAACCCTTTTTTATTTATTATTTATAAATTGTAATATATTATCAGCTTAAATCCTAATCTAACTCCTCTTTTTTTAATAAATAGACTTTAAATATTGAGCTGACTAGATTACAACTTTTTTATTATTATTTTTTATAGAAAAAAAGGGGAAAAAAGAAAAAGAAAAAGAAAAGGCATATTGGACATTGACGATGAATAATAGTGACACTAAGTTGACAACTTGCATTGTAATAAATTGACTGGTAAAGACAAAATGCGCACATATATATATGTAATATAATTTTCGTGAATATTATTATTATTATTATTATTATTATTGATAGATGATGAAATGATTAAATATTTGAATCTTGGAATGTATATATTCTCTTTCCACAATAATGTTGTGATCTCATGGTGTCTAAATTATTTGTACCCACGCCAATCATTGAACCCCAAGAGGGGTACCACAGTAATTTTGCCCCTCTTTTGGTAGAGCACGAAATTAAAAGAACAAAAATAACGAAGGGGCTTCACGTGGGAATCACATGCGCAAGATTTATGAACGGACCCCACCATCCTTAAGAAAAAAATTGTTAGCTTTGGTAAACAAAAAAGAATTATTAGCATTTAAATTTTAGATTTAGATGGACAATTTTATTTATATATATAAGTAAAAAGATGCATAAAAAACATTGGGTTTTTCCAAGGTCATGTAACCAATAGTCCAATACAAAACACGTTAACCCCATGTAAATGCAACAGTACAAACTAATACAGAGTCAATTTAAGACTATAAAGCCTTATTAGCCTTACAATTTTTAATTTAAGTGTTAAAAAAATACATGTATTAAAAGAGGTACTATAAATCTTAAAATTAGAGTAGTTAATTGTTTGAATATATAATAATATAATAAAAATACTGAATATTAGTTGATAATATAAAAAAGATGAAATAGTACAACAAACCCACCCTAACCAAAATAGAAAATTTAGAATCTAAAATGACCCATACTAGTGACAAAAATCCAAATACTAAAAATTTGTTTGGATAGGCTTTTTAAAAATAGCTTATAAAAAAAATTTAGATAACTTTTGACAAATGGAGTATGAAAAAGGGTTTATGAAAAAAAGTGATTATGAATAAATGAGTATTTGGATAATTATTACTAGAATAATTTTTGTTATTGGTAAATTACCAGAAATAGTATGATTTTTTTAAAAAAGATTAATTTCTTTCATTTTTTTCCTTCTCTCTCTCGTTTTCTCTGTGGCACTGACCGCCAATATTTCTTCTGTCTCAACAACGCTGATGACACTGGCATTGGTGAGCTCTGATGACGATGCTGATGCCAACACTGACTCCTGTCTTTGTTTTCCTCCTCTGCTTCCTCTTCCTCTATTGTCCACTTCTTGTCTACTTCTAAATCTAAAGCGCAGCTCATGATGAGGGTGAGATAAATGATAAAAGGAGCAATCTATAACCCACGATGCCAACGAGAGAAGTGATAGAGGAGCGATGCCACCGATGGCAACGGCAAAGAAGACCAAACACGATGTTAAAAGGAGTGCAACGGAGAAGAGATGAGAGAGAGTAGGGGAAATAGAGACAAAATAGTAATTAGGTAGTTTATAAATTTTTTTACTGTTTTATAAGTTATTCTCAATAGTTTATTTAAAAATATAGTATTAAATAATAATTTCGTCTAAAAATTATTTTAGATAAATAAATTTTATTTTTTAAAACTAAAATTTGAGATAAATGTTTTTTTTTAAATATAGGTTTTTTCCGTTATCTAAACAGGCTCTAAACACCGCACCATGCTTGCTTCACATCTGCCATGATGTTGTCACCATGCATAACGTTGTAGAGAAACTAGATGACCACCAGCCGCCAGTGCACCAGAAGTCGTGTATAGAGTGAAAACCATAGAAATACACCACTATTGACCATTGATTCGGGTCAGGAATCGAGTACTCATCGAGATATTGAAAAGATCTCTGGAAGAGCAAACCAAAGACAAGAAGCTTGTTTTAGTGACTAAACATTTGGAAGTTTGCAATAGCTAAAGAGAGCCAATCAAAGTTGCCTTTAAAATCGTGATTAAAATTATTTGTCAACAAAAACACACTAACTAAAAATAGGACCTGAAAGTCAAAGTAGACATAAAGTCAAAGCAAAATAAATATAATTAATATTTAAATTAAATACACCTGACTTCTTAAATTTTATGTTAGTTTCACATAATTTATCTAACATTTAAAAATTTAAATTAAGAATTTAATATTTAATATTTTGATTATCAAACATCTAACATTAAAATTAATAGTTTTTATCGTGACATAATTTTTATAATTTTCTATTATATATCATATCATTTAAAATTTAAATAGTTTATATTTTTATTTAAACAATATATGGTCAAATAAATATTTAAATATTTTTAAGTATATTATATTTTTTAATATTTAAAAAAACTTTAAATTACATGTATAGTGTCAAATATTATTTAAATATTTTATATTTTATAAGTATTTTTTTAAAAAAATTATATATAAGTGTCAAATATTATTTTTTAATTTCATAATATATAATAAAAATTATAAAAAATTATTACATGAAAAAAATTATTAACTTTAAAGGCAATTTTAATAATAAAAGTTTGATAATCAAAACATAAAATATTATGGTACTTAATTTAAATTTTTAAAAGTTAAGGAAGTTATGTATAACTGATTTAAAGTTCAAGAAATTTTATATATTTTAGCCTTAAAATTATGAGAGATTTGATAATTAAATATAATTTAGAAAAAAATTATTAATCACCAATTATAATATTACTAATAAAAAATGTACCCTGATTAATTACAAATATCAATATCAATTAATATTAAAGATAATGGATTATAATTAATAATTTCTTAATATTTTAAATTAAAAATTAATTCAAAATAAATAAAACATCTAAAATATTTTGGGGGATAGATGAGATATGTGTTTTTTGGGGCAGAGATAATAAAATATTTTTAATTTTATTTATAAATTATATTATTAAATTTTTTATATATAAATGTTTAATTTTATCTTTTATTTATTATTGGGTTAATTTTATTCTTATAGGCATAATTTAATAATAAGAATAAAGTTAAAAATTGTTAAATTTTAAGAATAATTTTTTTTATTAATCTATATAGAAGTGACTTATAAATATAATTAAAATAATATATAATTATATGATAATTATTTAATTTTTAATATAATATTTAATTATTGAATTAATTTTGATTCAAAATATAATATTTATTTTTTAAAATTATTTTTATTAATATTTTTTAATAATAATTAAATATAAGATAATTGGGAGTAAATTAAAATAAATAGATTAAAATAATTTAAAAAAATATATTATATTAAATAAATAAATAAATTTTAATTTAATTAAATTAGTAGAGAAAGGATTATTGGATTTAGTTAAGATTATTTAAATGGATGAATTTTGAGGTGATTTTGTGAAAGTGGTCCAAATAATTATTACCCGACATGTGCGGCCCGGATCACGCACTCCTGGGGACACTGGAAATCATTACCCGACATGTTGTCTGCCTACAGCTTTTACTTGCAAAGTGCAATTAATTAATTATGCACCAATTCTTTGCTTCATTCATATCTATGTCTATCAGTCTATCATTCCCACAACTTTCCCACATTGTATCCTCCGCCCAAATAATTTTTTTTTAAAAAAAGAAAACAAATTAGAGTCTCATTAAACTGGCCCTCCTACGTCCATTACTGAACTACTTCCTAAGTATCATTTTTATAAGTAATAATTATACAAATTAAAATAATAGTTGAAATTAATTAAAAGAAATTATTATAAAATAGGAGTTCCTTTTATATATTTATAAATTATTTTTAATATATTTTATATACATTAAAAAAATATTAAACTTTATTAATTATACCATACAATTCAATAACTTTTTAACTTCATCTATGTTAAGTATATATTACACTTAATAAAAATAAATAAAGAATAAAATAATATATTCATGTGAAAAAATTTTACCTTATAAATAGGATCAAAATAAATATTTTAACTTTATCTTATAAATAGGACCAAAAGAGTATATATATATTACTTTGATCAAAATAAATATTTTAACTGTATCTTATAAATAGAACCAGAAGAGTATATATATTACTTTGATCTTTATTATAAATTATTTTTAATTAATTCATAGCAATAGAAAATAATAGTTAATACATTAAATTTATAAAATAATTAAATGTATCCTTATTAAAAAATATACCATCATTAATGGAAACCAAATATCTAGAATATTGTAATAGGGGTAAAACTAAAACTAATTATTAATAATCCTTTAGATGACTTATTTCTCTTAACCAAATATTTCTCTTAAAAATAATTTATAATAAAAACTAGAGTGATATATAATAATTTGCGGGGGTTCTAAAATATAGGAATGATATGTTTTATATATGAAGGCCCATTTGTAGGGGTAGAAAAGGAAAAACAAAAGGACAAAATGATGGGAGTTGGATTAGAAGAGGTCAATAATTGAGAACATTACAACTCTTCGATAACACGGAAGTTGTAAGTGACAATGAAAGGCATGCGCAATAATTTGGTCATTGCATTCGAAATAATCACTCTGTCAGTTTTTAAGTCTTTTTTTTGTTTTTGTGGTGAAAGGAGAGAGGGGTTGTTTGTAAATTCCACCATGAACACTGCGGGTAAAAAGGTCATATAATGCAATTTGAGAGTCTTTTATGCATAAGCCCATGACTAGCTAGAGCATGAAAAAGGAGCTAAATACTTTAATTGGATCCAATAGATTATAGTTATGAAATAGTTGTATAAAAAATTTCAATTTCATTGACTTTATTTTTTTAGGTTTGTTGCTTGTATTATTTAAAGTTTTTATTATCATATTTTTATTAATGATCATAATTAATATATCCATAGCTATTGATTTCAGCAGAAACGGTTTTAATTGTTTAAACATAAGATTTATAAATTATTTTTAGAAATATTGCTTTTAATTAAAATTGACAATATTTAAATTTAAGATAATTAAATAATTATATGAAAAAAAAAACAACGCACAAGACTAATATGTGTAGTTTTATAAACAAAATCATGCAAATAATTTAGAAATATTTTTTATGCTTAGTACTAGGCCCTTTTGTTTAATTTAATGTTGGAATATTCAAAGCCGGCCAAGACCGAGGAAATCTAGATGTTCCGTGATTCCATATCTTTCTTCCATTTTCTAGTCTCTTTGCAGCATATCTACCAAACTGGACCTATTATGCCACACGCTCCATGATCTAAAGTTTGTGGAAGGCAGGACTGTGCACGGTGATTCATACGCGCAATGACAGAGAGTGGGAACAGATAAAATTGAGAGTAGTTCAAATGATTGAAGGAGGAAAATGTCGGCGTGATGCGCGACAACATGATACCTGCAACTTTGTTGAACGGGACCCACCTGTGAACCTGATCTTGGGTGTTTCAGCTCAGCACATGGATTGCAAGGAGGCTTGTTGGTCCACGTGAGTGCCGCAGACTAATAATATTCCCTCCCTCATGATTTATACGGCGATTTTCCAGTAGCTTAATTTGTTTATATACTCTACTCCCTCGGTTTCTTTTTATGAGATATTCTTTACGTATAACATACTTTTATTTATAAGAGATATTTATATATTATATTAAATATATTCTTATAAAAAAATTATAATATTTACATATTAATTGTCTCTTACTAATTTTAACTAAGTTTACATATATTAATTATTTTGAATTAATTTTAACTAACTTTTTAATTTATAATGAAATATTATCAACTATTATTTGGTAATTAATCCAATTTTGTGATTAGTCTCATATTGGGAAACTTCACAAATATAGTGAGATTTATAAATTTAAGAGATTAAACCTCTTAACATCCTAGTCTTTTTGGATGGGATCTCCTTTTAGACTTATGTTCATCCCATGTTGTTCATTCCCTCGCATTTATCTCCTCTATAATTTAAACTTAGATACAGAAAGATATAGCAAAATTTTATATCGCTAAATCAATCTCTTTGTTGATTAAGTAGCTTATATGTTATGTGATACTATAAGTTATTTTTATAAATTTATATTTTTTAAAAAAATAAATTTTTTAACTATGTTTAATGTGATTGATTTTTGAGATTTTGCTAAATAAAAAAATAAGAAGTTAAAACGGAGGGAGTAATTTTGACAAATTAAACTAAATTTTGTTCCTATTCAGTATGTGATATTATTATCGTTAGATCTCAAATAGAAAAAAAATCAAATACGTTTCACTCTATTCATCATTATTGATCAATTATATATATATATATATATATATATATAAGAATTTAGATGAATAGGATCTCAATAGTTCACCAATCACGTTCTCATATCAACACCATAAATTCAATTAATTTTTTGGTAACTGCATAATAATAACACACACATATTTATTATAGTTTTAAATAATTGCAAGTTGGGGGTTTGCTTGAAACAGCAAGTTACGTAAGGAAGTAATTAATATTGAAGGGGGAAATAAGGAATATATGAGAGAATAGGGGAAAAGCAAGGAGGACGATTGCAAGCACGTTGGGGCAACGTGATCATGAGAAAAAGGAAACGCAAACAAGTCATATACTCCCCTTTCTTTGGGATAGCTTCTGTTTGGGATAGCTTCTGAAAAACAAGCTATTTGTATGATGAGTTGTCTTGATAAATTTTGTCTGGCTTCTGGAGGAAAAATCAACAAAAGCAAATCCTCGATATTTTTCTCTCCTAAAGTTAACAACAGTACAAAGGCAAGAATTAGCGGAGTTACAGGTATGGCAATTACAGCGGATATTGGGAAGTATCTGGGTTTTCCAATCATTAGAGAGAGGAAGCCTAGGGATTCTTTATAGTATATTGTTGATAGGGTTAAAGCTAAACTTGCTGCGTGGAAAGAGAACACGTTATCGGTGGCTGGTAGGATTACCTTGGCCAAGTCTGTTATGAGCTCTATTCCGGTTTATCCTATGCAAGTGGCCAGAATTTCAATCTCTGTTTGTCAGGAAGTTGAGAGGCTACAAAGAAACTTTATATGGGAAAACAATCAAAACCAGCATGGTTTTCATTCTATTGGATGGGAACAGATTGTGAGACCTAAGTTATATGGTGGGTTAGGTTTCAAGAAGCTTGAGTCTTTTAACCGGGCGTGTGGTACCAAAATAGCCTGGAAACTTGTTAATGGAGAAAAATGTCTTTGGGTTGATGTGTTATTCCATAAATATATGTTGAGGAATGAAGGAAATCTGTTGGATGCTAGGAAAGGTGATTCCCCCCTGTGGAAGTTTATCTCTCAACAGAAAGATATTGTTGAATCAGGCACTAGATGGCAGATAAGAAATGGCCAGATGGTGAATTTCTTTACTGATAAATGGCTTTTTCCAGACAAAAGATTAAAGGAGATGTGTATCCGTCATCTTACTTGTGAAGAAGAGAATAGCAAAGTTGTGGATTGAGTGGAGGCGGAGGCGGGGACGTGGAACTATCAGAGACTTGCAAATGTTGTTCCTAGCTATGTTTTTCAGAGGCTAAGAAATATGATTCCGGTGGTGGAGGAAGCAGGGAATGATATTATGTTATGGAGTGCTACAAATGATGGGATTTTTACTATTAAAAGTGCTTACTATCTTCTTGAGAAACAATCAAAGAATAATTATAGCCATGTGTACAAAGAGATTTGGAAGTAGAAGGGTGCGGAACGTATTAGAGTCTTTATGTGGAAGGCTTTTAATAATCGTTTGCCTACAAACTACTGGAGAAGCAGGTGGTCTTCATCGAGTGCTTTATGTCAGTATTAAAGAGAAGAGGATGAAGATATTTTGCATGTGCTTCGTGATTGCTCTTATGCTACTCAGCTTTGGCTTAGATTAGTCCAGGCAAAGTTTGTTTCTGTATTCTTTAATACCTCCCTAAGAGATTGGTTTGCTTTGAATCTTAAAAGAGATTTAGGGAAGGATAGTAATGTGAGTTAGAATCTTATCTGGAGGGTCTCAATTTGGAATTTGTGGAGGTGGAGGAATCAATGTACGTTTGATCAGGAGTTTAGCAAACCTCTGGATCCCTATTTGGTCATCATGAAGATTTGGAGAGGATTTGTGCACATTCAGCATAATCATATTGAGGATGGATTGGTTCTTACTAATTCTACTGATTGGGAACCACCACCGGCAGGATGGGTCAAGCTAAATGTGGATGGTGCCCTTAGCACATCTATGAACAAGGCGGGTTGTGGGGGAGTTGTTCGTGATCATGCGGGAAGATGGGTTTCTGGATTTTCTATGCGATTGGGGATTTGTAGTGCGATGGAAGCTGAGCAATGGGCGATTTATGAAGGTTTAAAATTAGTTTCAGGTTTGGGATTTAAAAAAATTATTCTTGAGTCTGATGCTAAAAATGTCGTCAACATGTTAGCTAATCCCAGAGGAGAAACATGTAGTTTACTACTCTATAAGATTCAGACTCTGATTCAGTCTTCATGGGATTTGAAGTTACAGCATATTCCTAGAAGCAAGAACAGACTGGCTGACGAGCTTGCAAAGAAATGGTTGAATATGACGAGGATATGGAATACTTACCCCTTAAGTCAGAGGCAACTTGTACTAAATGAGTGGGTGGGAGTTGATCCCCATGTAGTTTAAATTTCATTGTAACTGAGCGTATAGCTCTCCCTTTTACCAAAAAAAAAGTCATATACTAAAAGAAATGATAAACCCATTGTCTTAGGTTCAATTAATAAAGGAATACGATATACACATATTTAGAGCATATTTGATCTTTGAAAAATATTATTTTGTTGTAGTTTCAGTCACAATATTTAGAGAGATATCTTAATTATTGGGTGCTTAGATTTATGTATGAGGGTAATAGACGGCTCGTCATAACCTACATTAGTATTGTCTAGAAAGAAGGGAGATTTCGCCCTACCTTTAAATTGTGAGTGAGTTCAACCATTTTATAAAACTTTTTTTTAAACATTCTTATAACAAAAAAAAAACAAGAAATAATCAGCACACAACCGCTCCATTATTGTATACAAAACGATAAGGAAGAGAGAAAAAACATAAAAGAAGACAAATAATACACCTATACACAGAAATTGTCCAAATTATATATAAGACATAGTGATATATTTCTATTTTGTCCTTATAATTTTAATAAATATTTTTTGTAATTTGAGAAGGCATTATGAGATCTCCCCCTATTTAATAGGAATTAAAATTAAAACACTAAAATATTTTAAACAAATAAAATAATTTAACAACCTTTTTTTAATGTACATAGAAATATTTAACACATCTTGAATAAATGATGGTTTTAAATTTAGTATCTATACCTGTTTCTCCCTCTATTAAAAAACTTTAATTTTGTTAGTCCCTATGGTTTTATTTTATGAGTGTCGTTAGCCCCTACAAAATGGTTTTATTTTATTTATGCTAGTAAGGTTGGGGTGAATAATTGAAGGGATATCTATGTATCTCACAATAGCCAACAAAAGTAGTGAACAAGTGAAAGTCGCATCTTTTGGGAGGTTGGAAGGATTTTGTTTTAATATAAAAATGTTTAAAAAATAACTAAGATCACTTATAATTTAAGAGTATGCTAAAATCTTATTTTCTCATAAGTGATACTAATATCGGATAGTACGAGCCGTCAATTACTTCAAACTTAAACCTAGGTATCTAGGAATTAGTATGTTTCTTTAAGTTTCGTGACTGGAATCACAATAAAGTGATATTCCCAAATAATAAAATACTCTAAATAATTGTATGTATCACCCATTTACCATTTAAACCTACATACATGGGTAGTTTGAAGGATTTAAATAAAGCAGTAAAACACGCGCAAAAGGTCAAGCCCAATACTTTGGCCCCCCACGATGCATATTCCTCAATTATACGAGCTATCATAATGCTCGTGGCCTAGTCCGTTCGCCTGAACTTTGAGAAAAATTGCCCAACCTGACTCAAAAAAAGGTGCCTAAAATATATTTGGGTAGCGTTAGGCTGGACCAAGTATCGAGCAAGGCAAGGAATTGGGCAAGATATGATTCCCTGACTATTTAGCCTGCCCTTATATATATTATTTTATTTTTTTTTCATAATCTTATTTCTTTTTGTAATTTTATACTAAGCTGACAACTAACTTTACTAATTTTTAAAGTATTGAATATAACTCTTATATTTACGTAGATTCTAAAATTGTTCATATGATTTATTTGCCAAACATTCGATTATTGGTGTTGTAATAACATCTTTTTGTTACCTTATTCTTAGTTAGATATTACTTAACTTTTAAAAACGTAAATATGATATTATTTTATAAATTTATAATTGCAGATTTTTCTCACAATATGAGTAGGGTATCACATTTTAGGTATGTAAACCTGTCCATGCACAGCCTAAAATGGTTAGGGCTTTTACCAAGTAGGGTCGGATATCTGGTTACAAAATATTGCCCATATTTTTTCAAGTAGGACACCGAGTATAGGGTTACCCTGCTTAAGCCTACTCATATATATCCGTAAGGGCTAGTCGCATGTTAAATTATTACTATTACTTTTTTCTTTATCTTCTTTATATTTCTATTCAAAATATAAAGTACAAAATTTAGGAGGGTTATAGTTTTGTTTTATAAGATAAAATTTAGATTTATTTCATTATTTAATGTTTTTTTTTCAATTTTACTACACTCTTTTTCTCTCATATTTTATTTATTGTCTCTCTCAATTTCATATATCTTATTTATTGTCTATCTCATTACCTCTCATTAATAAAGATATATTTAAAAAATATTATATATTTTACATATTTATTTTTTTAACTACTTTTATAAGTCCCTTATACCCTATTTACGCTTAAAATTTTTCATATTTACTTTTATTAAAGAAGGGGTATTGAAAGAAAGGGTCATTAATTATCCTATAAGTTTTTTATATTCAATAGGATGAAATTAAAAAATATTATTAATTATCTTAAAATAAACTCATATTTAAGAACAAACTTTTTTCTCATAAGTGATTTATATATGAGAAGTAAGTGGAAAGTTGTTGTTGAAAAAGTATATAGATTAATAAGAAAATAAAATTTATATATAATATAAAAATTATTTTTTCTTGTTCTTTTTTATTTTTCATTTAATATTGTATTATTTTAAATCTTAATTATATTTTTAAATTTTAAATTACACATATTATTAAAAATAAGTAATAATTACACCTTTAAATCTGGATGAAGGATAAAATAAAAATATGAATAAGGACTTGTAAATAAATAAAAAGCAAATCAAAGATTCTTTTACACCGAACAATTAAAATTGAATTTTAAATTGTGTTTTTTACTCACACTTTATCCTACTCCTATTACCTAGGGCCCTTGAAGAAACAGTGATATTAGTTGACTAGCTTTGTGATTGTGATTAAGTCAAGGACATTCGGTTGAGTTGTGATAAGCCTACGATAATTTTCCCTCATTCACTGTTAATAACAGTGAGCGACATGTGAATTTGAGGTGAACCGTTGATCTTGGCCACTGGCATTTCCACGTGTTCCTCTGGGCTTCCATCATGAAGATTTCGTGAGATTCATTCATGGTCATCACCACCAGACATCCTCATCTTCCTCGCAATAAATTCAACCACTTCGCTGCACTTCACTATTTTAAGCATGTTCCTATTATTATTATTATTATTATTATTATTGTTATTATTATTATCGAGGGACACAAAAAATCACTGATTTTTTTTATTTTTTATTGGAGATATTTTATCCACGTTTTCAGTGTAGGGAAGGGAGGCTATATATAATTTTCTTTTGCTCAATTCTCGAGCACTTCATTACTTCTGATAAGGATGGAAAACCTTGTCACCTACTTTTTCTTTTTGTTCTTATTTTCAATATTCTTTTTTCACAGGAAAACTATCATCATGTTCCTAAATAATTATGTACTCGTAATATTTTAACATTTATTCCAAAGTCGACGGTGGTACTTTTTCTAAGAGAGATATCATTATAATAAAAAGGTATATTTGAAGAAATTAATAAATGTTTCATATGTTTAGAAAGGGTGTTCTGTACAACTAGGGTTGAAGGTATTACCTTGTTTGTTTTCCCCTTGTTTTTATTATTGATATCAACTATTCTCTTTATGATTGATGACTAAGACATTGTTAAGCGACATGAAATACAATATCAAGTGGGTTATTCTTTAGGAGATTGGAAATATAGGAAATTGGAATGAGACAGTGTATCCACAGATGTGCGTTAGCCAAATGGTCAAAAGCAAAAAGGTGAACAGGTGGGATTTGAACGAGGGTGAGGGACAGGCAAACACGAAGTGTGGCATTATTTATTTATTTAATTAATTAAATTTTTTCGGAGGCAAAAGCTATGATTGAGATTATTGGGGGGCATCATGATTGACCCTTCCAAGTCACACCCTCTTCTTCCTATATAATCTCACTCCCCTCCACCCTTTTTTTCCACAAACCTCAAAAACCACTCCACAAACCTCACTCCAAGTTCTTCAAAAAATTCTCAGAAATTATGCTCCCAAATCACGATTTTGCCTTAAATCTCACCTTGAGCTTCCCTCACTCCTCTCTTAATCCCATCAAATCTTCAGGTGCCTATTCAGATCTGGTTTCTTCCTTCATTTCCCCCTGAAACAGGACACAATTCCATTGAATCATAAATATCTAATTCCGTTGTGGTGTTTTAAAATTAATGCAGATCGGTGTTCTGAAGGATGCAGAGGTGAAGCTCGGTCGTCTGTCGGAGTAATCGACGTGAATCGATTGCCGTCGGAGGTCGATTGCGAAGAGCAGGCGGGGATTTCGTCTCCGAACAGCACGATTTCGAGCGTGAGCGGTAAACGAAGCGAGAGAGATCTGACCAATATTAGCGAAGAGAACGAAACGGACAGAGCTTATTCTCGAGGAATCAGTGATGAAGAAGACAACGAAACTTCCAGAAAGAAGCTCAGGCTCTCCAAAGATCAATCGGCTATTCTCGAAGAGAGCTTCAAAGAGCACAATACTCTCAATCCCGTAAGTATTCATTAACACCGTAAATCCTGTAACTACTCTGTTTCTGGATCTGGATCGCGCCGACATCGTTCTGCTTGGTAGCCGGGGAAAAGAAAGAAAGTTTTCAAGAACTATTTCTTGATTTTCTCAGCAACCAAACAGATAGAAATCAGAATTATTTTATTGTACGTTAATTCTAACGGCGAAGATCTTGTGTTGCAGAAGCAAAAGTTGGCACTGGCGAAGCAGTTAGGTCTGAGACCTCGACAAGTGGAGGTCTGGTTCCAGAACAGAAGAGCGAGGTTAGTTTAGTAAATTTGTTCATTCTTGTTCCCCATAGTTGGATTTTGTGAAGTGTAGAATATTGAGTGTGTTTGTGATCGGGAAAATCAGGACGAAGTTGAAGCAGACCGAGGTGGATTGTGAGTTCTTGAAGAGATGTTGTGAGAATCTGATGGAGGAGAACAGGCGGTTGCAAAAAGAGGTGCAGGAGCTGAGAGCACTGAAAATTTCCCCACAACTGTACCTGCAAATGACCCCACCCACTACTCTCACCATGTGCCAATCTTGTGAGAGGTTCGGCGGTCGGCCCATTTCTCTCAGTCCATGGGCCGTTCCTCAGCCCAACGCGCATCTTGTTCGTCCCAGGTCGTGACCTTCATCATGTCAGGGGTAGTTTGGTCATTAAAGAAAAATAGAAGGAGTTGGTAAACAGTTATATACTTGGATTAGCTTAGTGAGAAATGGGTCTTTTGAATGTTTTGTACCAATTTGACCCTTCGCCTTTTGTATTTTGTGATGCTCACGTTTTCCCGTTATCAAGAGTCAGGAAAAAAAGGGAGGGGGGGGGGGGAATCATGTGTAATGTTTGATAATCAATGTTCAAAACTATAAATGTAATTTTGGTACGTTAGAATTTGTAGAGCGCGCGCGCAAGCACATATATGTAAGAGAAAGATATGAAAAATAATTTAACGTGATTTATTCTTTCAAATAGATCTCAGAAAAGAAAACTCATCTGATGGAAAAAGAAAGAAAGAAAAGATAACTCACGTTTTTATATTTGAAAAATATATATATTTTTAAATTACAAGGTTGTTCTCAGAATTTTTAAGCAGGAAGTAAATTTTTTTGCACAAATTGCGACAATAAAAAATCTCGATCTTATATGTTACTGTGATTGGTTGTAATTCTGAAAAAAGCTTTATCCCATAATTATTCAATATGTTGATCACACTAACGTTATAATCATACGTAAACAAAATAATTTTTAAAAGTTTTTTTAATAGACAAATAATATTTACAATTTTATTATATTTTAATTTTAATCCCTATAATTTTAAATTGTCAATTTTATTGCAATCTATTGTAAAGTTATAATTAATATAGAAGATTAGCGTTTCATATAACGTTTCTACATATGACGACTAATAATTGGTCAAGGTAAACATAAAACGTTCATATGGGTGTATCTAACAGTAATCTAGTCTAAGGATTCTTCGTTAGTTTCTTGGCAATCTCATGTTGCATTGTTTCCTTCTCCTCATTTTTTGCCCTTGCCATAAATGCTTTCGGAATCTCACAGGTTCAATGTTTTCCCTTTTCTTTTCAAAATTATATATTGGCCCCTACTCTTAATATAAGACACATTTTAATAAAAAAAAAATTGAACTCCAAAATGAGTTTTGTATTAAGCACTGTAGGTAGTCTATGAATAAATATAATCAATAAATCTTTAATCTATAAACTATAAATATTATAATAAATTTTTTTAGAAAAAATTCGATATTAATGAGAAAAAATGTTTATACTATGTGAATGCCTAGTCATCTGAATTCTGTATAATTAAAATACAGCTAAATATATTTTAATCTTAGTTGTTTGATAACTCATCTGAAATAATTCATATTTTATTTTATTTTAAAAATAAATATCTTAAATTTATTTATATGATTTTTTTCAAATTAAAATATTTATTTTTTAAAAAATAAGATAAATTGTGAATTTTTTAAATGAATCATCAACTAGATTTTTATATTTTGATTGGATACTTATAATATATAAGTATTTCTCATGTTGATGAACCATGAATAAGCTTGGTCGAACACACGGTGGCCACGTTACTTTATTGGCAATAAAAGGCTAAACAAAGCTGATTCATCAGCGTCACATGTAATTCAATGTGTTAGCGAAACATGGAGGGAGGTGAGAGCAAATAATGTGAGGGGGGGGGGGGGGGTATCACGTGGAGTGTTGTAACATTTCTGAACCAATACATAATTGAATTATGGTATTTTAAGGAAAATAAATGAAAAGGGGGGGGGGGGGGGTGCCCCAAGGAAGGACATGGCTGGTAACTTGTCTTGTCCCAAACAAAGCATATATGGCACTTCCATCATCAATCTCAATATCGCTAAGCAGCTTCTGTCTCCAATTATATGCCTATGCCCCCACTCTGTCTTCTCATCTTCCCACACATTTATAAATCAATTCATTTATGATATAAATCAATTTTAGAAAAATTATTTAGCTTATAATATAAGTCATATAAAGAATAATTAATATTTAGATATGATTTATTGTATTTTTCTTTCTCATTTAAAACCCCATTTAATATGGGTATAAAATTAGATTTTTTAATAGAAAATATTTAATAAGTTAACTGTTATCTAGTAATCTAAGTAAATTAATGGAAATGATTTATTAACAATTTTATATTATGGCCAAAAAGAATATAACACAAAACTTTACCTTTTTACCGCTAAAATAACTCTATGTTAATTATCTTATAGTTATTTGTCTCGGCTTATATAGAAGCAATAATACAACCTCTAGTTAAATGTTGAGCCCGTATTTGAGGGGCCATAATAATAAGAATAATAGTTGGCAAAAAAATAAACAAAGAAATAGAATAAGCGTGGACTGGCCTGTTAAGAGCAAGTGAAGCTTTGTCATATCCCTTCATGAAGGCCTATGGGCTATGAATGAAGTATTGATTTAAACCATTAAGATTTTTAGTTAATAAAAAGGGTGAAATATATAATTATTTATAATATATTTAATTTTTTAAAATATTATTTTATTATAATTCTAATCGTATTTAAATTTACGTATGAAGATAATTGACTGTTCGTTCTGCTCGATATTGATATTATTTAAAAGAAAAGAAAATATCGTTTTATCTTTAGGTAGTAAGTGAGTTTAATATTTTTTTAAAAATTTCATGTACAAAAAAAATTAGGCTTTTAATCTCCCCCTCAATTAATAAAGTAACTTGTTGATCCAAATCTAAATAAATTCTATTTTCCTAGTATTAATTATATATTTTTCAGACTCATCTTTAAAATTCATTAACTTAAAAGGGTATTTTCCTCTTTAAATTTTAAAATATTATATTTATTTAAAAATAGCTGTTGTATTTTTTAAATTTTAAAAAATATAACAAATTTGAAAACACTTTCTAAAAGGTTAACTTTTTGAGAAATTTCGTAAATTGGACTAACTAACATATAGTACTCATAAATGGCAACTTGATATCATATATCAATAAGTTATTAATTAAAATGATTAAAATAATAGAAAATGTATTTGTTAAGAATGTGAAAACTTTTTACATTCTAAGTCTAAAAAAATTACTTTAATTAAATATAAAAAAACTTGACATCATATGAAAACTTGAACATTAAAATTTGCAGAAGATATTCATTTCATTGCAAGCAATCATTAGCCTAAAGCTTGTTTTCCATTTCAACTAGATGACCATAGTTGTTCGCAAGTCTTTTTATTTTTCTTTTACTAAAAAAGTAGGCAAGTTAGTCGAGTTTGAAAGCTCACCAATATCAACAACAAATAGATGTCTCCACTATTTTTTTTAGAAAATTAAAATAGAAATTACTAATAATTTAAAGTTATAATCGATTTTTTTTGTACAACAATTTTTTAAAAGGGGTTAAACTCATCCACAATATAAGAGTAGGGTGAAATCTCTCTTTTTTCTAGGCGATACCAATATCAGGCAGGACGGGCCGTCTATTATCCTCAGACATAAACTTCAGCAACCAAAAGTATAATCGAAATTAAACCCATGAGTTTTCACTTAAAGCATAAGAACATTGGTAACCTCAACTTAAAAAACTATCCCCAAATCACCCCTCAACAAAATTGTGGCACCTTAAGCAGGATTTAAAAGCTAAATCTTTATCAATTAAGCTATCTTAGTGTAGATGACAGATGTTAATTTGTGTATAGTCAATTAGATGATTTTAAACATCCTATTCAGGTTAACCAACCGAATCAAAATAATGCAAAATTCAAATTTACCCTTCTCTTTTAGCGATCGGGAAGAGCCTCTCTGAATCATATTGAATAAACTTGACAAGTAAAACGCATAACGAGCAAAGAATTAAAAAGAAGTTGATGCAACTTCAAGTACTTTTAATTACCTGCGAATAATGCAGTTAAAATGGGTAAATCCTTCTGTCTCTACATCATTCCCTATTACCATACAAGTCTTT
Source organism: Leucaena leucocephala (assembly GCA_037074615.1). Lineage (NCBI taxonomy): Eukaryota > Viridiplantae > Streptophyta > Magnoliopsida > Fabales > Fabaceae > Leucaena > Leucaena leucocephala. The sequence continues at coordinate 14,653,548 of CM073570.1, forward strand.
GGTTTTTTTTTTTTTTTAAATCTGTGGGCAACAAAACATCCACTTCCGAATATTTCATCATCCTCTACTAAGTTAACTATAACGCATAACAAGTTCCTTTCTTTTACCTTGAAGAATTTCTGGCCATTCGATTCGTACTCCTCTTGATTGAATCAATTCTCTGAAGCCTTATTTGCTCTCTGAATTTTGCTATGAACTCATCAGCTTTCTTATCCACATCTGGTCCTTCCTCTCCAACGCCACTTCCTTGCTCAGCTTCTGAATTCTCTTCATCATTATTAGTTTGATTCTCTACAATTGTGCTTCGTCCTGCTTCACCACCACCACCAACTTCATCGTCACTTTCTGTGTCTTCATCCAACCCCATCATCACTTTCTCTTCCTCTGCAAATCCCACAGAAGCCATTGTTGTCTTCCTTCCTGGCTTTTCCTCCATAACAACTTGTTGTTCTTCTTCTTCTTCATTGTTATTCTCAAAATAGAGACCTCTAATTGGCTTATCTTTTCTCTCAATTGTTGTAAAGCTTCGCTTCATCTCCTTATTAGAGGAAACTGCTTGATTCTTCAACGAGCTAGTTCTTGGCTTCATGGAGATTGATTTGAAAAACATTGGAGGGGGTGGTGGAGGAGGCAGAGGAATATTAGAGGGCTCATAAAAACCCTTGTTCTTCACTGTGTCCTCTGAATTCTTGGCCAGTGATTCTAAAGATTGATCCTTTGTTTTTGGGGAAGAAAGAGATGTTGAGGAAGACACAGGATTTGGTCGAGAAATACGAGAATTTTGGAGCTTCATGAGAGATTCAGATCTCCATGGGATTGGAGAAGGAAGTACAACGTTGTTGTAGTTGTCCTTCGACCCATCCTCCATTCTCGGACGACCAGAACCAGAAACTTCCATTTCTGCATTCCTGGAAAATCTTCTAGAACCAGATTTAGAACCAGACCCATTAACAGAAACAGATGTGCGGTTCGATTCATTAACAGATTGAACAGGACAAGGATTATCAGAAACTACTCGAGATTTCAAGCTACGAACAGGTAAGAGCAAAGGCTTTTCGCTAATTCTGGTGTTAGAAATTGAGTGTGTTTTTTGAGCTACGACAACAACAGGTTCATTCCTGTGGTACTGATAATTATTCTGAGTCTGGATTTTTCCATCTTCATCATCATCACCACCAGAAGGGGTTTCATTTTCACTGTCATCTTCAAAAAAAGACGACACCTGAAGAAACCTAGAAACGTAAGACTGAGCTGTGTCGAACTTGGAGTTGTCATTATTATTATTTTCCTTGTCGGTTCCGTAGTTGCGACGGCAAAAGAGGCCGTAAGAAATAGCGATACCGAAGAAGAGAAGGTGAAGAAGCTCCCAGTTTCTGGTGAGAAGAGACTGGTTGATGAAATCAGGAGCTTGGGAAGGGAATAAGAGAAGAATGATTAAGAAGATGGCGACGAGGAGAGATTTGTAGAGAAAATGATAGTAAAACTTACTTGGGTCTTGTTTGATCGGTTCAACATTATTGAGCTTGTGGTGGTGTTTCATGGTGGGGATTGAAGAAGCTGCCATTGAGAAACCAGAGGAAAGCTGGTGTGGGGTCTAGGTTTCTGAGGCACACAGAATATTTGGGAGAAGAAGAAGAAGGGGAGGGAGAGGAAATGAGTCTTAGAGGTTAAGAAAAAGCATAAAAGGGAAAGAAGAAATAATGGGAATTTGGAAGAAAAGTTGGGGAGAGATGTGTAGCAAATTTCAAGCCTTCTGCCTTTGTATAGTTGGCTCGCAGTTTGCTTCTCATCTTTGAATGCAAATGACAACCCTACCCTCGGTCTCTCTCTAAATGCTTTCACTCTGACTAGATCTTCCATAACATGCATTCATGTTCCCTGATACAAATCATATGTTTCTCTTAATTTTAAATATAAAAATAAAAGATAACTAGTTTATATCTATTAAAAAAATTATTTAAATTTATTTTTTTAAAAATATAATATAACAACTCAATATATTTTAATTTTAGTGGGCCAATAACTCATATGAAACAATTTAAATTTTATTGTATTTTTAAGAAAAAATAAAATTTATAATTTAGTTCAGATCAATTCTTTTTCTTAAATTAAAATATTTTTATTTTTCATAAAAATAAAATAAATCATATTTTTTAGGATAAATACTTACATACTCTATAAATACTATGTCATATAAATTCTATCAAATCAAAATACAACAATTCATATGATAACTCATCTAAAAAATTTACAATTTATTTTGTTTTTTAAAAAAATAAATATTTTAATTTGAAAAAAAATTAAAACTCATATGAACTAAATTAAAATGTTTATTTTTCTTAAAAATAAAATAAAATGTGATTCATCGGCCAAGTAGGATTAAAATACATTGAATTTTTTATTTTAATTAGATAGAATTAATATAACGTGATACTCTTAGAATATGTAAGTATTTCTCTTTTTTAAGATGAGTCATCTGCTAAGTTATTATATTATGACTAAAAAGAGTTCAGATGACTTGTCACTTTTAGAGTATGTAAGTATTTTTTTTATTTATAGAGTATAGTGCATGTGCGTTTTTATCTTATTTATAAGTTATATTATTAAATTTTTTATATGAATGCATACTTTTATCTTTTATTTATTATATTATCGTGCATATTGTTATTTCTTTTGAAAGTGTATATATTAGATAGGGATAAAATTATAAAGTTATTAAATTTTAAGAGTTACTAAAATTTAAATTTTTTCTTAATTCTAATAAAATAAATTAAAATTTTCAATGATTTTACACTATGTTAAAAATATTTATAAATAGGGATATGGGGATGAAGTTGAAAGAAAAGGATAGATAAGGATGAATATGGAAAGTTTCAAAACAAATTGAACAACACATCAAGAGCTTCTCGAGAACAATAAATGAGTGATTAAAATTGAACCTAAAAACATGAGAGGGGTAGACACAATACAAGAGAAGGAATATAATAATATAAAAGGGACAGAATTGGAAATTGGAGGGAAAAAGTAGGAGGGGACAAATTTAGCGTAGGAATTGGCTGTGTTTTGCCTTTTGGAATGGCAACGCTAGCTTTGATTTGGACTTCGGAGGGTGGGTTGGTTCATAAAAAATGAACTTAAAAAACCGAAAACAAAAAGAAGAATAAATTTTATTATTTCTTTCAAAAAGATTTAAATAATCCAAGTTTTGGCCCTTTTAGGGTGCTTTTCTTATCTCAATGTATTGTTCAGATTCTAAATGTGGCTCGACTGAGATTCTTTTAGGGCTTGTTTGGTATGAGAAATTTGGAGGGGAAGAGAGAGAAAATGAGAGATTTTGCTCCCCTCCCCTTGTTTGGCTCTATAAAATATTTAGGAGGGGAGGGAAATTTTTTTAAAATTTTTTTTCCCCTCCCCAACTTTACCAACCCCAAATTTAGGGGAATTTAGGGGGAAAATATAAAATTATTATTTTATAATATTAATATACCTATAATTTTTTTAATATCCCAATCTTATCCCTATATTATATTTTATTAAAATATTCTATAAAATAATATAAGATAAATTTATTTATATAAAAATATTTTTTCTCCTTTTCTTTTTTGAATCAAACAAGGTAATATAAAAATCCCCTCCCTCCCTCCCTAAATCTTAATCCAAACAAGGTAATAATAAAATATATCTCCTTCTCTTCTTTCCCTTTTTCTCTATTAAAATCTTTCCCCTTCCTTTCCCTCTATTGAGCCAAACATACCCTTAAAGGTTATGCACGTACCCAACATGAACATAATAAAGAAAATTACATAAACAAATTAATATATTCTTTTTTAAGGGAATAAAAGAATAAACTGACGGAGGTGCAATATTAGTTATTAGTCCAAAGATGCACTCCACCCAAATATTATGTTTTTTTCCAACTATATACGTATTTTTTAATTGCTCACCCAATTCATTTTAATTTTATCTCGACTATATTTAGATTGAACTCATGTTGTATACTTAATTATAGCATGTGAGTTTTATAATAGAAATTTTTTATATACGTCAAGACTCAAATTTAAAACCTCATTTAAGTGATATTAAATTATTTACTATTTAGATTAACTCTTATTAATTCTAACTATATGCGTTGTTGGGTCATAAAGAACTTAAGCTGATCAATGCATGATCCAGTTCTCATTTCCACATGTACAAAAAAAAAGAAAAGGTTCTGACGTCCGCACTACCTATTTATTTACGAGTACTATTTTTATTTAAACAGTTAAAGTATTTCTTTTTATTTTTACTTTTGATTAATTATATACCTCTCTCATCTTTTTACCCTATTCATTTTCTCTCCTTCCCACATTTTCTATAAATAAGGATATTTTTAAAAAATAAATTATATTTTTTATATATTTATTTACTCTAACTAATTTTAACTAATTTATTAATCAATATAATTTAGTTAATCGCATCTTATAAAAAAAATAGAAGGAGTATATTCATATAAAAAAATTTAATAATGTGATTTATAAATATGACAAAAAAATCTTCTCTCTTTACCTTATAAATAGAACTAGAGAGTATCTTTTAATATATTAATTATAATAAATATGACACGATGCTCAATATCTCCCTAAAACTAAATGTATGATATTATATATCAATTTATAAATTAAATAAATTAATTTTAAAAAATAAAATAGATTAAAATCTTATATGTATGATTAAATTCAATTATAAATTAATTTTTATATTAAATATTGGAGATACTATATGACAATTTTTAAAAAACATAAGTGATTGTTGTAACTCTATATAAGTGATTCTTATAATACACAAAATTCGTTTTTCCATGATTTGCTTGAAGTAATCTGTATTGGCAAACGGTTCCTATCTCGGGACCAAGCTTGGTATTCATCTGGACATGCTGTTTGGCAAGATATGTGGACCATGATTTCCAAGTTTCACCATTTTCATATTTGTACGGCTCATCCATCTTTTGTGAACCAATTTACTAATTCTTGTATTGTTATATTTTATTTAGTTACCTGTAAAACATTATTAGTAGTTATAACATTATTCTGACTTTTTATTAAAAAAAAGTGTTGATTTCATTTTTGTTTAAGAGTACTAATATTTAAAGTTTATGTAAAAAAAAAAATGCATTTGGTGTGTTTTGTGCAAGGGAGGGAAAAGAGGGCCAAAAGGGACAAAACAGAGAGAACCTTTGGAATATGATATGAACAGTGCAACTAACTGCATCTTGGAATTTTATAAAGAGAAAAAGGACGCCGCTTCCTTCTTACCAAGGAAGCAAAGAATAAGCTCTGTTCTCTTGAAACCCAAATGAATCCAATTAGTTATATTTTTTATAAAAAAAACTTGAAAATCAACTAACATTAATAGTTAGAATACTCATCTATACTCCTTCCATTTTCGTTTATAAGATGCTAGTGGATTGACACTACTTCAAAAGAGTTTTTTTTTTTATATCAGTTAAAAAATATATTCTATATTAAACTAAAGTTTGGTATAGATATAGATAGTATAAAAAGTTTAAATATTTTATATCGGTCATACATTCGATTTAAAAAATTAGTTTTTTTAGAATGATTATTTTATAACTGATTTAACAAATAATAAAATATAAAAATATTGAAAAAAAAATTGGAATCACTGTCATCAGTACTAGTGGAGACGATGAAGAAAAAGAAGAATCGGAGACAACCATCCAGATACTCACAAACACTTCTCATCAGAATACAATGTTCTGTATGCATCTGAATATAGTGGGGCGTCAAGCATCTCACCCTTCATCTTCTCTATTTCTTCCTCTTCACCCACGATTTTGTCGACTTGAACCCACGACTTCGTCGGCCTTTAACTTTGTCGTTGTCTCCAAAACAACTCCCTATCACTTCTTAAACATGAACCCACGATACATTCTGAAAGCACCAAAACACATGGAAGCGAGGAATTAAAAAAAGAAATCGAACAGACCTGGGCCAAAATCCAAAAATCTTTAGAGGCTATGGAGATTCAAATACAGCAGAGAGTAAGAAGATGAATGGGCACTGGAGAAATTGAGGTTCCGCAACTGTGTTGCTGCAAATATTGAAGCCCAGGCCCGAATCCATTCTTCCTTACCAGATATTATCGCTACCTGCCGGACTCGTTCAACGCTTAGCGAAGAACCGCTCATGTTGACAATGTCAACTCTTAAACTACATCTAGAGAGAGAGAGTAAGATAGGTCACAAATCAAGATCCAAAGATGAAAAAGGTCGCATTCTCGCCGTCTAAAAATAAGCCCATTTTAGATATGTTATTTATCTATACGTAAATATTAAATATAAATATTTTATTATTATTTATAAAAATATTATCGTATATATTAGATATAAATATTTTATTATTATTTATAAAAATTTTATAACTTATTTCTTTTATATCTGTCATATGTATATTAGGTATAAATATTTAATCCTTATTTATAAAAAACCCAATGCTCATTTCTCTACATCAATTATGTATATATCAGGTGTCAATATTTTACTCTTATTTATAAAATGACACCGTTCATTTCTATTATATTGATCACATGTACCTCAAGTATAAATATTTCACCCTTATTTATAAAAATGCTATCGCTAATTTCTTTTACACTAGTCACATATATTTCATGTATAAATATTTTATCCTTACTTATAAAAATATCACTATTAATTTTTTTATATCGGTCACGTATATATTAGGTATAAATATTTATTTTTATTTATAAAAATATCACCATTTATTTTTTCTACATTAATTACTTATATATTTGATATAAATATTTTATTTTATTTATAAAAATATCATGATCATATTTTTTAAAATTGTTTCCGCATCGATTAGTAGTGTGAATTCATATTTTTTAATATGAGGTATTTTGAATAAAATAATAATTTACTAATGATCTTATTCCAAAAATACCCTCCATCAATTAAGTGTTAAATGTTAATTGATTAGCGATTAGCGATTAGCGTACAATGAATGATATTTTTTGGAAGTTTATACCTTTTTTAAAAAAATTAAAATTTCCGCAACCGAGGTCTGTTTTTTTTTTTCCTGTTGGAAAGAGATGCTTTCCAGTGGGAAAAAGCTCAAATCAAACAACTGTTTGAGATACATAATGAAATGAAATAGAAGATAGAACAAATGGAAAAAAGAAGAAGTAATTTTAAAGATTATTACAAGTTACCTTTCTTTTTGTTTTTATCTGAATGAGATGTCATCTTGGTGTTATCACATAAAAAAATTGTTATGGTTAAATAATTTTGACACAAATATAATAAATATTGCTCATGTATCGTACATAAAATGTTTTTTTAAGAATGCAAACCAAAATGACCAAATTAAAAGATTGAGTATGGATATAAAACACAAAAATTCCTTCAAATTTCCTCCTTTGATGGTTATAATAAACTTGTAATAAATCCGTCACAAATTTGCTATTTTTATTTCCTATTGTGGAAGTTTAATTTTGCCCCCAGATAATTCTAAAGGCCAATTTTACAATATATAGTGTATAAAACCTCTTGAATGTGTGAAGGAAGTTGGGAAAGAATCTGATTCGATGAAAGATGAACTTGAATATATTCAAAAATTGGGAATATAAGCTGTCCTGTGCATATATTTGCAATTGAATATGAGCCATTTGTTTGAATTATATATATAATATTTTTGTGATTTTAAAATATGGATATTAGGGAATGCATTTGCAGATCAAAGTGGTGATACTCAAATCCACTTTTTAAGTGTATGGATTATTCTACTTATCTGGCTTTGATTCCCATACGTAGTTTTCTGGTATCAACAAATAGAGACAGCATTGGGAATTTGGGACAATAATACAATATTCTCTTTGGTGGGCTTTCCCTCTTCTCATCTTCCCCAGTTGCGTTCTTCTGATTCTTTGTATTTATTGTTGGTGAAAGGAGTGAGCTGGATGGCTCTATCTATGCCTCTATCTTCTCCTTGTTGTGTGGCACATGTGAAATTGCCATTGGATCAATGGTATGCTATATTTCGATGCTTAGAGTGTTAAAAGAGTTTTCTCCTATTCTAATAAGTGTTCTTCTTAGTATTTGAGCTTGTATTTTTCTTCTAATCACTTATCACATCAACTAACCCCTTATTAATAAAATTATAGAAATTGCATAAATGTTGTGATAGTTTCACTTATAATTGAGATGTTGTTGGGCTAAGCCTAACATTTTATAAACTTCTATGGCTTTAAATAATTGGAACTTGATAATTGGATTTGGAAGAATTTGTTGGATCTTGTGTAATTTTGGGGATAACTTGGGCCTCAATGCGCCCTTAGCCCAATTGTATTTCCTTTACATTGTTTTTGGATCCCAACATTATTTAATATTTATCACCAGTCAATAAAAGTTAGCACAGATAGTAAAAAATAGACTCATATACTATAAGAACACGAGTTTGATTCTCGCTGTTGTTATGAGGGATCCTTCTGTAAACAATTTCGTAAGTTCCCTATTAATACTCTCTGAGTTTAGGGTTATGCCTTAGCCTTAGTGAAAACTAGTGTCGAACTTACTTAAAAATTTTTTGTATAAAAAACATTTATTACCATGTTTTGTAGCAATTGCAAAGTATGGAAATTGGACTGTTGAAGTGTAATTTAAAAATTTTTAGGGGTGTAGAGTAATTTCCTAAAGTTAAAGTGGGGTGGGAGAACACTTTCAAAAAGGTGAGTGGCTAAAGTGGGATATCAAAAGTTCACAGGTAAAAAGGTTATTTTGAAAAGGGAAGGGGGTAAATTTGTAATTTTGACCAAATTTGGTTCATTCGATCTTCTTAAAGAATGTGTCTAATTCAATTAAAGCCACAAGAGAGATATATACTTTTTATTATTTGTAGGAATTTGATGGGGGATGTGGAAAGCAAGATGTCAATATGTATTTGAGAAGAAAGATGTGGAGGGGTTTAAATGTGTGAGAGGTACCTTAAGATTGGTTAGAGATCATTTGGATGCTAAGGCATACACTTATGGATTATTAAGAGGTATTTTCTAGCATACACTTCTTCTCAATTGTTGATCTCAATGATTCAGTCTAGATATATGAACAAGTTAGCTAAGAGTATAGAGCAAGAAACAAATCAAATATATCAAATGCATATGAAATGTAAACCCTAAATTTACAACAAAATAGGGGTGAGTACAGGACGAATCAGGATCAGAATAACCTTGTCCCATGTCTTATCCCGATATAAAATACGGGATATAGAATGCGTCTTATAACTCATCATGTCTCAAATATGTCCTGGTCCCATTTTGGACAGGATAAATTCAAGAATTCCTGAATCCTATTTTTTTTTAAAAAAATATATAATAAAATCATCTCATAAATTATTCTATATAAAATGCTATAGTAATTTCTTCTAAATATCACAATTACTCTCTAATATAAAATGATAATTTACCTATATAAAGGGAACAAAAAAAAATACAACTGAAAAATATTCTAAAGAATAAAACATATTTATTTAACTCTACATACTTATGTGTTTGGCCTGCACATTTAACAACAAATTAAAATATGAAAACTATTAAACTATTTCCTCATCAATCATGATTTTTTTGAGTTCCACTTATTCTATAATTAGATTGTTCAATGCATCAATTTTTCCAACTCCTTGCACTTTTTTTTATGCAGTATTGTATTATCACCTAGAATACTTCCTCAAATTGTAAAAAGAGAAAAAACACATCTTTACAAGAAACTTTTTTTTAGTTGTCTACCCATTTTATCGAAACTTTACCCCATATCTGGATCTTACTTATATCGTGTATCTAACTATGATGAGTAAGTCTCTTAATGGAAATTTTCTGTATACGTTAAAGGCTCAAACTCGAGACAATACTTAAGTGATATTGAGCTACTTACCACTCGGACTAACCTCCGTTAATATCTTTACAAGGAATTATTGCTTTAGGGTTAGTTTGGTATGAGTAATTTGGAGGGGAGGGGAAAGGAGGGAAAGGATTTTGCTCCCCTCCTCTTGTTTGGCTCATTAAAACATTTAGGAGGGGAGAATTTTTTTTTTTTAAATTCTCTCCCTTCCTTAACTTTACATCCCCTTTAAAATTAGGGGAATTTTGAGAGGAGTTGTGATATTATTATTTTATAATATTAATATATTCATAATTTTTTCAATATTCTAATATTATCTCTATATTATATTTTATTAAAATATTCTTTAAAATAATATAAGGTAAATTTGTTTATATAAAAATATTTTCCCTCCCCTCTTTTCTTGAACCAAACAAAGTAATATGAAAATCCATCCCTTTCTCTTTCTTAATGTTAATCTAAATAAAATAATAATAAAATCTCTCTTATTCTCTTTTCTCTTTTTTTTCTCTATTAAAATCCCTCCATTCCCTTCCCCCTCCCCTCTTTTTAGCCAAACACACCTTTAGAGAGGATTCAAGGAACTATTACGTTGTGGCCCCACTTCTTTGGTCTTTTGAAACAGCCTATGGAATTGATGAGATAAGTAATGGGCTTTATGAGATATTCAAAATATGGTTCTTACTACTTGTACGGCCCATCCTGACAATTGTTTTTTAATATATATATATATATATATATATATGCATTATCGGGATGAGACATGATATCTCAAGAGTCTAGTCGAGATTTATTTCGTCCTGACTATCCCCTATCTCAATCCAATGTATTCCCATTTTAGTTTTTTATGAGATGGAGTGAACCTATCCCATAATACTTAGGAATAAATTGGGATAATCTGGTTCAAGACAACTGCAATTGTAAGAGAGATTACCTCTCCATTCTCTTGAGAATATAGATTGCTTCATTAGCTACCTCATAGGATGCAAAGCTCCTAGCCAACCTGGCCAAACAATTGCCACAAAAAACAGAGGTTTAATCTAACTAACCAAACTATAACAATAAGCTTAAAAGTTGAAAGCAAGCACAATTACGAGCTGCTCCAGATGACGTCTCTTTCATCTCCAAAAACTCATTAAAATTGACTATGTCGAAAATTAGAAACTGACTATGTCGAAAAAGGGGCGAAGGTTCAAATATGGATTTTAAATTCATTAAAGAATATAGAATCACAACAAAAAAGGAATATCCCTATACTGGGGTACCTCGTGTGCCTACAAAAAGAAAGTTTGAATTTAAAGCGAGAATTAATCTTCTACCTCCCTTGATAAAATAGAAATTATTTTCACTTCTAATATTTTAAATTATTTTAATTTTATTAAAAAAATAAAAAATAAAAAAATATTTTAAACTATTTTATCCTAAATTATAAAATTTTTAGATAATTTTAACACTTCTACAATTATAAAAAATATTTTAAATTATTTTACTAAAAATATAAAAAGAATATATATAAATTCTATACTTATTTTTATCATATCAAAAAAAATTTTAAAATTTATTTCTAATCAAATTCTATTTCCATAAAAAAATTCTTCCTTCCTACAAAAAATGTAGGTATTAAAATCTTAAATTTGATGTTCTTTTAGTCTTCTATAATAAATTATTGAAAACTTTTCTATGATTTTAGAAAATCGTAAGGGAAAAATCTAAAGTGCAAGGATATAGATTGGTAAGAGTTCTTCAAATTGCTGTGCATACACTCATTCACTGTCGACAAATGCTTCAGCTTTCCTAACTCCATAATGGTTGTGAAGATCACGACCGAGACGACGGCCAGAAGACTTCCTTTAATACCATTGATAAGACTCTGAGACCATTGATGGAAGTAAAATGTGTAAAGGTATAAAGGTAACGGGAAATTTCTAAGGAAGATGGAATATGTGAAATACCAAATCGTGCAAGATACTTGATAGAATTAAGAATCATTTGATTTACCAGTAAATAACTGTGATTTTGGATAATTACGATTTTTATAAGTGACATTTTGATCGTAATTTCTATTTAGATACTTATTTTTATAAATGACTTTAAAAATTTTAATTATGTTTAGATTTCACTTATTATAGGCATGTTTGAATAAGAGTTTATAAAAGAGTTTATAAAAAAAAAGATTTTGAACAATTTTTTTAAAAAAATTTAAATAATAATTTATGAAAAAAATAGTTCTAAATAAATAAGTGTTTAGATAGTTATTACTAGAAATATTTTTGTAATTGAAAAATTAATATAAAAGGTATAACTTTATTAAAAATAGATGAGAGAAAAGAGGGTATAAGAAAAAAAATAGTAATTAGATAGTTCATAAAATCTTTTACTATTTTAGAATATAGTCTTAGTAATTTATCTAAAATTTTAATTTTAAATCATAATTTGATCTAAAAGTACTTTTAAACTGAATGTTTGTTTTAAAATTTTTTCAAACTAAAATTTGAGCCAAAAACCTTTTCAAAATCTTAGTTTTCTTTTTTCTTTTTCCAAAAAAGCACTAAAATCACTTATAAATGTATAATTAGTAAAAGGGTATACATTTAATAAAGTTGTTAGATTATATTTAATAATAATGATTATAAAAGATAATTTAATAAATGTCATCAATATTTAGATATTATATTCATTTGATAACTATTACTACTATATATATTTTAGGAATTTACATGAAGTATGAGTATAAATCTTAATTAAAAGACATTCTATATTACTTAAGTAATGAATGAAAATGAATAACATCATTAATTTTTTTTAGCAATTTAGTAAAATAAGTAAGGAAACGACATGTCTGAACAAAATTATAAATATTTCTCTTCTCCTCACTCACTATCTCCGGATCCTTCCTCTGTAGCAACACCTAAGTCACACCACCACTTGCGGCCACACCTTTGGAAAGCATTGTTAATTCTTGGACAAATGGGAGACCCTTGTACCTGAACTTTACGTATCGTGGATCTTCCTGCATATTTACAAGGGAAAAAAAAACAGAATGTCCTGCATATTAACCCATCAAGGTCGCAAAGTAACATGCTAGATAAAGCTCCTCCACCCAAATTTTAATTTAGTAATCTAAAGGTCAACAAGTCCACTAGAACTCCATCAGCTAGTTCTCCATCGATAATGAAACAGCAGATTTTAAAACCATGTCGTCAAAATATGAACTTTGAAGTTTTGAACAACAAAATTTTACTAACCAAAACAAACTAATGAAGCACGACAGTAAGATTTTGATTGGAAGGAGGTTTTTGACCAAGTTACAGTCCTTTGAGACTTGAGAGTAATACCATGTCATATATTACAGACTCTGAAAATAGATTCGCAAGACCAGACGAAGATAGAGAAGGAATTGCGGAATTCAAACTCTGGATAAACAAATTGACCATTGACCAAAGAAAGAAGAAGAAGGCATACCGTTCTAAGAGATGCTGTGAATGACAGGATGACGATTACCCCTTTAAAAACAAAGTCGAAGCGCTATCTATTGACAAAAAATTGGTAAAATATACTCCGAGAATATTTGGGGAGAGAAACTCGGAGAAGAGTACGGAGGGTAGATTGGAGAAATTTTTATTGAAGCTTTATCGTGATTTCTCAAACGCAGAAACTGCTCCCCGGTCGCTTATCCCCAACTTGCCGCGGGAGAGCCCGATATATTTGGGTTTATCAGGAATTTTTAAAAATAACAGACAAACATGAAGAACAAGCTTTATAAGTACTTTTTTAGACTCAAACGAGCATATTATTAGATTTTAAATTTAGGTTTAAGTAAAATTTAATTTTTAATAAATTTTAAAATAAATAGTTATATATGTTCAAACAGACTTTTTGACTAAATTATAATTTAAAACTAAAATTTTAGATAAGTTAGTTAGAGTAGTTTATGAAACACTAAAAGAGCTTATGAATTAACCAATTACTATATTATCTCTACTTTTTCTTACACCCTCTCTCATACTTTTTTATATTATCTCTCATCTCTCATACTTTTTTTTACACAATTTCTCTTTTCTTTTCTTACACCCTCCCTCCTCTTATATCTTATCTCTCCTTATTTAATACTCATACATTTTTTCGTAATTTACCAATAATAAAAATACTTCTAGAAATAACTATTCAAACATTCATTTATTCAAAACTACTTTTTTTCATAAGTTCTTCTCCAAAAGTCATTTTCTAAAAGCTGCCCAAAAGTTCTTTTTTTTTATAAACTCAGTTTCTAAAATTTTATCCAAATGGGTCCTTAAGCTCCCATTGCCAAACCAAACAGATTTTAAATCCAATTATGTGCCAGTTTACAAATCTCCAAATTAAAATTTTAAAAGGATTTTTAGTTTAAATTTTAATTTAATTTTTTTAAAAAATATATAGCCATATTTATTTAAAAGAATTTTTGGATTAAATTATAGTTTAAAATTATAAGTTTAGATAAGCTAATGAGACTAACTCTAAAACAGTAAAAGAACTTATAGATTATCTAATTACTATTTTATTTTTATTTTTTTATACCCTCTCTCTCTTTTCTCATCTCTTCTCTACTTTCTCTCCTCTATCATATTTTTAATAAAATCATACTCTTTCTGATAATTTTCTAATTATAAAAGTCATTTTAATAATAACTATATAAATATTTATTTATTCAGAACTATTTTTTTCTATAAGATTTTTTTAAAAACTGTTTAATTTTTTTTATAAGTTATTTTTTAAACTCTTATTTAAATAGGCTCTATATCACACGTGATATGGTGTTTAACTATAAATAATCAATTTTCTCTAATGCTCTGATTAGGTTAGCGAATTGGGGTAATATGATTAGAAAATTCTCCAAGCTACACAAAAATTACTTGTTATGATTATATTATAAACACATAATCAAGCGTCAATTTATCAAAAGCCCTGATTATGAAGAAGTGGTTTGGAGAGGTACTCACTTGAGAGAAGACAAGTTTGCTTAAGCTTTACAGGTAGCTCTCTATTGGAAAAAAACACTCTTTCTGAAGTTATATTATGTTTTTCTAAAAAAAGATTAAAGTAGCTTATTTAACTATGACCACCGATATGGTTCGCTACAAAAAAACTGTGATATGACGGTGATATGATGAGGATTGGGAAAATTTTAAAATAAATATTATTTAAAATTTAAAAATAATTTATTTATTATACTTTATAAGTTATTGATTATTCTTGTAAACTAAATAAGAATATATTTTTGTAGTAATTTCTGATTTAATATTTTAAAATTTAAATGATATTTTTTGAGATTTTTCCATGAAGATATCTCATATTTCTTTCTCAAATAAAAATTAAGTTTAGATGTTTAATAAAAAAAATTAAAGATAGAATTAAGGTAATGGCATTAAAAAAAAGGGATAAAAGTAGGATAAAATTACATTGGTTAAAGTTAAATAATTAAATTTTAATTAAATAAAAAATATAAAAACTAGATAGCAAGAATAGGGTTAGGAAAAAAAGACAATAAAAGTCTATAGGAACTTGAAAATAATAAAATAGGTAAATGTGTATATGAATATTTAAATTGATAGATTGGGTAAGAGATCTAATTTGTCATTTATAAATTTGGATAAAAATACTAAATTATTTTTGGAGTTGTAAATGTCTTATAGAGAGTTATAAAAATTATTATTGAAGCTGTAAATTTCATTATAAAATTGTAAACCTGAAAGCAATTACAAATATATTGTTAGAGTTATAAATATCATAGAGAGAATTGTGAAAACTATTATTGAAGTAATAAATATTATTGTAGGAGTTATAAATCTAAAAATAATTAGTTACAATTTCAGACTTAGTTGAAGTTGTCAAAACTATTATTAAAGTTACAAATGACATTAATAGAGTTATAAACCTAAAAATAATTAATTTTAATTTTAGAGTTATAAATATTTTAAAAAAATTATTAAAATTATTCTAAAATTATAAATTTTATTATGAGAATTATAAATAATCAAAGGAAATTTTATCTTTTATTCTAAATTTATAAATAATAAATTAGGCAAGAAATCAACTTATTATTTTTAAAATTTAGATGTGCTTTCTATAGGTTAAGTTACAGTGAAATTGGGTAAAATTTGTTAAAAGTAAATGATCAATTTTATTTTAAATGGAAAAATAAAATTATCCCCACCTACTTTCTTTGCCACACAAGCATTCCTCGTCATGTGAATGATCTCTTACCAATAAATCCGCATTCTCTATTCATCCCTTTCTCGTCCTTTCATGGTTCTTTCTTGCCGTTTCAGACTCAGTTGTGCTCATTCTGGATAGTGTACAAATCAATCCATTCCCTCCTTATATCAAATTCATTGTTTTCCTGCTTTCAATTTTTTTTGGCTATTTCCATTTTGTCTTCTTTCTAATTCCAACTACTACAATTTATTATTACTTTGTCCGTTCATCTTTCCGATGAATCTTTTTACTATTATATAAAGTTTTGTCATCTCAGATAAATTTCGCTCACGATGTTTCCGGAACAACTCGCGTTCTGTCATTTTTAGTTCGAGTCCTTGTAGATTTGTTAACGTTTCTTCTGTTTGTCGGATTTAGATCATAAACTCTTATTTTGCTCTCTATCATTTTGTTTGATTGGTTTACACAGAATCATGGAAACTGAACGGGTGTGAAATTATTGTTCATAATTGTGTATTAGGTTACGATTTCTGCTATTGTTTTTCTGCTTTCTAATAGAGTTACGAACATGAAGGGAGAAGAGGTGAAATGTGGAGAAGAAGAGAAATTACATTTAGGGGACGGCGAAATTGAAAGAACAAGCTTAGTTGTGAATGATGCGAAAAGGGTACTCGTTGGAGCAGGGGCTCGTGCTCTCTTCTATCCCACTCTGCTTTACAATGTGCTTAGGAATAGGTTTCAGGCTGAGTTTCGATGGTGGGATAAAGTTGACGAGGTAAATTTTTGTGAACTTGAAGCTGATTTTAACTGCGATTTTGCCCCTCTTGGTTTTATTGTCGTTCATGTCACAATCTGAGTCTAAAAAACCAGGACTCTTCTATATTCTGAATTTCTGATGCACTTAAATTTTCAGTTCATATTATTAGGCGCTGTTCCATTTCCTGTTGATGTTCCCCACTTAAAGGAGCTTGGCGTTTGTGGAGTAATCACATTGAATGAGTCATATGAGACTCTGGTTCCAACCACACTATATCATGTGAGTGTTCTTTTTCTTTATGCTGTATGTTATGCTCTAATTAGGGGCTTGTGTTATATCGATACTTGGTGGCTTCTTCTGGTTTGAAGCTAAAACTTTTTGTTAGCATGAGTGGTTCCTAAGCACGATGTTTAAATATAAGATTTGGAAATTCAAATTTGTTATTTGTCTTTGGAACATAGAAATTTAATGATGATGAGTCTTTCATGGCCTTCAAAGTTCCCTCAAAGTACGAAAAATTGATGGTGAAGAAGCGTTCATTGTGATAAGAGGAGCTTGTACAAAAAGCAATTGAGGTCATGTACTTGGAAATGATCTAGAAAACACAAAAAATATCCCCTTGAATTTGTTGTTGTTGTTGTTGTTGTTTCTGCTGATGCTTACTTGTAAGTTATTTGTTATTATGATGTGTTTAATGGAAAAAGTTTGATATTATGTGTCTAGTCGCTGGACATGGCGCCATTTGTTCAATGGCATTGAATTGGTGACATCAACTTATGCCTTTTCTGACTAGAAACTTGTTTTTGCAGGCTTATGGAATTGATCATTTGATTATTCCTACAAGAGATTATTGTTTTGCACCATCATTACGTGACATATGCTGTGCTGTGGACTTCCTACATGGTGAATATAGTGTGTTTGGAAAAAGAAAAATATAGTTTAGGTCCAAAAGCGCTTTTAGTGGTAAAATTGCTTTTGACCAAAATTATGGTTTGAGTTATAGTAAATTATAGTTTTATATAAGCAATATGTACTAGCTTTTGAAAAAATTTCAGATATTAAACATAGAAAATGACCATTTTAATCCTATGAATTTTTGTTATCTTTATTTCTCTCTTTTCTTATTTACTTCATACCATTTTTTATAATTTATCTATTAAAAAAGTCATTATGATAATAACCACCTAAACACTTATTTCTTTAAAATCAATTTTCTCTAGGAGTTAAACTAAATATACATATATTGTGAAAAAAATCATTTTACTGTCATGATATGTGGCTATTTAGAGGCAGATACAATCCCCTTTTTTTGCGGAACAAAATGATTAATGATATGTGAACTTCCTAGTTAACTCTTGCCTAGAGAGTTGGCAAGTTAATTACTCTTTGTTCACCACTTATTATTGAACCTGATCCTCCTGCATCATATCTCCTTTATCTTGAATGAATACACATCCAAGGGGTAGACTTGTAAAGTGCACAAGCCTCGGCATTCATTAGTTTTGAAATTATTGTTTTTTGACAATTGGGTTTGGTCAATGAAGAAAATGCATTGTGTGGGAGAAGTACGTATGTGCACTGCAAAGCTGGGCGTGGTCGCAGCACAACTATTGTTATCTGCTACTTGGTTGGTACCAAACCTCTGAAATGAGTGAAAACGATAAAAAAAGCTTTGAGATTTGCGTTGTGATTTACAAGTTGTGACCTGTTTTATTGGCTCATTAGGTACATTACAAGATGATGACGCCTGATGCTGCATATGATTATGTGAAGTCAATTCGGCCAAGAGTCCTACTAGCATCTTCTCAGCGGCAAGTAAGTAAGCAAGCGAGAGGTTTATTCTTTCTTGGTTGTGATTATGACTAATATTAATACAATTTTTGGTCCCATAAATTTACTCTCATTTTATTTTTAGTCCATCAAGTTTCTTTTCATCTAAATCAGTGGTCCAACTAACTTTGACTATTCTACCTTTTGAAAGACTAAAACGAGAATGAGAGCAAACTTAAGGGGCAAAAAATTGTAATAACCCTTATTACTATTGTAATTCTATCTCATTTCATTTTGGAACCTGAAATATTAGTGTAGAAAATATTGGTTTCTGACTGTGAAGTCTTACTGTGGCAATACCAGGCTGTTGAGGAATACTACCAGCTCATGGTGAACAGGACAATTTTGTATGCTCCCACAACCAAGTTAGTAGTGAGGGCATCAGAGAAGTTGGTAAATTTTGATGATGATGAGTCTGTAGTTGTGACAGAAACGGATCTTGAAGGGTATGACCCAAGAAGTATCCTATCAGGTGGTGTGGGGAGGGAGATATTTGCACATGTAAGGTTTGTGTTTCATGTTAGAGTTGCTGGCCAAGCTGCACTAGCAAGAATGTCATGGCTCAGCCTGCCATGTTGAAAGAGTTAACTTTCTAATGTGATGGTAGTCTATTATTTTCACTCTTTTTAAAATAATCTTATATTTAAAGTAATCTGTTTTTTTAGTACTAATTAAGTACTCTCTTCAATACTTGTTATAAGATACAACAATAACTTTGTTAGAAAAATTGGTTAAAATTAGTTAGAAACAATAAATATATAAAAATTATAAATTTTTTCCTCAAAAAGTACCTGTTTATAGAAAATGTGGAGGGAGAGAGAATGACCCAAAAAGAATGAGATTATAATTGAGATGAGAGATATGTAATTAAGTAAGGGTAAAAATAGAAAAAAAAAGTGTATTAATAATGTGTTTGGATGAAGAGAAAAAATGTGGAGGAGAAAAGTAGTGGGGAATGGAGGGGAAACAGTTATGTGAATTCCAAAAAATTAACAATTGTACATTCTTGCAGATTAATATAAGGATAAAACTTATATCCATGTACTTATACTCACTACATTCAATTCTCCAACAAATTTTATTATATGGACTTTTCTTAATAATAAAAGTTCATATTGATAACCTATCGTCTGTATATTCAACTAGTGAAGGGTAAAATATGTGATTATTTAGAATATTTTTATCCTTATAGAGTATCATTTTGTTGTAATTTCAGTTATAGCACTTAGAGTGTCTAGATTTAAACTTTAAGATAATTGACAGCTCACTCTACTCAATATTAGTATTACTTATGAGGAAGTGAGGCTTTACCTTATTTTTAGATCGTGGGTTAGCCCAACTTTCTTTCAAAAATTTATTTATAAAAAAAAGTTCATATTGATAATTTTTTATTATTGCAGAAAAAACTAAGTGTAAGAAAGGTATTTAATCTTAAATAATTATTACAGATTTTATTTTAAAATTATTCGGTTCCTTATAACTAGATGAATGTATTATTGTTATTATGAAGTATGTCACTTTTCTCTCCCTTCTAATTTCTCTTGCTATCAAAACATAAGGGGAGAAAATTATTTTAAACAAAAGAATTTCATCTATTTTATTTTCAAAACCTATATACCCCTTTATTAAAATTAAAATGTCTATTGCACAAATAATTTTTATATTATCATTGTCGTGATCATCTTTTTTTTTTCTAAGATAGATTACATTCAAATCTATGCAGTGCAATTGTTGGATGCAAGTATGTATTAATATCACTATTCTATCTCTCTTTGTATCCATTAGTAAGTTTGTTAGCTGTGTTAAACATAGAGTTAGTAAAATAAGTTCAACCTGCTAGCTAACCCACCAGCCAGCCGTTAAATGATAGACTCGGGTTGCCATTTTGTTAACCTGCCATGATGCGGGCTGCACAAGCCCACTTCTTCCTTTTCTTTTTTAAATGAAAGTCCTTATTATTTCCCAATATTCAGGATGCCATTGAAGATATGAAGGGCTTTCAGTTGAGAGATTTGGGCGTTTTGTGAATAATTACCCAATAAGACCTTTTTTTTTACTAAATTTTTAGTTGCCAGCTTTCTCAGATTTTGGGACTTTTTCACGCTTTTGATTTGAACACAATGATCAAACGAGATGAGAACCTTCCAAATGATGTTGGGGACAAGAAGGGCTTCATATTCACGTGTGCCACGATTGCTTATTTGTTTCAAAATTATAAGAACGATATTGGCCTCTGAAGAATCATTTTTATGTTCAATTATCAATTCAATTAATTAAAAAATAATTTATTTATGTCTACCATCTAAGATTTCTTGAAACTGAGCAAAAATAATTTAACTTTAATTAAAACTTTAAAAAAATTGGCAAGATTTAAATACTTGATAATTATATTAAAAAATGATTTTAAAACACTATCAGGAAATCAAGAATAGTATCAAAATCTATAAGGAGTGGGTTTTTTGTACTGTGCGATAAGTGGTTGGATATAACCATTTTATTATATTGTATGTCATCAGTAAGTTAAATTCTAACTTGACATTGAGATATTTTATTTGAAAGACAGGGATATAAGGCTCAATTAGGCAGGCCAGTTGGCCGCCAACTAACCACAGCAGGCTCGGGTTGATATTTTCCAACCCGCTATGAGGCGGATTGCACCAGTCTGTGGGTTATGGGTGGTTAGCTCGTTTTACCAAACTTTTGTGAAACGAAACAAAATAAAAACTATTTTTATTATTCCCAAAATTAGAAGTAATAGAAATCATTATAAATTGGACTCTAATAGATATCATAGAACATAAAATATGAATAAAATTTTCGGCAGATTTTTATACATTCATAAGCAAAGTCCATTCACCTTAATTTCCATTCGTGATTTTCAAAATTGAATCCTCTACGCATTTCAAAATGCAGGAAAAAAAGATTCTCATCTTATGATAGGAAGTTAGGAACCGCTAGATTAATAAAAATATGATAATCTTAATTTTTTCAGGTGTAGTTTTTTTTTTCAAAAATCATAAAAAATACGACACTGTACTATTCCATTTCATGATTAACAAAAAAATTATTTGTAAAAATACTCACCAAGTTTTAAAAAAATTGAGATGTGTGGGGAAATAACAGTAACTAACGGCTTTTAAGCTAAAGCGTGGCTTCCAAATCCCTTGTACCAAACTTTTTAATAGGAGTGATTTTTATTACCCTTAAGTATCTGATTAATAAATCAGAAACATTGAGAACAGTAAAACCACTTAATAAATGGAAATAAAATGAAACAATAAGAGAAGTGTATCACTGAGACAATATTCTTTTACCTTTTGGGGAGGTAGGAACGGATTGAAGGACCCGTCTGGGTAATATCCAAACCAGGCAGTTTCCTTAGGTATCAAAACAGTGTCATGCTCAAACTGTTCATTAATCAAAACTCATGTCAGCTTTGCAATATTCTTGTTGTATCAAGAAAAGCAACCTTATACTTGAAGGACCAACTTACCATAATAAGTACTAGATTCTCCAAGCTACTGAATCTCTCCTTATAAGTGGCATTTCTGTCATCTGGAAGTTCATCATTCAGCGCAGGAAGAAACCTGCGTTTCTCTAAATACCTAGGCATAGCCTGAAATCAAAATCGATCATTCTATCAAGAATATGAAAGCACTTCAAGGCAAAAATCTAAATTGATGTTTCAAAATTCGATCATCTGAATTGCTGTCCGTGATGTTATAATTCAAGACATAAAAGTAAGACACTTTTTGCTCAGGAGAGGGGAGATAACTCACATTTGGTAATTTAAGATAACCACTAGGAGCCAAGTGAGTCTGCAATTGAATTTGAGATATGTCAGATGAAACATGAACCGAAACAAGTGAAAAGATGATGGGACATCAAGTAAATAAACTTCAAAAGAAAAGGAAGAGATGAATACTTGAACGTAATCACTGTAAATCTCTGCCTTGATGAGTGCGTCTGCGAGGATGCAAAAGATCCCTGACTAAAGAAGCCAAACCCCATTCAATAAAATCAAGGATAAAGCATAGGCAAGAGAAAATTTTAATGCTTAAGTGGTTCTGATTATAAACACAAATTACAATGACATGGTCAGGATGAAAAAGCCAGCAGAGCAGGATACTAACACCACATAGAGGAACTGAAGCAGTACCAGCATGTGGACCTCCTAAGGATATAAAGTTTTTAACCTGTTCAATTAAAAAGGAACAGATTTGCAAACATAGGTTGATGAAGGTAAGGATAAGGATACAAAATGCCTAAAAATAAAAGAAAGAAGTAAATGTTCACAAGGATCAATAAAATGAGAAGCACATAAATTAGCATATCTGCAGAGCACACGAATAAAAGATCCATTTCTGATGGCAGTGATCAAATATATTGAATAATCAAATAAGAAATAGCACATGGTTGAATTGAAGATGCATTAATTCATCCATAGCAGAATACAAATAAATATATTAAGATTACCCATGAAATCCAAAAGATCGTGCACAAGATAAATACAAAACCTTAACATAACCTTAAATTTATCCAATGACAATAATTCAAGCAACGGGTCAAACAATTTGAGGGGTAAAGTGCATGTGAAATTTATAGATTCTTACAGGGGGTGCTTCTTCACAAAACTCTACAACACCTCAGCCAATTAGTTACCCTGTTGGACAAAAAACAGTAATCCAACAATGAGAACACGAACATTAAAGTTAAATCATTTGGAAAGAAAATTACGTGAGATCCTTACACATCACCTGAGACAGCCCAACGATGTTGTATCCTTCACTCAATTCTTTCATTTCCTTCACCTGAAGATGGTGGGGAACAGAGTATTCAAATGCATGATTAACCACAAAAGCCAGGTACAAAAATTACCATACTAGTCCAGCAAATCTTAATCACCTTTTTGTAAACAAAATCAATCTGCACAGATTAAAAAAAAAATCAAATGATGAATAATCAATACTAGAAATACTTGCAATTCAGCAGTTCCTCTTTGGACTGGTCTCATGCCTGCTCCTGCAGAGGCTTAAACCAAGAATCCCATGTTCCATCACCAACTTCTCTGGACCAATGAGGCAAAACTTATTAGTAATGAATAAAATTCAACTTCACATTCTATAAGATCAAGATTATAACAAAAGAAGATAATTATAGTTGACTCTTGCAATTCAATCAAGGAACACTCGAAAGGAATTAAGCATATTTCAAACGAAGTTCCTCTATAGAATAGCACTTAATAAAAATAAAATGTATGCAAGCATACGTGCAATGTCCTTTAGAACCAGAGTATTCAGACAGTAATTCAGTGAATTGTGTTGGAGCACTAGTCTCCAATACCTGCATCACAGATCAGTGTGATATATGTCTCAAGTCACTAAAATGCAAAACTATAGAGAATTAAAGAAAAGTACAAGTAACCAAGCAATTCACTCACAGAACCAGAAGGTTCAAAACAGGAAAACTGGGTTTGGCCACGTGTTGGCCAGCTGCAATCTACTATATTAGTATTTACCCATCTAGATATCTTCGGAGATAGGATCTATATAAAGCTATAAGCAGTTGTGAATGGAATGACGAGGTATAATGCTTCATATAGTATGGACAGAACTAAAAATCAAACAGCAATCTCTGCAAATTAAGAATATTAAAGTGAAAACCTAGATAACGAAACTAAGAAGGAAGTTCGTGAGGCTCATTTACAAAATAGTTATCATAGAACTAAATTATGTGAAGCAGGCAGCTATCTACTCAACGATACACTGAGGTAGAATCGTAATTGGTAAAGAGAGAAAGGAAGAGAGTCAAAGAGAGAATGGGAGAGATCATAGAAAGACGAGAGAGAGTGAGATTCAGAACATGGAGATTCATCTTGTTACTCAATCATCACTCATACAACAACGAACTACCAATACACAGACTTGCCCCATGTATAGAAACTGACTCAACCTCTTCTTATAACTACCCAACTAAATGCCTAACTAATCCCTCTTTTTGTTATAATAATAGATAGATGATACAAGTCATTTGATGGGTATAGCGAAATGGACAACAAAATTATTAAAAGTCGCTGCAGCATGAGTAACAGACACTAAGAGCTTTGACTTTTAAAAATTCTGCATGCACATATAACTTTGTGCTATTCACCCTACAAGCAAGACTTCAAATAGTCTCAATCATAAGTTCCTCTTTCAGTCGATTAAACACTACCAACAAATAGCATAGACATAAATAACCAATTTGCGAATTGCATATTGACAACAAAAGCTTTTGTAACTAGAAACTTCCAAATTCCTCAATATTTCTTCTGCTAATATAGACTTATTTTTCCCACCAATAAAAGAATCAGTTAAAAATGCAGATAAGGGACAAAACTTTCATAAATATTATGTTCTCAGTTAAACGTTACATATATTGTTATTTATCATACTCCCGAAGTACCAACTACCGAATATGAACGAAAACGAATATGTCACTGAAATTGAGCTAAATGAACTAAGCATAGGAAAATTCGTCCGATTACAGTAAAAACTGGAAGAACTCAGAAACGCCATTGTCGCTGTTCCAACAGATGCGAGCAGTTAACAAACGAAAATCAAACAAGAAATTACGAGTTCCAGAAACAGATGGAAGACAAGAGAGGGGAGGAATCAAATTGAGCATAGAAACAAGAAGGAAAAACCAAGGCGAAGCGATTACAGTTGAGAACTATAAAGGGTATCGAATTTGAGAGTGGGACGGAGATCAAGGCCACCGTGAAGATGAAGAAGAAGGACGATAACGGAACAGCCATCCCCATCAGTAGGAAGCTGGGGACTGGTAGGCGTCTTCTCCAATCCAACTTCCAGAACAATTCGGGCCATCGCGAAATTACATTATATATATAGTACTCCTCCGGCATAAATATTAATGTAGTTGGAAGTAATCTTATATTTATATTTTTTAATTTTTTTATAAATTATTTATATTAATATTTTTAATAAATAGAGAGTTAAAAAAGAAAATTAAAATATTTTTTTAAAAAAATTATAATAATTAATTTAATTTAATTTTATTAATTTAATAAAATTAATTAAATATATCATATATTTAAAATTAGATAAATATTTTATTTAATTTGTGATCACGTTATATCTAGCATACTCTATACGTCTTAATCATAAGACCTAATTGATATTTTTTTTATAGATCTAAAAAATTAAATAAATTAATAGTTATGATCAAATTCAACATCTCAAAATAAATTTATATTATATATTATTTAATCTATTTAAATTAATTAATTCATTTATTTATTTTATAAATTTATCTAAAAATAATTAACTAGACTCAGTTAATATTTTATATTTTTACTGTCATATCATTGAAACGAAGGCGCCAATTATGTTTTTTTTCATATAAAACAATGTGTGTGTATATTCACAAGACAAGATGGTTAAAAAATAAAAGTATAGAATAATACTCTTATTATAGTTGTGCTTAATATAAATTTAATTATATTTTTTATAGATTAAAATAAATAAATAAATAAATTATAACAAAATTTAACTTTTAAAATGAATTTATATTATATAATATCTAATTTATCTCAATTAATTAATTAACTCTTATATTAATTATATAATTAACTGATCAAATCACAATTAGAACATAATTATACAAAAAATATATTAAATATTTTTTTAATTTCTCAAATCAATTTTTTCCATCTATCTAATCACAATTAGAATATATGAATTTTATAAATTCAATAATATTTATTAATAATAAGAGTTTGTTGTAAATAATATATTAAAATTTATATTTTATAATTTAATTGGAACAAGAACAAAAAGTTTTCTTCATAAAAAAAATATTTCAATAATTTTTTTAGTAAAAACTAAATAATACCCTTTAATTGATAATTTATAGTCTAATTTTTATCTTTTAAAGTGTATAAATCATCCAATGTCAAAAAGATTATAAGTGGGCCTTAAATTGGGCAAAATATTATAGACATGACGGGCTGAGCCCGTTTATAAATAAGTCAATTCAAACTTGGCTCACTTGACATGTGAAATCAATCTTTATGTAAGTTCAGATAATAAAAACAGCTGGTGAAGGGGTAAGATATATTATTATTTAGAGTGTGTTTGAACTCTGTGAAGTACTATTTTATTGTGGTTCTAGTCGCGGTGCTTGGGGAGGCATCCTAGCTCTTGGGTGCTTAGGTTTACGCCTGAGGATAATAGACGGCTCGCCCTGCCCGACATTGGTATCGCCTAAGAGGAAGGGAGATTTTGCCCTGCCTTTGGATCGTGGGTGAGCCCAACCCCTTTTTAAAAATTTTCTTACCAAAAAATAAAAGATAATAAAGAAATAAAAAATACGATTATTTAGAACGTATTCGATCTTTAGAGAATATTATATTATTATAATTTTAGTCATAGTATTTTAAGAGATATCTTAACTCTTGAATACCTGATTAAGTTTATATCTGAAGGTAATTAATAATTCACTTTACGCTACATTACTATCGCTTAGCAGAAAAGAGACTTCGCATTTCTTTTAGATCGTGGTGAACTTAACTTTTTTTAAAAATATATATATATAAAAAACAATTAGTTGGCCTATCTAAACCCTTAGGTTGTGAGTGACATAATCCTTTTTTAAATTTTTTCATATAAAAAAATATTTTTTTTATTATTTTAATTTCAAATTTAGAGTTGTCATGTAAATATTGACACTAATTAATAGATGATTATTCAGTTAAAAATGAGTTAATTTATAACCCATAAAATTATAAATTCAAATTTTACTATATTACCAATGTGAAAATGATGGTTTTCATATGGCAAAAGAAAATTGGTAGATTTGTTTTTATTATAAATGTAAAATGTTAATATTTGTTTATTAAATTTATATTTTTTCTTATATTATCCTTATTCATTACCCTAAGATATTTTAAAGAACTAACACAAATTTTTTTAAATATGATATCAAACTATGTAAAGTAATCACAATCGTTTACCTATAAGTTATATTTAATTTTAAATCTAAAATTTTATGTTCTAATTATAAGAATTAATTAATTTTTTTACTATATTTAAGAAATTAGATAAATTAATTATAATTAATATAAGAATTAATTGATTAATTTAAATAGTTTAAAGTATATATAATATAAATTTATCATAAAAAATAATTTATTTATAATTAACTATTTATTTAATTTTTTAAATCTATTTAAATAAATCAACTGAATATTATAATTAATATTATATATAATAGTTGCCAACAATATAAAATTGAATCATATCAACAAATGTACTTATCATTTTGAGATACAATATCATAAAGAATATAATGGTAAAAACTGTTTTTATAATCTTCTAATTTTATATAAGATTTTAGTTAACTTCTTTAATTTTATAAAGTATTCATTCAATTATCTAACTCTAATATTATTAGTATCAAATAATAATTTTTTATACCAGTTATTAATATTCTATAAAATTAAGAGATAAAAATAAAATTTAATATAAAGTTAAGGAAGTAAAATGAACTTTTGCTAAATATAATTATATGTAAAATTCATCTATCATATTTATAAAATATATTTTTATTTTTTCCCTCTCTTTCTACACTATTTGTGTTCATTTAAAAACTCTAATATTTTGAATTGATAAATAAATAGTAACACTAAAGGGTGATAAGTTATAAACACATATTTAAATAATTTATCTTACTAAAGTTTCAAAGTTTTAATCTTGGGGAATCAATATAAAATATAAGAAAACAATTACAAGGAGGCAAGTCTAAGTAAAATGGAATACGTAAATCAAGAATTAACTAATTAATTGTGATTTTTTACCTACCAAATCCTATCTCTTAGCATTTCTTTTCAACTTATAGGATCCATGACTTTGTGAACAAAATACATTCAGAATACCTAAATAGAGAAGAAAATATTTTTGAGAAAGCTAATTCAATTGACGCAATAATACTCAATTTTAACCTAATTATTCAGTAATATAAAAAAAAAAATCGAACACCTAACATGATAAGCATCAGCAAAGTCTATGAAATCTTTACTTTTGTTTCACAATTACAGAGGAACAAAATAACCTTTCTTTATCTTCTATCTCAAAAATTCATAAAACACTCAAAAAAGAAGAAGAAGAAACAATCCTTCCATGAGTTCCCACCATCAGGATCACAATATTTCTGAATTAAAATTCAAAAAATTACCCATTATCTGCTATAATCCTCAAAAACTCTGCAATAATTGGTCTTTTTTATCCCCAGAATTCCTCCTTGACCACTGAACCTTTATGCTTACCAGTATCGCCATCACAATCACAACCACACATATGCTTACAACTGCACGCAAACATAATGAATATATCAACATTATATCAAAATATAAACATAAAATACAAATTCTAATGTAATCTTATCGAGTTGAAATGAGAGAAACTTATTTTACCTATATGCTCTGTTCTGGTTTCTTGAAACAGGGGCGAGTCCCAGGTGAATCCAAGACCGAGACTATTGTCGGAAAGATAAGGGGAATATTCGAAGGGAATCGCAACGGTTTTAACTGCCACACAAGAACGAGGAACAGGCAAGGAAGGTTCAACCGTGTAAACATGAAAGTCTGGTCCACTCATACAAGGAATCTCCATGAAAGGACGCGAAAGGGTCGTCGAACAATTCAGGTAAGTGTAGTTCTTGAGAACATAGAAGTAATGAAACGGTGTGAGAGAAAGATCGAGATTGAGAAACACATGGTGGACACAGTTTCTGGGGTCAAGAAGATTGATTCTTTTGGCAGGGTATGAAATTGATTTCACCACCAAATAATAATTATCCCTGCCATTATAAGAAGGAAAGTGAATAGTGGTGAGGTTGTTTTTACAGAACAGCTCGAAACCAGAGGGAACCTCGTACGAGGACGAGGACTGAGGTTGTTGTTGTTGTTGGGGATGATTCAAATGAAAAGGATGGGAAATACGAGGACCGCCATTGCTGCAACTTGTTGAAGCAGGGGGATTTGCAGAGAGGAAGTGAATTGAGTTTTGGAAGATGGAAAGCCAGCAGAGGGTAAGGAAGATGAATCTCATGATGAGTTTGGGGACGAAGAAGGAAAGAAGAAGAAGAAGACTTGGAATGAGTCGTGTTGGAGGTTGGGTTTTATATATAGAAAAAGGAGAAGTGAGAATTTGGTTTCTTGCAGAGCCAAACAGACAGAAACAGATACTAAAGTTATGAACTTTGGGGTGGGGCACATGTATAATAATTGGCAATTTGTGAAAAAAGAACAACAACAATATGCTCTTTAGTAAGTTGTTAATTTAAAGTGTAGTTTCTAGAGTTTGTACTCTCATGGTAGAGTACAATTTAAAAGATGTTTTAGTTTTCTTTAAGTTGAAATTTTACAGAAAAAATATATGTTTGTGTGTTTTAAGATGGTTGATAATGCTCAAATATAGCATGTCAATATATATATATTAAAATAATTATTTTTTAATACTCTTAAGTTAGATAATTAATTTATTAAAATAAGAAAATTATTTTTTATAAAAAAATATATATCAGTTTTTATATTGTACATATTCTAACAATTTATATGAAATATACTCCCTAGATAGAAAATATCATTACTATATGTAACTAATATAAAAAAAATTAAAAAAATATAAATTTAAAAGTTAAAATGAATTAAAATTTTATACTTCTTATTAAAGAAATCTCTTCTAATAATTTATTTTTATATTTAGGAGCATGGGAGTAAATAATACCACCCATGTTTTCCCAAACCACTGATTATAAAATGCAAAATGTTTATTCGCTATCATTTTAATAAATAGTCGAGGGTTGTTAAAAATTAGGGGATGAAAGAAGGGTAGGCTTCAAAGATTGACCGATTGGGTGCCGCCTGGGGATTTAACATTAACTTCCGTGCCTCATTCTCTTGACTTGGTAAGTTTCCCTAATAACGAGGTCTTTGTACATCTCCCTCCAAGTTGGCATAGTTGACTTGACTCCTGTATATTCTAGTCAACTGTAAATAATATAATAAATAACAACATGTGGAATAAGAGAAGTGAAAACATTGAAATTAATTAATAATTAATATTGACACAAAGTATACATTTAACTCTTATAGTTCACTTATTTTTAATTTATGCATTATAAATTAAATATTTAATATTTATAATCGAATCCTTACAATGTAACCCATTTTTAATTTTTCTTTTTTTAATACATTTTTTCAACTTTTATGTAATGGAATTATAATTATGCTACCTTTAGTTTATTATTTTTTGTTATAAATCTTCCATATTCGAAGTAAATAATTAATCATATCAATACAAGAAATAACAATTACAGTAATTTGTAAGGATTAAATTATATAGCGATGAATTGAAGATAAAATTAAATTAAGAAAATCAAAAGTTTAATTTGTTATTTATAACACTTTACTAGAAGAGCCGAGAGTACTTTAATGGTTTAGTCGCAGCGAAGGATTAGCTATTAAGGAAGTTATGAGGGCCGAAGCAAAGGAATCCAAATCCACTTTGCGTGTCACTTTAATTCACCCCACCATATCTCCCTCTTGTTTTGCCAAACACAAACAGTAACGAAAACACCACAAACTCTTTATACTTGGCCTATACTTACATTAAATTTTTTATATCTATCATATTAAATTTCCAATTACAATTGTTATATATACTATTTTTTTATGTAAGTTTAAGTTAAATGAAAATATTAAAAAAAATAAGACGTGGCATAGGGAGATTGGGAAACTAGAGAAAATAGATATAAAAAACTTGATATAAGTTTCCTCCTTTATACTTCATAGAGACATTCATGCTCATACTCAAATATAACTTAGTGATATAGCCATATAAAAAAAATAGAGATACATTCAGGTCCATCACTATCACAAATTGTCCTCCACAGTCCACACCCATACCCATCACACACCTCATTCAAAGTTTCATTTCAGTTGAACTCCCAAAACATATTAGACAGGAATCACAATAAACAAACCACAATTTATCTGCTCATATTAGAAAGAGAGAGATTTTACACCAAGTTGTGAATTTAGGGAGTAAAGTTGTAGCCTGTCTAGCACTTGTATGCCCCAAAAAAAAGGAAAAACACACGCTTATATAATAAATAGCATGCCTGAACCTGTAACATTTTTGCTTTTTGGAGTATAATGGCATCTATAAGAATTCTGACAGCCCTTCCAGCTTTAAGAGGGCTGGACATATATTGAACAGATGATTATCGTCAGTCTTCACACGTCACTGTACTGTTAAATATGCCTTTTGCTTCTCCAGATCAGAGCTGTTTGATAAACTTGTCACCAGGGTAAGCTGCGATTCTGCATGTATAAATATGGTACAAACCGAACAAAGAATAATATAATCACAACACAACAGGATCTGATAATGTCAAAGAAGCTCTCGAGTTAGCCGCACTGGTTTTTCCTTTAGAAAGGCCACATCACCATTTGATGATGTTAGCAGACGGTGATTTGGCTCCTCCTCTTCACTCTCTATTGATGCAGACAACCCAGATTCTGATCCTTCATCATCTGCATTATAAAGGCAAGATGACATTGTTCTAAGGCCCAACGATTATGCAAACCAGTTTGAATAATTTATATTTCCATAAATGAATGCATAAAGTACATCCCCTGAGAAATAATTATTCTGAAACACAAATTGATTTCTGTGTACCAATGTAAACGGTAAGTGCTCTAACAATAAACAAACCAAAATTATTTTTCAAAAAGCACCAAAACCAACCTTGAGATTTTCAAAAAAATCAATATACATCTAGGTCAATAATTAACTTGTCAAATGTGCATGCTGTTGTTTTGTGGTTTCCAAAGATGCGCCAGAGGGTCTTCTATTGTTCACAGGGAAAGAAACAAGACCAGTTCCAACTTTGTTTCTCTATGTATTTTCATCGCAGGTGTGCATATAATTTCAACATTTTTTTACTTAATCCTCATTAAGTTGTGCAAAAATATTGAAAACGTGCTAGAAATATCACAATTCACAAGCTATGTGCTCTTCCATAATAGATGTTCTCTTTCTTATATGTCTGCATATCTTACCAGTATATGTTAGACGTTCAGGAAGATGTCTAACTGCGGCAACCTGAAGGCTTTCTGGTAAAAGACAATTGCAGAAGGAACCTGAAAGATTAAACTACACATGATCAGATGACAAACACAGTAGCATCTAGAATCACTAGATTCACAGAAATTCACAAATACAGCCAATCATAAGCAATTGTGTGGTGATGGCCACAAAAACTCTAGTATAATCAACTCCACTAATCTGAAACCCTAGTTTGATGGGAACATAGCAGAATCTGATTCAAAATGTAGACCAAAGTGCAACGATAGGCAACACAAGCATGCTTATTGTATATGAACGAAACTTTGCAGTATCTAAACACATCGTAAGCTAAGTGTGAACGGTCCTCAGTCCTCACCTACACGAGCCATCCGATTTACAAATGCAGGGATAGGCTTTCCAGTTAGCCGTTGACAGACTTCATGTGTAAAATGGTTGCAATTCTTGGCAATCAGATGATAAGTATCTCCATGATAATTAGAAGAGAGGCGCTCAATGAAGGAGCGGAATTCTGTACGAGACATGTCAGTGCTGCCTAACAAAAACGATCGTCTAAAGATAAAGCCCGGGCAACTTCTAGGTTCAACCTCAAACACTCCACTTGATGGATACTCATGTGCTCCAAAACCATATTCCATACCATGCACTGCCCAGGAAAACATCAAACTATATGTTGGTTAAAATTAATTAAAGTTAAAACAACGAGCCAGCACATCCAAGCTCCTTGTCAATAATTTGTTCAAGGGACATAGTTCTACTCCTCTATTAAACAGCTTTTCTCACTATCATTCACTCAGCTGTTAGATATAGTAACTTGGAATATTCCAAAATTGTTGCACTAAAATATGAATGAAAACTTGAATAGAAACAGAATATTTAGTGACCGGGTGAATAAGATACCGGCCAAAGAGAACTATTCACTTTATTAATTATACTTTAAATGCTCATCTAAGTTTCAGCTGCCGACCATATGTTCTTGATACAAGTCAGGGACACTGCAACGTTTAGTCCATCATTTGGACTTTGTACAAATCTTTATTTGACACTGTTTGAGCTCAATGCAGGCAGATGGATTCACATTTTCGAACTTATACTTTGACAAGAAAACCAATGTACCTTGAATGCTAGCATTATTGTACTGTCGATTTACTATACCAATTGCAACGTTATCATCGAATCATTAGTGAATAATCTCAAGAGTCGGCAAATAAACTATCATATCATCAAAATCTCTTTCTAGACAGCAGAAAATCAAGAGAAAATATAGAGATCCTGAAAATATCTTGAGAAAGTTCAACCAAGCAAAACAGAGCGAAGTCAAAGTGATGCAATTGGTTATTGGAAAAAAGAGCCACCATGGTTTCTTCCTTGAACAGAGCGAAGTTAAAACGCAGCTAACTTTCGCGTAATGGCAATGAAGAAAAAGGAAAGAAACACTAGATTTTACAGATAAGAAAGTATGAAGTTGACACATTCCTAGAGAGTCATGAAAACGCCATACCTTCTATACCTGAATGAAAGATTCCAAGCCCAAACAAGTAAAGATAATTGTTTACAGTCGTAAGATCATATACATTGAGATAAACCATAGCACGACTCTTTTTCTCACTATTTTGCTCCCTTGCCGAGCTCGAACTCGAGTTAGAGCTAGAGCTCAAGGGGAACAACCGCATCGTGAGAAATCTCTTCACCTCCTTCACAATTCTCCAACTATATGCTCAGAATCACAAGCCCATACTCCTTACGAAGAAGCCCAGCCTGTGAAAACATAAGAAAAAAAAATTAGGAACATAATTATCAAGCACCGAATTTCAAACATGCAACAAAATCTAAATTCTCATTTGGCTGGTACGCAAAAAATAAAAGTAAAAAAAAAACAAAGAAAAAGAAAGCTGAAATAGTTGCTTAATTGAGAAATTGAAGCAAAGCAAGTGGAACGCAAGAAAGATCAGGTTAGGATCAAAATCTCTGCGACTTTTATTTCCTAAAATTCTTTGATGGAAAACTGAAAATGGGAATACTGGGCATATCAAGCAAGATCGAAGAAGAAGCCCTAGAAACTCAAAATTTAGAGCAGGATCTGGCATTGAACAATCAACTTAAGCTAAAAAGAAAAAATCAAGCAATGAAGAAGTATAGGACTTGAAAATTGAAGAAGGATTTAGAACAATTAAGCCTGTCGAAGCAAATGCAAGAGGGGCTTTACCTTAGCCAGAAGCAAGAAGCCAAGAAGCTAAATCACAAGGATGGTGGGTTTTGGATCAT
Organism: Leucaena leucocephala; assembly: GCA_037074615.1. Lineage (NCBI taxonomy): Eukaryota > Viridiplantae > Streptophyta > Magnoliopsida > Fabales > Fabaceae > Leucaena > Leucaena leucocephala. The sequence continues at coordinate 14,688,652 of CM073570.1, forward strand.
TCACCGCCATTTCCCGGCAAGGTAACTAAATTTTGGGGAGCCGGCCATTATTAGATTTTTTTTTAACGCAATCACAGGATTACAAGAAGTTCATTTCTTCCACTTCTATCATCATGGTTCGTGATTACTTTTTATTTTGTAATCTGTAATAGACTCAGATCACTTTATAGACTTTTATTGGAGCTAGGATGACTTTATAGACTTAATTTAGACTTAATTTGACGTAGTGTGGGTCCCTATAAAATAAATAATGAGACTTGCAAGTTATAATAATACCCTTTATTTTAGTCATAGTAGATCCTTTAGATTTTAAATTAGATTTTTAATTGTGATATTTATAGGATAGTATGATTTTGGTAGATTATGGGCCGTTTAGATAGGATTTTAAAAATAGGCTTATGAAAAAAAAGACTTTTAAATAGTTTATAAAAAGGGGCTTTTGAAAAAGAGATTATAAAAAAAAAAGTGGTTTGAATAAATGAGTATTTGGATAGTTATTTCTAAAAGTACTTTTGTTATTGATAAATTACAAAAAAGGATATGAGTATTAAATGAGGAGAGATAAGAGATTAGAGGAGAGATGAGAGAGGGTGTAAGAAAGAAAAGAGAGAAAAAGTAAGAGAGAGGAGAGAGGATGTAAGAAAAAATAGGAGAGAGGGTGTAAGAAAAAGTTGGAGAGAGGAGAGATAGTGTAAGAAAAAGTAAGAGAGGTGAGAGATAGTGTAAGAAAAAGTAGGGGTAATATAGTAATTAGTTAGTTCATAAGTGGTTAAGTGGTTTACTGTTCTATAAGCTACTCTAACTACCTTATCTGAAACCTTGGTTTTAAACTATAGTTTAGTCCAAAAATCCGTTTGAATAAATATGACTGTTTGTTTTAAAATTTCTTTAAACCTATGTTTTGAGCCAAACCTTAATTTAAAACCAAGGTTTGTAAATTTCTAAACAGTCACTAGGTGTGTGTTTGTATAGAAAAAAAAGTTTATAAAAAAAATAATTTTTAAGTAAATTTTAGAAAAGAGTTTTTAGTAAAGATTTTATAAAAAAGAAAAAATAATTTTAAACAAATGAGTGTTTAAATAGTTATTATTAAAAGGATTTTTATAATTAAAAAATTATAAAAAAATAGTATAATTTTATTAAAAATATGAGAGATGAGAGATAGTAGAAAAGATAGATGAGAGATAGTTAAAAAGATAGAGGAGAGAGGAGAGATAATAGAAAAAAGAGAAAAGATAATGAAAAAGATAGAAGAGAAAGGGTATAAGAAAAAATATGGGTAAAATAGTAATTAAGTAATTTATAAGTTCTTTTACTGTTTCAAAAGATACTTTCACTAGTTTATCTGAAACCATCATTTTAAATTATAGTTTGGTCTAGAAATTCTTTTGGACAAATATGACTATTTATTTTAAAATTTTCTTAAATTAAAGTTTGAGCAAAAAACCCTTTTAAAACTTAAATTTAGGGGTTTCCTAAATAGGCCCTAGAATTAAAAACAAGATTGAGATTGAGATTGAGATTTTGAAATAAATGTAAGAGTAGAAATATGCCTTTAAAATTATGTTTAGTATAAAATAATATTTAAAAGAAATAATTTTATTAATTATTTTATAATTAATTATAAATGATTAAATGAGAGGATTTTAATGTCTCTAGCAAGAGATGAGAGGATAGTAGAGGAGGAATTAGTTGAGGATAATTTAGTCTTTAAAATTTCAATTTCAATGTGAAAAATGTAATACGAGAGAAGATGAAATTATCCAATCTCACTTTAATCTCCTTATGGTATTGCCTTATTTTATTTATGTAGTATTGCCTAATTCTAAAATTTCTCCAATACTATATAATATACTGTATAATTTAATCAATTCTCTATCTTTATATTAATCTCAACGCCTCAATATTACATAACAAACGTGTTCATAACATCCTTCTAGCCAGTAGTGCTCAAATCAGATTGGCTCTATATGGTTAAAACAATTATATATAAAATATTTAATAAATACATAATCTAGTTAACTAGTTAATGAAAACTATATGGAACCAAAAGAAACACATCATCTAGATCCACTTGGTAAATGGAACAAAAAAACAATTATAAATATTCGTACTTATATTCAATATTTTAATATGTAAGAGAAACATTATTAGTGACTTTTGCTCAAAATATAATTACGTTAATCTTGTGACATGAATTTACATAAAATTAAAGTCAATTAAATTATAAATTATATATGTACAAAAATGATTATGAGTATGATTTTTTTTATTTTGATAATAATTAAATTTTATTCTATTATTTTATTTTTAAACATCCGATTTTTTATTTTATACAATATTTTGTGATAAATCGCTTATCCTTTAGTTAGTGTGGACATCCATAATTAATAAATTATGCATATAAGAACTAGTAGTTATAATTGAAGAAACTATAAGAAGTTAATAAAAATTTATAATACCTAATTAAAAATTAAAAATAGGTGAAATCATAATAATTGAGTAATTAATTTTTTCTTAATTTTTTTAAAAAATATTTTTATAAGGGGAATAATTGCCAGTAGGTATCGATTGTCGATACTAGCTAGGCATATACTCATCTATATGTATAAAACCTGTCGCTCGGTATGTCTGTTCGAGTCTATAACAAAAATATCTTGCCCAGCTCAATAAATATAGGGTAGAGCTGGGCATCGAGCTGTAAAATATAACCCATATATTTTTTGGGTTAGGCATTGGGTATAAGAGTTGTCCTGCCCTGTCCTACCCATGAGTACTTTTTTTTTATTTTTTCTCTATTTTAGAAGGAAGAATATGATAGCTATTGGTGACTAGAAGGTAATTTTAGAAATATGAGTAGTTAAGTAGGTAAGTTGTATATTTTAATATTTATAACTATACTAATTTTTTCTTTTTTTAACTTTATTAATTATCATATGATTATATTATAAATTATAATTATTTATTTTATTTTTTTAGATGTTTTATCTTTGTCAATATTTGGGAGATTGATATAAAGTTATAATTACAAACTACTTAAACTTCAACGCTTATTTTTTATATGTAATGGATCTCAAGATTTTAATTATTATTTTTATTGCCTTATTCTTAGTAGATTATAGATGTTCTTTAACTCTTGAAGATACATGAATATGATATTATTTTAAAAATTTATAAATACATATTTTTTTATAACATGAACATGACATCACGAGTTGGGCATACTTAATCTATTTATACCCAATTGACTTATGTCTAACTTAAAATTATTAAAATTTTTATTTAAATATCAAATTATAAAATATAATCTATACTTATTTTAGGGAAGGTACTGGATAGCGCTACCCTATTCAGCCTTCCCATGCACATAGTATGGAGTGTTCTCTCAACGGAGAGACGCGATCTTCGGTGTCAATTGTCCGTCGAAGCCGTCGAAGGACGGACGAGAGTAGTAGGCTTCCTTGGGTGTGTGTGTTGGGGTTCTCGTGCTGTGTGTGGGCGATTTCGGATGTGGAAGGAAGCGATTCAAGAACTAAGATGATTGGTGGGAGGACGGAGTAGGATGGAGGCTGGATTCGGAATAAATCAACGAGGGGTAGATCTTCATTCAAGCAAGGTTGATGGGGTGTCTATCGCAAGATTTGGGCGGATCTCTGATGGGTGCCACCGTGGATTGCAAAGTCGAAGAATGATTTGGAATTGAAGCATCCTGATTCTATTTTGGCATCAAGGTTCTGGACGATCGGAGTGATGATGTGCGATGTTTGCTCTGTTGCTATGTGTGTGAGGATGGTTGAACATGGGAGGGCGATACTGATGAGATATTATAATTTTTTCTCACTTGTGTGGTACTTCTCTTCCATATCTCTTTACAGTTTAGTGTTTATTGTAATTAATAGTTGGTATAGGGATTGGACTGTACCTATATGATTCGTTGGTGGCTGTGGATTAAGGGGTTCATCGGTGTTTCATATTGCTATGGCTAATTTGAAATATTGGGTGATGGATCTAGTTTGGGTGGTCGTGTTGCTAATTACTTTGGGAGGATAGTTATCACTAGGTCTGTTTCTGGATCATCCTTTATTTGGTAGTAGTATTGGCAAGTTTGCTCAGGCACATTATCTAGTTGGAAGAATTAGTAACTTATGGTTTTGCCAGTGCTATGGTGTTATTAATCTGTTTAATCATGTTGGTGGAAAAGTGAAGGACGATTTGAGGTGGGTTCCTCCTTCATATGAGTTTAGGGAGACTGGTAAAGGGGTGGATGTTGATTTTGACTGTCTTCCATTGATGCAAGTGGTTAAATTTGGTTTTTCTTGCCTTGAATGGGATGGCTTGTATTTGGTGGAGTTTGTGTATCTTGACAAAGCTCTTGGCTTGTGTTGCTTTTGGGTGGATCCCAAGATTTTGGCATTTAGCTGCAACTTTGTGGGTTTGTGCAGCTCTTATGGAGAAGCACTCGAAAGACCGGGTGTTGCAACCCCATTCTCCTCTGGCCTCAATCCTAGCTGATGTTGAAGCGGCTGGGAAGCAATTTACTTGCATTTTGTTCTTGTTTTTAGTTTGTTTCTGCTGGGTTCCTTGGTTAGTTCCTTGTTTTTTTCAGTTTTGCTTCTGTTTTTGTTGTGCACGTATTGAGCTTATGGATGTTGTGCTTCTGAACTTTTAGTTTGTGTTAAGGAATGAAATTTCTGCACGTTTTATGACAAACAAACAAAAAAACTTAACAATACTTTGATATGAATAGTACATAATACTTCAAAGTATTCCAATTGGTCATCATTAAAAATAACCTTTTAAGCATATCTTTATAAATTATTATATGCCATGATTATTGTGAATTATATTTTAACCAAGCATCTGTATTTAAAAAATTGCAAATGTCTTTTTTAATAATTTGTCAATAAAAAGTGCACATTTTTTAGATCTACCAAACACTACTTGTCTTTTAGATATTGATAAGTTATAGAACAAATACACTTTATTTCTTCATCAAAATATTTCATTATAATATTTAAAAGTTTGCCGCCACTTCCTAGATTAATGAACCTGATCCCATATTAAGGGAAAAAATTTAGGTGAGTTTGGTCTTAAAATATTACTGGAGTTAAAATATATCTACTAAATTTAAAGAATATTTATAAAAATATTTATAGATTATTTATCAATAAAATTATTGTATCAGCGTTAATATTTAAACTCATGAATTTATAATTAATAGTATCAATCATCTAAATTATATGTATATAGTTTAAGTATTTTGAAAGAATAAAAGACTATCTAAAAAATAATGAAAAATAAACCATTTAAATATCGGTTAAGGAGTTTAGACATTGTAATGAGAGTTTTTTGGGGCAAATTGCGCATGAGATTGAACCCTAGAAAAAAATAATTGGAATCATTGGATTTTCAAAGGGAGACATGAGGTCTCCATGGGATGTCTTGTGTGTAGAAATGTGCTATATTATTATTTATTTTAATTTAAAGACATTATAATAGCTTAGTATAAATTTTATATTTTATATTGATATTGATATCTATTGCGCCACCCACATATAGAGAGAGAGAGAGAGAGAGTGAGCCATCTTTTCAACAAGAAGCATAAGCTAAGCCAAAAGGTACGTATTTCATAAAGGAAAACAAACCAAAAAATAACTTATAGATATGCCCACAATTTTGTTATGCACTTTGTAAATCGCCAATGTTTATATAAATTATAAAAAATTTGAAAAGTCATATTATTTATAAATAGTAAATTATACTCCAATCCTAAGAAGAATTAGTTAACTTTTTAAGATATATTAAAAAAATTAAATAAATTAATTAATTCTAAATAAATCTAATTTTTAAAAATAAATTGATATTATTATATATCCTCTTTAGAATATATTTGGTATGAGGGATTTAAAAGTGAATAATTTTATATATTATCTCTTGTTTGGTGCCACAAAATTTTTAGGAGGGAAGGAGAAATTTTTTAAAATTTTCCCTCTCTTCCCCTTTGAACTCTCCTCTCCAAAATTGGAGAAATTTTGGAAAAATTAATTTTTTATTTTATTTTTACTATTATATTCATAATATTTTATTAATATCTCTAAAATATTTTTTTACATTTTATATTTATCTATATAAAACTATTTTTTCCCATCATCTTGAATTAAATAATATATTATTAAAATTTCTCCTTATCCTCTATTTTTATCAATTTAAATGAGATAATATTAAAACTATTTCATTTATTTTCTCTCCCCTTCCTTTCAATTAAAATATCTCCCCTCAATTGAGCTAAACATACTATAAAGAAAACAAATCAAAACATAACTTATAGATATGATGACAATTTTGTTATACACTTTGTTAGAAATCACCAATGTTGATATGAATTATAAAAACTTTGATAAGTCATATTATTCGTAAATAGTAAATTATACTCTCTCTAATATTAATTATAAGAGTTAATTATTTTTTTAGATAAGTTAAAGAAATTATTTAATTGTGACAAAATCCAATAGTTCAATATAAATTCATATTATATATTAATCTAAACTAAATTAGTTAATTAATTTTTATATTAATTATAATTAATTTTTAATTTATTTAAAAATTAATTAATTTTTATAATTAGAAAAAATATAATTTATATAAGACTCTATACAATTGATGAAACCAACATCAAGCATTTCCTAGACCTACACGTAGTGTAAATGAAAGAGAGTCTAAATAGACAGCAAAATTTTTTTCCTGGGTCCAAAATGAATATATCCTAATTAACATATTAATATAAAATTCACAACAAACTACGTCATTTTTTTTTATGATAAGATCAAATTATATTAAAGGTAAAATGATTACAAAAGCCATGATGAACAATATTCTTCTAGCAGACACAAGTTGCCAGTGAAATTCATTAGAACTTAGCCTCTTACCTATAACAAAAAAAAATTGTTACAAAATTTTTTTTTTTAAAGAAATTGGACTCACGTTCGATATAAGGGTATTGCGAAATCTTCATTTCTCCTAGACAATACCAATATTGAATAGGGCAAACTGTTAATTATCCTTAAACATAAATCTAGATACCTAAGAGATAGAATATCTCTCTAAGTATCGAGACTAAAATTATAATAAAGTGATGCTCTCTAAAAATCGAATATTTATTTAAATAATCATATGTCTCGTTTTTCTTATTAACTAAACCTCCGGATGATGATGGGTTACCAATAACAAATTTTCAATACGGGGAAGGGCCCATACTTCAGCTTTTAAATTGTTGGGCATAATCTGGGCTTTAAGGAATCGCAATCTTACGGCCCAAAGGGTCGGCCCAGTCCCCCTCCAACTCTGAAAAATTCAAACAAAAGAATCAACAAAGTCCAACAAAACATGAGAGAATCAAACGGATCTCAGGTGCAAAGTTCTGGTTTACGTAGCTGATGATGATGATGATTGAAAAAAGAATTACTAATTTTTATGTACGACTTGTGAATAATGCTAATTAATTAGAATATATCGTTTTGTCTTAATTAAAGCTGGATTTTATAAGAATAATAATAATAAAGCAAATAAAAAATGTCTGCTAAAACTGTCTCCATTTGCTATGTATTCCTTTTCATATTGCTCAATTAAAATATACCAAGCATATGATTTTTATTATAGCTTAAAATTAAATTTATATTTTCTTAGAAAATATATTTGGCATCTACTACAATATTAGTTGGAAATATTGTAACAGATGCCAAAAAAACAGTTTGTTTCCACCCGTTTTTCTGTTTTTAAAAACAGTTTTTTTTTTTTTATTTTTAAAAACAAAAAAAAAGCTTGTTTGGTAATTTATTTTCACCCAATTGTTTTTAAAACTAAAATCTGTTTTTAAAAATAGAAAACTAATAACAAGTTAAAATATTTTGTAAAATTATTTTCTTATTTTTTTGTTTTAGTTTTTTTATATTTTTTATTTTGAAAATGTGACCCATAAACAATTTCTTAACGCCAATCACATTGACACTGTACAACTGCCGATGACCGCCACTAATGATGGCCCCTATGGATAAGTGCTACCACTGTAAATTGCACCCCCGACAACTGCATCCTTATCGATCGCCATTCCGTCTGTCCCCCCGATGGCCATTGCCATTGAGCACCGCCACTGCCATTATTTGGTTTTACTCTGACAATGTCTCATGTGTCATGTGGGTTTGCTAGATATACATGCACGTGAATGGCTAACACAAAGTTTGACTTTGACTTAATTTGAATTCTTACCCTCTGAATTTTATTTACGTTATTCAAATTCAAATTACTTTGACCTCGCCTGTAATATTGACCAGCGAACTTAGGGTTGGACGCATTCTGCTCAGTCTGTAATTAAATTTAATTCTAAATATAAAATTTTAATATATTTAAATTAATTAATTAATTTTTATTTTTTATTAAATTTTTTATATTAATTATAATAAAATAATTTATTTAAATTTGTATCTTTTTTAAAAAATTAATTAATAATATGAATATATGTATATGTATGTAATCTTGAATCTTCACTCCACGTAGGAGCATAGGAATCAACGAAGTTACTCTTAGGGTGTTTTAATTGAAAGTTAGTTTTAATTTATTCCATGCAAAAAAAAAATAGTTAAAAATAATTTATATTATCAATTTTTAGTTTTTTTAAATTTTTTTATCATATTAATTAATTTTTTAATACAATTAAATTTATAAAATATATCTTATATTAAACATAAAAAAAATATAATATGATTTATATTTAGGGTCTGTTTGGATTAGTTTTTAGAGAATAGATTTTAGAAAGAATAGATTCTGAAAAATAGATTTTGGGAAGAATAGATTTTAAAAATAGAGATATTTGGATGATTAGTAGTACAATCACTTTTTATATTGATAAATTATTAAAAAGTGTATAATTTGATTAAAAGTAAAAGAGATGAGTAATGGTAGGGAAGAAAGATAAGAGAGAGAGTATAGAGAAAAAAGAAGAGATAGGGTAGAGATGGAAGATAATAGAGGGTAAAGAAAAAACTATTTTCAATAGTATATTTAAAACTATAATTTTAGTCAAAATTACTTCTAGACAAATATAATTATTTATTTAAAATTTTATCTAATTTTTTTTTAATCTTAGTGCCAAACAGGCACTTAGCATCATAAAATTTGTCTCGAATGTGATTTATAACCAATAATTTGAAAATCGAGCCGGACAGTCCAACTGGTTAAATGACCACCCAATCTTGCCAATAGCTTGGTTTGGACCAAATAACTGTTTTCACGGTTGGTCTGAAGTTAAGTTGTTATTGGCGGAAAATTGGAATTAGACCGAGAACTGAAACAATTTTAAAAGAACCAGACGGCCTTTGGACATAATGATATGAAAAAGCAGCAAAAAAAAAAAAAAAAACACTTAAAATTTGATAAAATGTATAAAAAGTTAAAAGAAAAAACATATCAAGAGTCAACTATATCTTTAGACCGTTTATAGTTGTATAGTGCAATTTAATTAAAAAATTTATATATTTTAGTGTTATTACGTTGACAATTATATTTATTATGGATTTATTTTTAAAATATATTATTATATAGGTATATAATTACATTTTATTAAACTTTTATTTAATTATTACGTCACGACTAAATGGCTAAACCAATCTAAACGTTTAAACTGCGATCTACTGACCTTTTTCAGTTCAATGTTCAGTTTAGTTTTTAAAACATATTTATAACTAAAGATAAGAGTACATATATATTAACTATACCCTCTCCGTTAGCTCAGATACAATTAATTTTGAAAAAAATACATTTAAATATAATATAAAAAATTTAATTGTAGAAAAATCCCGTAAAATTATCAAATAATTATGAAATCTTATAGGATATAATATTAATTTTTTTAATTATAAAATGATAAAACTGTTTGTGAAAAAATAAATTAAACAATATAAATAATAATTGTATAAAAAAGTAACAATTTAACCAATATAAATAATAGCTCCTAAAATAAAGAATAATAATTGGGTAGTGAAAAAATAACAATGGGGATATTTTTTAATAATAATTTTATTATTTTACAATTTTAAAAAATTAATATAAAATCCTATAAAATTTCATAATTATTTAACAATTTCTCGTAACTTTTTTACAACTAGAGTTTTTGAACGTGACTTAAATGTAATTTTTTTATTAATTTATAGTCAAAATATATTAAAGGACAATTTAACACCAATTGGAGAATTGGCATAGAAAATTCTATACCAGTTATTAAATTGATGAGGAAAAATATTATTCCAAACCAATTGTTGAGTTGATGCAGAAAAGATTAATTACAAAAAAAAAAAAAATCTATTCACCTTCACCATTAATGGTCACGTGTAATTAGTGTAGAAAATTCACTTTTTACAGTTTACCCAAATCGTGATGATAACAACATATGTATGAATTGGTCTCTAGCATATCAAAATATATGAAAGATGAAGTGTTCCGGTAACCTTGTATTGTAGCCTTATGGAGCGCCTAGAATGGTGCCCTCCGTATCTCTTAAAAGATCAAGCCATTCACAAGTAATCATATCATGGATTAAGTAATTAATTAATTAATTAAGAAGAAGATGACGGCATTAATACATATGGCTTATGCTAATTAATATGGATGGATTAATTAGTAGGGAAGCAAAGGTCATTAGTTATTAAATTAAATAATATAGATAGAAGATTGGGTTGACGAAGACGAAAGGCAAAATATTAATTATCATTAATATATTAGCTGTAGAGATATGTTACGTGACGAAATGATTGATCGTACCCACCACCTGCAAATTCACAAAAGTCAATATTTCAAAGCCATGTGCTTATATATGGGAAAACGTACTAACTTACTACAACTTATGAGTTGAGAGGTAGTGTGTAGGCCACACTTTTTTTTTAATATTTATTTTTTTTTTAAAATTTTAATATTATATTAATATAATTAAAAATTATTAATATTATATTTTTTAAAATTTTTATTTTTACAAAAGAATCTTAACTTTTATAATTATAAATCTAAATAAATATTAATATAGTATTAATAAATTATAATATATCAATATATATTAATAAATAAATAATTATTTTTATTAGTATTTAATAATAAGAATATTTAAAATAATATTTAAATAAAATAAATAATAATAATTAAAAAAATAAGTTGAAAAGTTGTGAGGGTAGTCTGCCCCAAAAAAGCTATAAAAAAAGGCCAGGGTGAGCCCACCATTTGTTAATGTAAAACGGTTTCGACCCTCCAGCTCTATGTGCTATCCTTTTTTATTTTTCAACATTTTGTACTATCAACTTGATTAAACTTCAACCCCCACTCTATGGGCGCCAGAAGATTTAAGTTTACTTCACTTTACTAATTAAAATAAGTATAATAATTGATTCATAATTTATAAAATTATTAAATTCAAATTCTATTACTAATATAAATATTATTATTAACTAATTTATAAATACTCTTATAAATATCCTTTAAACTTATAAATATGATTTACGTGCTTTTATTTTTTTTGTTTTTATTATGTTTCTAAAAGTTTATTCATTAATTTTTATTTCATTTCATTTACTATCTCTACCTATAGTTTTAATTATAAAAATTAATTAATTTTTTAAAAAGATTAAAAAAGATAAATAAATAAATTAAATATAATTAATATAAGAGATAGTTGATTAATTTAAATGAATTGATGATTATATAATATGAATTTATCTTAAAATATTAAATTTGATCATAATTAATTAATTTTTTTTAATTTATATAAAAATATAATTAATTTTTATAATTAAAATTAATAGAAGTATTAAATTTAACACCTGAATCCTATCTTTTATGTGTGTTGATTAGAATGTGAATTTCTTACTATACACGAGTTAAGTTGTGAACTTATGGTTATAAATCTTGTAGCTGTCCTTCAAATTTTGGTTATATGTCGATGTTATATGCAGAACCATGGTTATTACATATTAACTTTGAACATGACATTCAAATTTTAATTATTTTAAGGTCTGTGATAAATCATATTTTATTACCATAAACAAAATATGACCCCTCTTTTTTTATGCTGATGTCCACTTCTCTTGATTTTAGGAAATTACTTTTACTCTTGAGTCACTTTACACACAACACTCGCATTTTGAGCAACATGCATGAATGGAGCGTGTAAGTTAGTAGTTTAATCTGATGCTCGTTCCACTTTTTTTTTTTTTTTTTTATAATTAATATGAATTACATTTTTAAAAGATATTTTAATTTAAGTGGAGATTGGCTTCAAAAATCACAATTATAATATCGAGTATGCTTGTTTAAAAATAATTCTTTCTACTGTTAAAAAAAATATTTATTTCTTTTTCTTTCTTTACTTGAGTACTCAAAAATTAAAATGTACTTAAATATGACGGATAGTGGTAGTTTGATACCAAAAATGAAATAAATTGAATCAATTAATTAACATTGCTCACTAACAATATCAAATTAAATTGTACAATTGTTCTTTTTTCTTTTTCTTGAAAAAAAAATATGCTTTTAATTTCATACAACCATAAGCTGTGGATAGCCCAAAGATGGGTGAGGAGATAACGGTGATAACGGCGGGACTGGAAAAATGTCCTTCAAATCATTCTCCCAGAACCCTGTCCACATTGACGGTGTTAACGGCATATCCCTTATCCCTCCCACGTCAGATTCCGTTGTTTTCTCTTTCTTCCCCGCTGGTTTCACTTCAATTTCAGCCTCCCCCTCATCATCTTCACGCCGGCGTTTTTTCTCCTCCATGCCGTCCGTCGAACCGGAGGTTCCTACTTCCAGAGGGAAATTGAGTATGGCTTTGGAGCCGCGAAGCCTAAACGCAGCTCGATCGTAGGCTTTTGCGGCTTCTATCGCCGTGTCGAACGTTCCGAGCCACACCCTAGATCCACGCTTATTAGGGTCCCGAATCTCGGCTGCGAACTTGCCCCATGGTCTCTGTCGGACCCCTCTGTAGTGCCTTTTCTCTTCATGGTTTGAATTATTCTGCACGAGCATTTCTGTGAACTGTTGTTGATCCGGGTTTCCAAATTGAATCCACTCGGTTTTTTTGGGTAGCGTGATTTGCAACGATGGTTTCCGGTTCAAATGAGATTGCTTCTCGACGCTTTGAGGCCTAGTTTGAAACTCGAACATGGAACTTCTGGACTGTGAGCCAGAGGTTGATGTTGCATGTGAGTTTGCTTCCAATTGGGAGAAATTAGCATCATATTGTGGAGTTTCATTTTCCAATTTAGGCGTTGAGAGGTCAATAACTTGATTTTTGAACTCGAACTCAAATAGATCCGTGGAGCTGGATAGGAATTCGTAGGGTTCGGGGAGGTAATCGGACACATCGATCGAAGAGTCAGAATTCGATGATTGGGCACAAATAGAGTCAGATTCAGAGCTGGAAATTGCTCCGTTTGATTCACCAAACCAGAATTGTTGATTAGCATCGCTCGCTGAACTGCTAAGGCCACCGGAGAAAGTTCCAACTGGAGACAATTCACCTAGAAGATGCAACTTTATGCGGTCGAGGGCCGAAAGCTCAACAGAGTTTGCCATGACTACGACTTAAACGAAATCAAACTAGATAGCGGAATCGAGTTTCTAAAGGAGGGGATGAAGAAGAAGAAGAAGCTTATCAAGCCCTGAGAAGATTGGGAGGTGATGGATTGCGTCCAAGTTGAGTGAATCAGAGTGTGGAAAAATTGATATATATAGAGACGACGTCGACGAGGCGCTCTTTTCAACGGATGCTACGGTGGGAGGAGGAAGCTTCGCCTGGCATTTTCAATCATTCTCAAGTTGATTATCCTACGGGGAGGAACACCAAGAAAAATTGTTCTATCACTTTTGTACCGTTGGATTAGAAGCGAGGTACCGATTTATGCTGACGATGGGGCGTTCGAGGTAAGTGTCTGATGGTGGCGGTTTTTGGACCAATCACTATTTCACTTTATTTGGTTTGCCTTTTGGTTCTTTTGTCGTTTGCGCTCCCTTTCGTCGAGTATTCCTGAAAAGGAAAAGGCGAGGAGAGTGGTGAGGGACAGAGTGAGAGTGACAGAGTGAACTGAAATAAAATTAACGACATTTTATATATAATAAATAAACTCTTTTAATATTATTATTTGATTATTAAATCGATTTCTTTACAGAATTTGTTTGTCGTATTATAAAAACAGTTTCTTTATCAAAATTTAATTACTGTTCATTGAAGAAACATTTTTTCATGATGAAGGAAAAAATTTTCTGGGCATTATAAAACAAGGTGTGAAGGTTAGAAATCTTGATAATATGATATAAATTGACGGTGTCATTGAGATAATCGTTGAGTTAATATATTTAAAAAAAAGTAAACAGAACCCTGAAGATTTGGTCTCTGTCTTCCTGATGAACAAGAAAATAACTTTTTATAATTGGAGCTACATTTTGTTGTTGGCCGTGTGATTGAATTTCGATGATTATTATATAAACTAATCTCTGGCTCTAACATGCAACACCAAGTAAAAAAAATTCATATAACGTTTTATTTATTTTTGTTTTGCTGAATTTCCGGCGACATTAATGTTTATTGTGTGAAATGTTCGTAACTTATGACTTTCATTGGCATACAAGACTTCTTCTACCTATTAAAATACATTACGTCAATGTGTCATGAAGCATGCGTGGACATGATTTTTCTATGTAATTGTGCTATATTCTGTCGTTAGACACTAGTGATTGGAAACAAAGAAGGGCTAAAAGAAACAGAAATTAAGAGTGTTAGGTTCCTTTTATTTTCCACATATTTTTTCTGGTCTCCTTAGGACCTAATCATCCAACTTGGATCTTGTGTGCATCTCTGATTCTTGAATTACAAACTTGCAAAATGATGTGCTCATGTGCATTAAGGAATCTTTCATGAATTACAAAATTTATACTGGAAACATTTCAAGGAAAGAATATTGTTTAGCTTTCCTTGACCCAGCTCCTGTCTTTAATGTGCTGCCGAATTTGTTGCTGATACCTTTGATTGAGCCCTCTCATGAAACTGGGAACAATTTTGGAATAAGTTTGAAGATATGAAACTGTCAATGGTTGCAGGTTTCTTAATGATCCAACTGTTTTTGTCTCCAGGCCTTTTTTCCAGTTTCAACCACTTCATCATATTTTATGAATATATAATACTGTGTGGGACCAAAAAGTCTGAGGGAATCATGTTTTGTGATTGAAACTTTCTTCCTCACAGAAGTTAGTGAAATGGAACATAGGACTAAGTCCAATTGCTTACCGAGTCTTGGACACGATGAAGAAGCTTTTACAGCAAATATCAAATTAATCTTCGATGCTGCCGGACCATAACATCGGCTTCATCACATAAAATTTGAGACATGGTATCTTTTGCAAGGTAAGTAGTGACAATTTCAATAACTGAAGAATGAAGTCATCAATAAATTTCTTGTTATTGCTATTCTTGCAGAAGTTAATCCTCACACATGCTTAGGAGTGAATATTACTTGATCTAGCTTTTCCAGGAAACGAAAATATTCAGTATGTCGATCAGATATATTTATGCATAAATAGTTTTGCAAGTGCTAGGAAATGACTAAGTCAAATAATATTAAATTGAATTAAATGTCTGAAAATGCTGAAGAGATTTCTTGCTTTACTTGTTTGTTATTATTGACGTGGTTGGAGACATTTCTCTAGCATGACAACTACCACAAGCTTTAATTAAAACAAATGACATTCTGGCATGAGGTCATGCATTGTATACCACTCCACCATTTTTGCTTTCGGCAAAGGGGATCAGATCATGAGGAAAAATGATTCCCTTTGTCATTCTGATTTGTCATTGGATTCTAAAATGCCCATATACATTATCTAATGGTTTTGTTTGCTATAGAATTTTACCTTTGTCAAGTTGAGTTGGAGAAATTGGAAAATGAAGTCAAATTCTCAATTTTGCTTGTTAAAGTGTCTCCTGGAGTTATCATTTCTGCCTTGGACTTTACATCTTGATCCATGGCACTGTTGTTGTTCCCTCTTGGACGATACAGAATATATGGGAGGGAAAATTGTTGTTCCCTCTACAGATGGAAAGAAAGATTTTGAAATTAGAGTGGTTGTGATTGCAAGCCTTTTTAAATTGAACATATAGAATACATCATAGATAGAAATGCAAATGTGGCTAATACGATGAGCTCCTTTTAATTTTCAGATAGTACTAGTCCCCTCCATATTTAAGTATTGCATCTACTGTTCGGTGCATGATGATGTGGTCATGTTTCTTTCTTAGATTCGTTTTGATCATGGGATTCACTATCCATATTAATGTGCATTAAAGTTTAAAGGGTTCTTTGAGATTATTGCAGCCATTTACCTATTGCTCTTGGGTTCCTCGTTTGGTGAAAGCCAAAGAATTTTATTAAGTCCTACTGGATATTCTATAAAACAGTTAGTCTGTGTGAAAGAAAAAGGCTCCAACCATCAAAATTGTGTGAAAGAAAAAGGCTCCAGCCATCGAAATTGTTTGGTTTTTTGTTAGGTGCCTGTTGATCATTGCATTCATGAACTTATAGTTACTTATTTTGTACCTAGCCATTGAAATGAGTGGCAAAGTTTTCAAAATTTTCGGGCTACATACTTTGAACTTGATGTTTGTCTATGTTCATCACTAATAGCCTTATAGCTTAGTAGTATAGAAGCTCTCGTATAAATAGGATGTCATAGATTCAATCCCACTTGTAACCTCAGTCTATTAATACTTGCCCCTCTAATAAAAAAGAACATCTATGTCCGTCATAATGTCTGAATTTGGTACTTGTCCCCGTTCCCTCTCCCAAAGATTTTGCAGGTTCTCTGTTGATAATATCTATCCAACTAAGCTGACATTATTTTGTTGAAGTTGTTTGTAAAAACGAGATGGTGCTCATTAATTTGAAATCAAAATTAAGTTAGATCAACAATTGTCTCCTCCCTTTTGGGTTCCTGCAAAACGTGTGGGTGTCAGAAACTTAAAATCTTATAATCAGGCTAAAGAAATGTTCTAGTTTCATCTCTCTGCTACAAGATATAGCGATGTGACTGTCTATAGATTAGATTCTACAAACCTTTTACACACATACATATACACGATCGAACATATGATTCCCTGTTCTTGTCTTGTAACGTTATAACACCCAACCTTTATCTCAGTATTCTTTGGTTATTCACAGATTCCTTAAATATTCCTGAAAAAGGATATTGAAGAAACATGATGAATGCTATGTGTCTGATCTATATGCCTTTTAGCAGTAGGGGACAAGGATCCAAGCTTATTGCATTATGTGCTTCTCAGTCTCAGATACTCGTCCTTGGAGATAAGCAGACCTTAAACAAGGTTCTTAGAATCTAATCTCCTTTTTACCTTCTTTAGTCCTCAGCATGGAATTGTTTTTAGTATTTATGATTCCATTTATTAACTGACAAAGCTTAGGTAGAAATGAACTTGATGAGACATAATTTGGGCCGAACAAGCCTAACAGGCTAGCCCACCATGCTCCATTGTCTGCAACATGTTCATTGTATATCGCATACATGCAAATTATCACTGAATTTTCTGGATCAAAAAAACAATTCATTCCACTTTTTTTAAAAAAAACTAAAAAGTTGAAAGCGCATAACTTAT
Source organism: Leucaena leucocephala (assembly GCA_037074615.1). Classification (NCBI taxonomy): domain Eukaryota; kingdom Viridiplantae; phylum Streptophyta; class Magnoliopsida; order Fabales; family Fabaceae; genus Leucaena; species Leucaena leucocephala. Next base: position 14,706,350 of record CM073570.1, read on the forward strand.
TTTTGAAATTATTTGAGTTTTAATTAAGAGAGTGAACCTTAGTGCAATGCTGTCAAGTGACTTAAAGGCGAATTTAAATTTTGGAAATAACCTCTTGCCTTATGGGGGTAAAGATGCATATATTTGTTCCTCTTTAAACTTCAACTAATTGGAGCCTCGTGCCTTAGGCTGCCCCTAATTTTGAGTTTTTTATTTTTTTAATTCTATATTTTATTTGTTTAAATATAAATATTAAAATTATAAAGTTAGAAAATACATATAACATAAAGTTGAAACTTTGTCAATCTAATTTGAATGATTTAAACTTTTACCTACATCTCTTTTCCTCTTCTGTTTTTTTTATTGGCGGCTTGTTTGATTCATCCTTTTATATATAAAGGGTCGTTCACTTCATTGACTTATTTTTCTGCTCTTGTCATTATCTCATTAGATTATATACAGTGATTTGGAATCAGACAGACACATCGACGTATAGGTCCCTTAACCATTCATTGTTCTATCCTGAAAAGCAGTAATAAGCACTTAGAAACAAAAAAACTCAGAGGGATTAAACAACTCAAACTTGAACTCCCCTTTTGAAATATTGCTTTACTAATGAAATAAAATCTGTGGTTCAGGATTAAGCAACGTCCACAACAAAGAACACAGTGTAAAAAAGCACAGGCAGATCCAGCAAAACAGGTATGACCAGTATTATTGTGGAAAACTCGCCCATAAATACCTATGTGAAGAATTAATTGGTCAATGCCAATTGATGCGTTCTTATATACAGAAAGTATTATTACTCGAATTTAAGTATCATTGGACAATTAATTCTCCAAACAGATATTTATGGGCAATTTTCCCTATTATTATTTTATGATTGCGGTTGAAACTTTCCAGCTAGGAAAAATCAAACTTCTTTTCACCTTTTACCTTTCAGTCATAAACAAGTAAAAATATAACAAAGTAATACACACCTGGAGAACATAAACAAGAAGTATCCCACACACCTAACCTAAAGCATCTTTTTTATGTACACACCTCTAGTGGCCAATTCTTTGCATATTAATCATCGCTCTTCAGTTAGGCATGTCTCTAAGAGTTGAAATATTTGAACGTCCAGCTACTTGGATAATAAAGGGCATAATCAAAACTATCCAATATTTGTTCTATAATATTTGTGTCATTGTCAAGTTCTGCGTGCTATTATTAATTATTAAACTAAGATATAACAATATATAGTAGTTGTAAACAAATCAACAGATAAGTGGACCTCTGATTTTCAAACTGAATATCTGGAAATATTTCTTGCCGACTTAGCAAGCTACTAGTGAATCTCTCTTATCACTTTGGCCATTTTAACCTAAACTCTTTTTTTTTCAATACAAAAAATATTCTTTATGAAAAATTGCTAAAAAATTTCCTTTTACAAAATTTATTACCCAAATATACCTAGAATTTATTTAAAGACCCCAGGTGTAACTCTTTTTTAGGTTGTACAACTTATTTTCAAATATATGTAAAATAAAAATATTTATACATAATTAAATATATATTATACACAATTAAAGAAAAGTCATACTTATTGAAGATGAGTTGCATTTGTTCAAAAATTTGAGCTTTTAGGTATCATTAAATAATAAGTTTTGTAAGGGGAGATTTTTTAACAATATTTCTTTTTTATTTATTGTATTTTTGGTTTATTTGTTTATGAATATGTTACCATCATCAGCATATACTTATTGGAGGGCTGCAGCCGCAAATTATAGATTTAGTTGGGATATCTTTAGAAGCAATTATTCCAAGTTAAAATAAACTTTTTGCTTAGATCAATGCATTTAGACTCATTAGAGAGTGATGAAGAGAGAGATTACAACTTGAATTTGAAATGCTAGCATTGAATTGAACATAAGATTTTTCTTGGGAGTAAACACGTGGTTTTTGCTCAATCATTTAGCTTTTAAATACAGTTTCTGTCATTAAAAAATTTGCACAACTTGCCAATTGATTAGAATTTTTATATTGAAAAGAATTTCAACTTGTTTGAATTAAATTAATCACGTAACTATGCAGAGAGATAAGGCCAAATTTGTTTGGTTGGATTTTTCGTCTAATACGACTATTACTTTACTAATTGCCAGATTTTTCTTTTGAACAGTGGAGATCGTTAGAGACACACATGCGCACACACACATTACTAAAAAAGATTCTCATGTTCATATTAATTAATAGTGACCACATGCATAAAAGAACGGGTCTTCCTTAAATATGCTTGTTTTATTGGTTGATATTTTATTAATTATTAATTAATTTTAATTCAGAGAAATATATGAATAATTTTATGGTGTGGCTGTTATCAAATTACGCAATTGATCATACCTTTAAGAATTGATTAGTTTGAGATTAAAGAAAAGTGAAAGGAGAATTTGAAAAACCAATTGAAAAATATTTATTAAATAAATTAAAAATAAAATAAGCCAAGAAAATAAGATAATGGTGATTTAGCCTTTGACTTTATTCTACTACAAGGGTAAATAGGAACCTTGTCCCTCTCAACCATTTTTTTTTGCATAAGAGTCATAAAAATGTGTCATTTATAATTTCAATTATATATATATATATATATATATATATATATATATATTAATTACTGACATCAAGAGTTTTCAATTCTAGAGAGTCAGTGAATGCCCAAACCCCAACACATAATTTTGCATTTTTTAGAATTGTGAAAATAATTTGTAAAAAATAAATACAAGTTATGATATTTTGTTATTCAAAACATGTCATTGGCTCGCGTGCCACCTTTCTTTTAATCCCTATTTTTTAAATAATAGGGAGATAAAAATATCCCTTATTCTTTCCATAATCCTATGCCTCGTTCAACATACAAAATTATGACATATATTTATTATAAAATACAAATCAATCAAATAAAAAAAAAGTCACAACATTAAGAAATAGACGCATACTTGGAATATAAAAGGAGAAGATGCATGTACCTATTGGCAAAAGTCATGCCATTTCCATATTTCGTCAATTTTTATAATATTTTTTATTTTGGAGTTTCAAAGTTCAAAGGTTGATCATTTAGAATAGTGACTAAGTGATAAAGGGAAGACCCAAAAAATTGCGGTGAAGCGCACGTGTTGGTAATTGCCACGTAGCAATTAATTAGTTCTCTACATTATTTCTACATGGTTGGCTGCTAATTTTAATAAGAGTACAAATTGAAATTATTCAAGTCAAAAGTCAAAGGTCGTAACTTCTTTTGTTTTTTGGTCAGCTTCATGCGTGCGTGCCACGATTATTCATATAGATAGAGACATATTATTTATTAAGATATACCCTAGCTTTTATCTCTAGTAATTTAAATATTTTTTTATTTTTTATTTTTTTTTTAAAAAAAATAAGATGATACAACTATTTTTGTCATTCACATATAGTCTTTTATGTTGCTTATAATTCCCATTGAAATTACTTGGTTTATATCCTATATATATATATATATGTGTGTGTGTGTGTGTGTGTGTGTATGCATGCTCGTATCACCAAAAAAAAAAATCATTTTTAGCCATTTAATTTCATATAAAGTTTTATTTTAATCATTTAATTTTATAAAATATTTTTTCAGTCTTTTCATCCTAACATTATTAGTTCCATTAAAAAGATGTTGTTATTAAGATTTTAAATATTAACAAAATATTCTCAAATACTATATATTAAGTTTAATTTTTAAAAATAATAAAATTAAGAGATTGACTATATTAAAATTATAGGAATAAAAAGATATTTTATAAAAGTAAGAGATGAAAATAAATATTTTTTATAAAGTTAGGTGACTAAATGCACACTTTTTCCTATATATATATTTATGTTTTAAATGGTGCAACAGATTAAATATTCTGTTTTTGCTTAGTATGTGGCATTCTGTTACCAAGATATTTGTGAATTAATTATTTGTAAGAGTTATTCGATGATGCCGACATCATAAGGGAGACAGCATATGAAGTACTTGAATAGGCGTATATGAATCAAGTTCAACATTTTAGTGTCAAACTTGTTTTTGTCCAGCGGCACTATTGTATGTGGAATTGACAAATTAAAAAGGAAAGGTAAATTACCCCATGAGTGTGAAATTTTACTAACACCAGCTCTTTCCATTAAGATCCCAACTTTTGGATTTTTCTTAAGGGCCACTTAAACTAATTGTGGTTTGATTTGTTTGAATTTCTATTGTGGGTTAGTGTTGGATTCTCCCGAGGGTTTTCTCCTTTATTTTTATGAAATTTTGCTTGACTTTTCTATAGAAATGTAGTATATAGGCAAAATAGAAGGAAATGTGGTTAAAAATCTAAATTGAAATAACTGTGGTGATTAACTTTCACATCTCACATTGACAACAACAAAATGCACATAAGATATTTTATTTAAACTTAAAATACATAAAACCCCATAAACTTTAAGTCCTTAAAATTTTAAATTAAGGATCACAATATTTCATATTTTAATTATTAAAATTCTACTATTAAAATTGCCATTAAAGATTTAAAGTTAACATTTTCACCATATCATAAGTTTTATATTATTTTATTATATTTGGCACTTTACATATAATTTAAATTTTTTTAAATACTTAAAATAGAATACTTAAATAACTCTTAACACTTAAATATTTAAAAAATATAAAATTGTTAAAAAAATAATTTAATATATTTATTTGACCATATTTAAATAAAAATATAAACTACTTAAAATTAAATGTAAATTATCAGTGTTATTTTTAAAATAATATGATATATAATTAAAAATATAAAACTATGATATAACAAAAACTATTAATTTTAAGGGTAATTTTAACTGGCAAGGGCTTGTTAATCAAAATATAAAGTATTATTATTTTTTAATTTAAACTTTTAAAGGTTAGGGACATTATATGTAACTGACACAAATTTAGAAGGATTTTTTGTATTTATTGTGCAATTGACACAAAATTTAGAGAGTTTTTATGTATTTAAACCTTTATTTAATCATATTTTTTAGCATTAATTAGTTTAGTTAAAAATGTGTTTCTTGTCAATTTCTAATAAGGGGATAGATAGACTGCGTATTTTTTAAATTCGTGTTATTGATTAGAAACACATAAAATCAAAGCAATGTTTAGAATATATTAATAATGGGACCAACTTTTTTTTTTAAAAAAAAAATAGTGAGGTAGTTAAAACTAACTCATAATTAAAAGCAAAAGTAAATATTTAATCATTCAACTTTACATTAAATTTTATTTTGATTTTTTTAATTTTATAAAATGCATTTTCAATCCCTAAACGCTTAAGAATCCCTAAACGTTTTTTTTGGCGAAAAAATCAACATTAAAACTTTAAATAGTGACAAAATATGATTAATGGCTGATATATTAAGTTTAACTTTTAAAAAATAATAATAATTGACACACAAAAAATTATGACTAAAAATATGCTTTATAAAATTAAAAAATCAAACTAAAATATGATATAAAAGTTAGAGATGCGAAAACACAGTTTTGTCGAATTAAAAGTATTATTCATTCAATAAACTTATCCATAATACACAAGTAGCAATTAGCAATGTGCAATGTGAAGTTGCTACAAGGAAATCCCATCATAAGATCCCAACTCAAACTCAGATAAGTTGACAAGCAAACAAGCAAAGATTATGGGGTTTGCTAATTAGTGGTTCTCTCCTATTTTACACATATCTTATCAACTAATTAATTAATTAATTAATTAAACATGATGATGTGAGTGTGTGATATATATATATATATATGTATATATAAAGCAAGAGAGTGACCTTCCAGGAAGCTGGAGGATGGATTGACAAACTCTTAGAAAGCCGTAGTTACAGTGAACAAGTGGGGCCCACAAAGATAAACTTAATGGGAGGGGGAGGCTTATTGACTGACTTTACAACAAACTTATCCACAGTGCAACCTCTCTCTTCTTCGTTTGTGTCCACAATCTTTGTATCGACATTTGTTTGTCAAGTTGCCTTGTCTCTTTCATCCCCTCAATTCCACGCCCCGATTTTATCCCACTCTCCTCTTTTGTCGTTTTCCGCTTCTTGTCTATAGGTGTATATACACAAGACATTGGACTGAGTTTGTCATCATCTGATTTAGAAAAAAATTCAAGTTTAACCAAACAACTCGAAGACTAGTCTAGTCGGATTCTAACTTAAGTTTAGATTAGACTAGATTTAATTCATTGCCATCTTGACGTCACTAAATAGTCTAGGACTCCATTTTTTTTAATATTTTTCTTTTATAAGATATAAGATTCTAACTTGATAAATATAATTAAGATAATACAAATATCTATAATAATATAAAACACATCTTAAAGCATTAAAATATAATTATAAATTTATAAAAATATTCAACAATAATAAAAAATCCAAATTATAAAATATTGAAGAAGAAAAAATCACCCAGGCTAGAATAAACTAGCTTAAGTGGTCTCATTATTTAGTTTAAGATCTAATCTAACTCAATTAATTAATCTGATTCAATATAAACCGATTTTATTATAAATCTTTTTTAGATAGGACCAGGGTACCTCCGGCTTTTTGCCTGTCCCTACCTGCACGTCCCCTTCCCATCGCCAAAAACTCGGCGATTCTGAGGGACAAAAACCAGCCACCTGTTTGTGTGCTTAATTGCTTATTGCAATGCCGTGACGTCACGTTTGCCTTTTTTTATTACAGGAATTTCCCAATTAAATAAACACGCACGTGATGAAATACTTATCCCAATTCCCACAAGCACTTCGCATTTTGCACATTTGAAACTTCGGAGAAGCTCAGCTCAGCTCACGACTTCCACTATTAGAAATTTAATAAATAATCATTATTTTTTTTAGAATAAAAATATCTCCTTTTTTTTTTTTTACTTTCTTCACCAGGTTCATGAACCCAATCTCCTATAAATACCCTCCTCTCCTTTCCCCTCTAATTTCCAACTTCGAATATTCAATTCCTTTCTTAATCTTTTCTCCCTTCTTTCTCTGTGTTTAGAAATGACGCAGATAACAGAATCACCCGCCGGAGGAAGATTTTGCGGTGGCGATATGTACGGACAGGCCTCTTACGGGTCGGATTTAGCCTTGTTGGAGTCGATTCGACTCCACTTGCTCGGTGACTTGGAGACTGCTTTTGCTGATTCGGATACTTCTTTGGGATCTGCTCCGGCTTACACTCGGAGCTCCAGTTTCAGCAGCTTGTACCCGTGTTTGACGGACCATTGGGGCGAATTACCTCTCAAGGAGGACGATTCCGAAGACATGGTGCTCTACGGTGTCCTCCGTGATGCCGTTAACGTCGGGTGGGTTCCCTCCCTCGATGTCGGATCGCCCGAGAGCATTTCTTCTGGTTTCGTACCGACCGTTACAGTGAAATCTGAGCCCGACGTTTTGCCGGTTTTGGATTCCCCTGCGGGCCCTCCTCCCGTGGTAAAGCAAGAGAAGGTGGTTGAGGCAGTCGTACAGGCCGCAGTCCCGTCGAAGGGGAAGCATTACCGAGGAGTAAGACAACGGCCGTGGGGGAAATTCGCGGCGGAGATCCGTGACCCGGCGAAGAACGGAGCTCGGGTTTGGCTCGGAACATTCGAGACAGCCGAAGACGCAGCTCTGGCTTACGATCGAGCCGCGTACAGGATGCGAGGCTCACGCGCTCTGCTGAATTTCCCACTGAGAGTGAACTCGGGCGAACCCGACCCGGTTAGAGTGACATCGAAGAGGTCATCACCGGAGAGATCGTGGTCGAGCTCGTCGTCGTCGACGACGACGGAGAGCGGGGCGTCGGCGAAGAGAAGGAAGAAGGTGGTGGTGGGGACAACAGGGGCAAAGGCGACCGGGCAAGTGGGGAGCCAAGTGGGAACGACGTCGTTGTTGGTCAGCTAATGCGTAATGCTGACAAGGGAAGCAAATTGGCTCTGAATTCTGAAATCCCCGTTTGGTTGTTTGTAATTATGTGAGGAGAAGCGTGTGCCACTCACTCTCTCTGCTGGCACATCGGAATTTTGAACCAAAAAAAAACAGAGAAGAAGTTGAAAAATGGAAAAAGAAAAAAAAAAAAATGAGCGAGTGAGATGGAGAGGGGCTTTTTGGTTTGGCCTTTGTGAATACAAAAATTGATTTGTTTGTTGGGTATTATAAGTGGAGCACTTCAACTGGAACTTGAACTCGTGAATGTCCTTTTTGTTCCCTCCACTAAAATGCCCCATTTCTCTTGGGGGGGAGTAAACAAGAAGCAACACAAATGCTTTTAATTAGTTAATCTTGTAAAATAAATCTGCAAATTCCACATCGAGTGGAGTTAGAGAAACCAAGATTTGGAACGCAAATAAATGGAGGTTTGGGAACAGCCCAACCGTTGAAACTCTCCAGTTTTCTAAAATAAACGTGAAATCTAACGCCTAATGTAACTAAAAAATTACAGATTTCAATTTTCTAAATTTTAAGAAATAACTTTAGTCAATTCAAAAGAGAAAAAGGAACAAATAATAATTTTAGTTCCTATAATTTTATTGGTAGAGACCAATATTTAACTAAATCAAAACTCAATAATTGAGTTGTCAAAATTAAAGGGATAAAATAATTATAATTTTTTATTGATTTTATTGCTCTCATTTGGTTTATTTGATTCTTAACTTAATCATCAAATACAATTTCAAAATCAGCGTGAAGCTTTGAAAAATGGGTTATGTTAAATTTAATTTCTCTGTAGGCATGCACTTGTTCCCACATAAAAATCTCACATTTTGAATTGAGTTGAGTTGGCTTTTTCATTATATATAGAAACTAAGCAAGTTGGAAATTGACTGAAGAAATTAAATTTGTAATCGGTGGGCGTACATGGATGGACGGTATTGTGCAAGATGCAGAATTTTAATACAATTTAGCAATAAGGGCACGAGTATGTATTAAAATTCGAATTTTAAAATAATTTAATAATTGAGTGATCATATTGTCTTGCATTCTTAAAAAAAAAAGGGTGAAATTTGAATGACCACTGGAGAATTAGTAAGCCATTTGCAAAAAAATAAATTACATTATTTATAAATAATTTTTTTAAAATTTCTTTTTATTGAGTTTCTGGAGCAAGCTCATTGTTGAGAAATTGTTGTTTTATGTTCATTGGGACGCAGCTTTCCCATTTTGTCTGTTACTTAGCTTTCGTATAAACTGTACAACCCGTGATCAACTGTACATTTGGCATCGACCTAGAACAAAAAGAAAATTCAGACCTATCTTTCTTATTTTCCCCTCTTTTTATAAAAAAAACATAAAAAAAGAAAAATTTATGTCGGTTGAGTTTTTTTTTTAAAAAAATTTATATTTAAATAATCTAATTATAAAAAAATTTAAAAAGTTATCAATTGTAAAGTCTTATAAGAATTAAGATTAATGTTTTTGAATTATAAAATAATATAACTTTTCTTAGAAAAAAATAATTCAAGCAATAAAAATGATAATTTTATAAAAAAAAATAAAAACTCAAATAAAAAAATAACAATTAAAACAATAGGAATAACAACTCCCAAACGAAAAAATAATAACCATGGACTAAAAAAATAAAAATTAAGATATTTTTATCTAGAGATAATTTTATTATTTTATAATTTAAAAAAATTAATCTAATATCTTGTTGGAATTCACAATCTTTTAATGATTTTCCTAAGCTTCTTTGCAATTAAATTTTGTGTATATGACTTAAATATATATTTTTTTTAAAAAAATGAAGATATGCTTACTATATATTTTATTTTTGCTAGTTAAATATAGTAGAAAGGGTTAATTTTTTAAAATATAGCAGATTAAAATTTAAATATATTCTAACAATATTTCTATATTTAATATATAGTAATATATCAAATAAAATTGATTTTAATATATATATATATATATATATATATATATAAAAGAGAACATATAGCTTCTGGTTAGGGCTTAGTTTTTGGAAAAAGCTACTATTTTATGTTGACCCGATTTGCACACTAGTCCCTATTATAGGGTTGCATGTTTTTTTTTTCTTAATATTTTAAGTTATTTAGAGAGTCTCTAATATTTATTAATTAATTATCTATATAATTAATATTTAAATATATTTTCTCATATTTTTCTCTTTCTCTTTATGTAAAAAATCTCATTAATAGATATAAAGTTAAAAAAAATTATCAATTTAAAATAAATTTAATAAATTAACTATTATTTTTAATTTGTATAAATTAATCAAAAATATTCTATAATAAATGCCAGTAAGAACATTAGTCAAATGTCATTCTAAATCCCTTCCAAAATGAAGGGCAATTACAAGAATGACCTCTATTATGATATTTTAAATTTAACTTGAATAGTTGTTAGTTATTACATTATACCGTTCTGGACTTCTGGTTCTATTATAAGTTACTTTGAGAAGAAACTTTTAGTCCCAAGTATAAGTTAGTTAAAAAATTATTAATGAATCTTTTATTAAAATTTATCATTAAATAAATTAATTTTAAAATCCGTGATTACCTCGTAACATAAGTTTTATTAATAATTATTTTTTAATTTTAAATTTTAACCATATTATTTAATTCTCATTGGAAAGAGAAAAAGATGAGAGAAAATTGAAAATAATTTGTAAATAGAGAGAGAATTTTAATAAAATCAAATTTAAACAAATTTATTAATTTAAGATATATTTTGATTATTTAACTATTATTTATTAATTTATAAAAAATAATTGAAATTGATTTATAGATATGAGTGATATGTTATGCTCCCCCATTGAACATTGTATTAGCAAACAAAATAAATTATTCATATGATTCTATTTATAAGTTGTCTATATCATATTTTGTATAGATACAAAAAAAATTAAATTTTATTAATTTTATTTTAAAATCTAATTATTTTTAAATTTTATTTTTATTTAATATATATTATATGTTCTGAGAATAAAATTAATATAATAATAAATAAAAAGATAAAATTATATATTCATATAAAAAAATTAATAATATAATTTATAAATAGAATAAAAAAAATTATTTTCTTTATACTGTCTAAATATAACAAGAGGAATAACTTACACATTCTCTCTTTCTATCGTTCCACAAGCGCATATGCTCATTGAAACCACCAATATTCAATCAATACGCACCGTTTTATTCTTAAAATTTATTCTCCAATTTTTTTATGACAAACAATTATTAAAATTATACAATTGAAAGTGTTAGTTAAATTTAGTTAAAAAGTATAAAATATATATTTATTTTTTAATTATATCTTTATTTATTAAGAAGGAAATAAAAGATAATGAATAGAAATTTACTGTAGAAATAATAAGTAAAACATTTTAATACGAGTAAATTAAAAAATATATTTAAAATTTAAGATAAAAAATTATTTTTTATATTTAATATTATCTAAAATTGTTACTTATAAGAAAAGACTGTATTAAAAGAAAAAGACATGAAAGAAAAATGAGGGTACCCCTAATTTGTGTCGTGGCAAACTGGCGATTGCCCATCAAAGCCGTCGGGGCTCGCCTTGCCGTCATGTGGCATGGAGACAGATAGCCTTCAATTCCTTTGATTTTTTTTAATGAAAAATAAAAAAGTAATTATTATGTTTTTTTTTTTAGGAAAAAAAGTTTGTGGCGAAAGGCTAAAGGCACACCGCACGAGGGCTCTCAAAACCTTCACAGTCACAGTCACAGTCACACCACCTTATCCCTCACATTTTGACCTTCAAACTTCGACCTTGACTTTTCTTTCTGCAATTTTCAACCACCCAAACCACCCGCCATTTATTACTTTTTGACAAAAAAAAATATAATCTTATTTTTAAGATATTTGATTTTTTATTTGAAATATTTTTTATTTTAAAATAATTTTCAACTCAAATTTTAATAAAACTTTATTTTTTTATAGTTTTTATTTTATTCGTTTTTAATTTCATAAACATGAATTATATTAAATGTTACTATAAATATATTTTAATTAAATAAAACTAGATTTTTCAAAATTTAAATTATTATTTTTTAATTTTGTATACAACCTATAGTCAATAATAAATATAAGTCCAAGAAAAGATGGAATACCCTCATCATTCATCATGCTTTTATGTTTTGTGGACAAATCATCATCTTGCATTTAATATTCTTGAGCAATGTGAAGGTGAAGCTCATAAGACTTACTTCGATTTAGAAAAAAAAATTATTTAATTATATTTATAAGTTACATAATTAATTTTTTATATAAATATATACTTTTATTTTTTATTTATTATTATGTAGATTTTATTCTTATGTGGTATAATGTATATTAAATAAATGTAAGGTTAGAAAGTACTTAAATTTTAAAGTAGAATTAATAAGTTTTAAATTTTTTATTGGCATAAAATAAGTAAATTTGAGGTTTTTATTTACGAAAGGTGTTGATTTTTTTACCACTCCATTTAACCATGATTGATCAATTGCGCTCCTTTCAATGATTCAATAAAAGTAGAAAAATAATTGACAGGAATCGTACCCTTATAAAAAAAATAGTTTATGAAAAAAAATATATTATTTAGATAATTTTTTAAAAAAGAGTTTATGAAAAAAAAAATATTTTTAAACAACTTTTGAAAAAGGATTTTTGGATAAAAATTTATAGAAAAAAAAAGTGATTATAAATGAGTGTTTATATAAATATTTTTAAAATGACTTTTATAATTGATAATTTACTTAAAAGATATGAAGTAAAAAAACATCAGCGGTCATTTCCTTCCTCAGCGATAGTGAGTAAACTAGCGTTATGGTCCAACGATGAGCAAACTGACAATAGTAAGTAGTGACAGTAGCAACCACCAACGATAACGATGGTGATGACGAGTAATGATGAAGGCTTCAATGATGACAATGAAGACTTTAGCGACATCTCCTTCTCTATCTGTCTCATCTCCTTCTCTATCTCTCACATCTCCTTCTTCCTCTTCCTCCATCGCCAACATCTCCTCAGTACAGATCTCAACATGGCAGAGGCTTCAAAGGGGAAGAGAAGCGACAGAGAAGAGAGAGGAGATAGAGTGGGAAAAAATGATGGTAAAATAGTAATTAGGTAGTCTATAAATTTTTTTACTGTTATAGAAATTATTCTGAGGAAGTTATTTAAAACTATGATTTGGTTCAGAAAATATTTTAGATAAATATAATTATTTATTTTATTTTTTTAAATTAAAATTTAGTTCAGAAGTCATTTTAAACTGTAGTTTGAAGGTTACTTAACACACACACACACTAAATGATTCAACTTTTTATTATTAAATTAAAAATAATTATTGACAAACTAGGAAGGGTTTTTGCTTTCACTCATCCACTTTAGTCAAACTGCGTTTCATGAGAGATCCTTTTCATTAATTAATTTTCATAGCACTTTTTATAGTAGTCATTCCTATCTTTATAAGAGTTAATTAATTTAAATAAATTAAAATATATATAATATAAATTTATGTTAAATGTTTATATTTAGTTTAGAAAATTCAAATCTCGTTTGACTTATTCACACACAAAATGGTCTCATAATTATTTTTTGTCATCAATTGCTTGAAAAGACGATTTACAGTTTTGTTAAAATATTATGGCTTCAAAAGATAACTGCAGATTCTGTTTAGAATAATCTTTGAAAAGCTGCTTTTCTTCATATGGATGAATAACTACATGTCTTGTTTAAGCAAAGATCCACACAAAATATTACATATTTGAGAATCATTTGCCCATTCTTCTCCATTGGAAGAATCATCTTAGTTTTATATGCCAACAAATCATTTCAGTTTTTCTGATCAAGGTGCCTAATCATTAATGTTGTAAACCACTTGAATAGACGTGATACATATTATGAAGATAATATGCTAAAAAATTGTTTAAAATGATTTGAACATATATAAACATAAACAACTAAACAAGGGCGTTAGAAACGCTAGGAAAAACATGTCATAGTATAAAATCTTTTAAAAATAAATAGAAAAAAACTAAAAAGAACATTTTTTAAAATTATTAAATCAAATTCTTTTATTAACAATCTATTAAAAGAATTTATTATTGATAGAATACATAAATATCGTATGATTCATGTGACTAACCCTATTTAATAATATCAAATATAATAGGGTTATTCCAAAATCATGATTTTGATATCTTTTGACATGAAACCAAATAAATTACTCTTCTAATTTTTGATATAAGAGTTAATTCAATATTTAATTTTAATTTTAAATATAAAATATATCTCATATATTTATTAACTATTCCTAAATTAATCCTATTAATATTATCTCAATAATAATTAAATAAGAGAAAGAAAAAATGAATTAACTAAAATGATTAAAGTATATTAAAAAATATTATATTAATTAATTTTTTTAATTTAATTAAATTAATTAAATATATCATTGAAAGAATATAAGCCAACCTTTTAAAAATTATGTAAAAGTTTGACATAGGCTACATTAGTAGCAACCACACTTAACTATTGTAGTCGCTGTTATAAATTGAACTAGTTACCATATATGACATTTATTGACTATTTAGAATATATTTGATCTATAAGAAGTACTACTTTATTATAATTTTAATCACGATTCTTGAGAAAATATTCTACCTCTTAGGTGCCTAAATTTATGCCTAAAAATAATAAACAATTCGCCCTGCCCAATATTAATATCGTTTAAGAGTAAGGGAGACTTCACCCTACCTTTTAATCGTGGGTGACTCCAACCCTTTTCTAAAAATTTTTGTACTCAAAATAAATAAATAAAAGGGCTATGCCAAGCAATTAATTTAAATCACAAGAATTATTCATTATATTTAACCAAAAATGTGGCTATGCTTACCAATTTTCTCATGCCATGAATCCATTTGCATTCCAAATAACGTAAACCCGTTTCTCTTATATTCTTTTCATTTATCTTATGTTTCACACGATGAGCCTTACAATCGTTCTAGATAGAGGTTTTCTTCTAACCAGACACAGAACATTACTTTATTTGGTAAATTACTTTCTTCTTAACCCCCTAATCATATCCACATACACAGAGAAGCGAAAAATCGCATGCTTTCAAGTTATTGAAATTCACTAAGCATCTCCAGTAACTCATGATCACCAAGTTCTGTCATGTTCATCAATAATGATCCTTTTACTCACCCGTATACTTTGGTTTTCTCTTCTCGGCAAATGCAGCCAAACCTTCCAACCGATCTTTTGTATTCAGAACCTCATCATAGCATTCTTCTTCTAAGGTCAAACCTGATGCTAGATCAGTTTCTATTCCCTCATTAATGGCTCTCTTTGCCATTCTAATTGCAATGGGACCCTGTTAAGAATAGATCCTGTTATTGAGTATTCAAATTCAATAACAAGATATCAAAGATAAAAAGCCATTATTTGCCAAATAGAATTATCATTTTGACTTTGCAAGTGTGTCGCAGAGGTTTTGCTAGACGCTACGATGAGAACTAAAAGAAAGAAACAATATATTTATCTTTCCTTAGTAGAGATAATATCAAAAGGGTCTCAGATCAAATTATACACAAGATGACCATCAGAGAACCATAGAGTCTGCTCTCAATCTTGGAAAATTTTTAGTCATGGCACAACAAAAACAGCATGTAAATGATAGTCACAAAATTGGGGAAAAAATCTTTTTCTTTGTTTTATTGAAGTTAGCTCCATGAAAATTCCAAAGTTTCATCAACTTCAAAAGAATAAAATGAATAAACAAATCTAGAAAAACAGTCATTATCATTTATATACAGAAATTAAATGGCACATAGCTTTGGTTTAAGTAATCATTTCAAGCACGAAAAGGTTTTGCTAGGAAGATACCTTCTGACTGATATCCCGAGCGATTGAAAGTGCCTTTGAATGAGCTTCACCAGCAGGAACACAATAATCAACTAAACCTGCATCGATATGAACTTCTTTAGCTAAGTATTATTGATCTTAATAGTAGAAAAAACTAGCGGTTCCATGTTTTTTCCCCAAAAAGGAAAAAATTAGTAATTTGTTAGTTCTGAAAAGTTCCACATTGGTGTTGATCTTTCTCATAGCTTCCCTAGAAGTCAACAGGATTAAGACTTCCAGGATGTTTGCAAGAAGAAAGCCTTGGCAAGCACAATAGCAGCCACAAGATATGATACATCCCGAGTCAATACAAGAAAGGAAGCTTGCTGAACACAAGCCTGAAAGTCTAGTTATTACTCTCTTTAGTATTTAATACAAAAGCTAGTTAACTAATTTAGATAGATTAATGAAACTAAATAAATCAGTTAATTATAATTAATATAAAAGCTAATTGACTAATTTAAATAGATTAAGGAATATAAAATATGAATTCTGTTTGAGGGTTTAGATTTGGTCATAATTAATTAATTTATTTGACTTTCTTAATATATCTAAATTAGTCAATTAACTCTTATATTAAAGATTAGATGAGTACTTTGTAAGGTTACCTCTTTTGGAAGAAACTACCTCATTCAGGATTTTTCGGGTGTTATTTGAGCTATACCGTAAGTTTAGAGGAACAGTAAGCATATAGCTCACAACATGAAGATGGGATATTGTAACCACAAAAATGGTATTTTGACTCTGTAATTTGTATTCAATGAGTTGATCAGAAATATACCAATTAGAGAATGAAATGAGACAAGTGCCTAATTTACATACCCATAGACAGTGCATCTTTGCTATTAATCCTTCTACCAGTAAATATAATATCCTTAGCTGTTGCCTTCCCAACCAATCTAGGGAGCCGTTGAGTCCCACCTGCCCTGTGCCAATCAGGATTCCATTAGAGCCAATCTATTTCCTAACACCCAAACTCTTCTTTCTGCAATGTTAAAAGTGCTATCTCCTAAATTTAGTCCAACTGACCTAGATTTATTATTTCCCACATTTTTAGGACTGTATACTATCGAAATTGCAGCGATATCTCCATCCATAATTAAATGGAAGAACTGATAAACACGGTTACAAATGGCAGTGTTAAGGATAGAACTTAGAAGAAGTGAAGAGAGACAGTATACGCAACATACCCTGGGATTATAGCAAGTCCTGTCTCTGGCAAACTCATGAGAGCATCTTCTCCTATGCCATGAAAGAGAGACAATCAAAGTCTATAAGTCGTATGATGTATCACATTCCAAGCATCCATAAAGAGTCAACTTATCAAAATATTCCACGTTTAATTACCACATATTCGAATATCACAAGCTAGAGCCATTTCAAGTCCACCACCAAATGCCACTCCTTCAATAACGGCTATAGTTGGTACACAAAGTGCCTGAATAAAGCTCCAACAAATTCATGTAATGTTAGTTTTCCAGCAAGTTGTCAGGAGTCAACGAAGATGGAAAAACAGAGATGCTATGAACTATGCAACAAAGTACAACTCAAGCAACAACCAACAAGCATGACCGACAAACTATGAAGGCTCTTCACCACAGACGTAGTCATTAATACAGATTAAAAGGGAAAATAAAACCTAAATTATTTAAAAAAAAGGGCGAAATCACTGACATGATGGATGTGGATGACCAAAAATAAAATTGTTAGGATGGAACTGTCAGAAATGGAACTAAAATAAAAACCGCGCAACTATTAGAACAAGCTAATTAATGATGTGAACTAACCTCTAGAAAAGAGAATGTGGAGCGAAGAAAATTCACAAAATTCTTAGCCTCTGATGGATTCATTGTCCGGCGCTCCTGTGATTCAGTCAACATAAAACTCTCAGACACACACATTGCTACGTGAATACAAGTAAAAGGAAATCTAATCAAGCCTTCCTTATAGCAAGAACCAAATCATCAGTTGCAAAGGCATTTAAATGAAATTTAACTATTTTTTGATTTGGCATAACTTGGATATATTACTACAGTAATTCTATGCTTATAAGAAGGATTGAATCACAAAATACAAAGAACCTAGTCTTCTTTTCAAGATGGACATGAAGCTTCGTGAACTACCTTTAAATCTGCCCCAGCACAAAATGCCCCAGGAACTGAGCTGCGGATCATAGCAACCTTGGCAGACGACTCTCGATCAATGAATTCTAATGCATGCCTCAGACCTCGCAGCATATCTTTCCCTATAGCATTTTTAGCTCCAGGCCTGTCCAAGCTAACTTCAAAAATACCTGTAACAAAAATGTTTAAACTGCATTTCAAAATGATGATGGGACTGGAAACCATTGATTAAATGTTTTTTTGTGATAATGATGATATCTCCGTCCCTCTAAGGCACACACGTACACGAGCTTGATGAAGTTCATGGAGTAGCACAAGATCGATGCAAAGAGAGTTACTTGCACAGAAGCGAGGAAATCCACTAAAAATAACTTATACTTAGCCCTTTTATTTCCATCAAACTTAGATTAGAAGTCAAGGTAATATGTAAAACCCAAGATGAATCATTTTCAAGTGAATCCCCGACGGAAAATAGAAACGTAATCAATCAGTTTGATTTTTATATACTATTAGACTTAGAGAGCCACTCGCAGAGATTTTTGTGGAAAGCTTTACCGGAATCCAGGTCAGCGAGTCTTTGAAGCTTGACGAGCTCAGAAGTGGAAGACTCCAAAATGAGAGTCCTATGATTCTGATACTGAAACTGCCATCGATCGGAATTGAATGGAACAATTTGGTGAGATACAGTTATGAAGCTCAGGAATAGCTGATTGGGAGTGAGATAGTTTTTGGAATTAGCACAGAAGCAGCGTCCCAGAGATTTTGAAAAGACCCTCAAAGCGCCCATTTTTTACTTTTAATTATCGTTGATTACACCATATGAGCAGAGTTTGCATAAGTTGGAAATTGACGCTCTCCCTCTCTCCCGCTATGGATTCAGCAACAGTGATAAGAGAGAAGAGAAAAAAATACGTGGCGTTGGATTAGGCAGAAGATGCCCCAAATCAGACGGCTCTTGTTACTTGGGCCCACCTAGATTCTTCCTTTGGCAATTCTCATCTGACGCAGTTATAAAATGAAAAATAAAACAAAAATTCTTTTATTGAAAAAAAAAATGAAAAATCAAAATGAATCCCCCCTTCACTGCCTTTCTAATTTGGTATGCTCACGCCTGCATCTTCAAAACAAAAATTTTCCGAATTTGTTTCATACTTGTCAATTTCTTCATCTATCTTTGATTCACTTCTTTTATCATGAAAATCTTCGAAACTGAGGTGGATTCGCATTTAAAGGTTTACGCTCATAGCTTGAAAACCAGTAACAGCGGTGGCCGGCTCTGAATCTTCACAAAAGTGACAATAACTAGTTCCAATTTGTTTTCTGGGTTGCTGGATGAGTATGAAGGGCCTGAGAATCCTGAGTACTCCTTTTTATTCCGATCCCACCCCTACATGTTTTTAGAAACCACAGAGTAAACAACATTATTCAAATCGGTACAAATCAAAAGGGAGCTAAAGGGAGGACCAAGAGCACCTAAAGTGGAGTGAGAAAATTGGATGGATCAAAGCTCTATTTGATTTCTGTGAATTGATGAGAAGCAGCATATGTATGTTGAGTACAAATTATTTTCTCGACACATTCTAGCAGCCAGACAGAAAGGAAAAACCTGTTATAGGTGGGGAAATTGGTAACTGGGAGTTACAGCATCGAAGATTGGGGTTTAATGCATCACCGGCAGAACCAAACAGCATAAATTGGTTTGGCCTTGCTATATACTTTATTGGAATATTTTATGGGGTTTACCGAAGATTTTGAAATTTTCTGGTGTAAGATTGGCGCTACTGATCTTTAAGCGCATTTGGTTTATGCTAGGAAGATGTTTGGACCTTTTTTCCCCCCTGTAAATGTTATTGACTATAGTACACAATTCTTTCATTACTGAATGATTATTTGGAGATTCAGATGTGGCAAAAGTCTTGATGAACACCAGAAGAAAAATAATTAGAGTTCTGCAAGATCCATTTACCATATATAAAATTTCAATTAAAGGACGAATGATTTGACATGCCTGATTCAGAGTAAGGTATATTTTGTCTTTATCTTATTAGTTGGCATGGCAACTGTAATAAGCACTGTCTTCCAAGACACTTTGGCCTAACTGCTTATTCAGTTGCTAATTTTTCCGATGAATATTCATCAATTTTTCATTCCTTCACAGGTGTAGAATTTCAGGAATTTTTTTTTTTGGTTTAGTTTCCTATCAAAATATTCCACCCATTGGAATGCCTTGAGCTTTCTAGCATTTCACACGACATGATCAATGCAAGCATTGAGCTTTCTAGCATGTTTGAAAGCTCTTGGAGTCCACTGAGGTCAGTTTCTATTTGCTAATTTTACATGTTCATCAAAACTTGTTAAACTTAATTGTTAAAATTTTGTTGTGGTTACTGCATCTACTGATATCAAAACAACTTGAGCACCCGATTATGTTACAAGGTACATAAAAATTGACATGTGGAAAAGTTTCTGCCACAGCTTTCTTTTAATTTTTTTCATTTGCATATTAGTTTCCTAGAAAGCATGCTGAAAAGCTACAGAAAATAAGCTACCTTCTGATGAATTGGACTGTTTTATGCACTTGCTATTCAGTTTGGGCTTTACCAAGTGAGCTGGTGAAATGCTAAAACTCTTGCATAAGATTTCCGATGCTTTACTGTAAGATATTGTTCTTCATAGTTGTAGCATTAGCAGACAACGAAACAATAGAAACTGCTAATTATAAATTCTGTTCCAGTTTACCTCGCAAAATAAGACCTGGCATATTAAGGTATGAAAAATTCTCAACTAAGCCTTATGTATTTTATGTTGCTCTCTTTGTCTCTTCAAAAAATTGTACACTGGGCAGAAGATTCAAATTATAACTTATATTCTTATCACTGAAGAAGCGATTAAAATGAACTTAATAGCTGTTAGAATAAGGAAATTTACCATTAAAAGATGGAATAGACATTGAATGAGTGAAATACTTTGGGTAAGTATTAGTTGATATTCATTTAGGCTGTAATTTCTCAGTTGACTATTTGACTGAACTTACTCTAAATAATAAAACACTTAGGATGTATTCCTGCTAGCTGTTTTATGAGAAATCAATAAGAGATGCTTTTTATGGTTTTTGTCAACACAAATTTTACTTAAACCAGAGTGGGACAGTGCATTTGCACATAATTTAAGATGAGTGGGTTCATTGCGGTGAACAATGCACACATGCATGCATGCACACGTGCACAAATTTTAATATTAATTTGATTGATTCGACGTGCCTGTCTAATTATAATTTTATTAAGAAACTTTTTGCAACTTGGAGGCCAAGTCCTTTTCTACATAAAACCACATAGGGCAGACTCTTTAGTTCACAATTGCCTTGGGGAGAAATTTTGACATTTTCAGGTCAGTGCTAGAAGTGAACCGTCGAATTGGACAAATTACCTGCAATGCCAATTTATTGCCCAGTGTTTTTTCCTTCCTAACAGCGCAACATATCCTTTTCATTTTCCAAAGCACAGAAAGAGAAGAGCACTCTTTCAATCTTCCCCCGGTATCAATCTTCCCAATCTTGTCTACTTATATAATGAATTGTTTCACTTAATTGAAACATTCATGGCAAAATTTCTTAACAATTTTATTCTGTGCAGGCATTTGAACAGTTTATAGATATGCTTCTGTGCATCTGCTCATCGAGAATTTAGGGCGAAGATCTTGTTTAGAATCTAAGGTAAGTTTTTGACTTAGTTTCAAATTTCAATATGGTAGGAACTATAATTGACAAAATAAAAATTCCATCTTACCTGCTTGCCAAAGAGTTCATATCTTGTCGATTACAGTTTGAATCTCGCAAATGGCACTTTATTTATGCATACAATGTCTGTTAATGTGTTTTTCTTGATTGATACACAATTTTGCCGATCTGTTTGGTATAGATCAATCGCATTTTTTGGGGATAAAAGTGCTGTCATGATCTAATTTGATTTTGAATCTTAAATACAATTCACTAGTGTAACTTTCTGCATCTGCGAATTGGGCATCATGTTGGCAATGATTTTTTCTTTATTGACATTTTATCTCACTATTGATCTTATCTCAAAAGTTTGTAACCTTTTTTGTCTTTGGAAAGTACATTCCCAATTTCTTGAAGAAAAAACAGAAATTTCTTTGTTCTTTTGGCCTATAAATTATTCTTGAAGAAGCTTTTAGATAGGAAGTTTTGTTGAATAACAATAAAAGATCTGTTGATTATAGTCTTACCTCTTATTAGTTTATTAATTAAAGTTAGTTGTTACAATGAATATTCCAAGAGAGAAAAATTTGTCAAAAATGGCTAACGTAAATGAGAAACTATGGTATGTCTTGATCTTCATAGTCTGTCATAAATATCCAAAAATTGACGATGAGCCCATTCAGACACAAATATATTAGCAATTCGTAGCATGAGGAAGTAAATTGATACCAATCATTTTCACTAATTCAAAAGCTACTGTATGAAGAATAAAAAATGTTTTCAAGAAGCATGTTACAGAATGGTTATATTTGCATCGAACAATGGATTTCAGTGATCTAAATCATAGGGAAAGTAATTTGTTTGGATCCTGTGATTTCAAGCTAGAATTCTAAAGAAGTATTTTATCGAAGCGAAGAACTGAATTATTACTCAACAAATTCAATTTATTAAGGGATGAGATTCCAACATGTTGCAAAATGGTTAGATTGGCGTAGAAGAATGTCTTTTTGGCTGCTCTTCAGTGGACTAATAGCAAATATAGGGAATGTAATTTGTTTGGGTATTTTGTTTTCAAACATGTTGCAGAATTGTTAGATTTCTATGGAAGATTGTTATTGGTTTTGTCTTCAGTAGTGATACCAGTTAGGGAAGATTGTTATTGTTTTGGGTCTTGTAGTTGGAGCTGCTTGGCTAGCTACTTCTCAATATATACCAGCGTACCAAGGTTGAGGTGGACAAATATGATGGTTGATGAAGATTCTTTTTATCTAGATCTCTCTTTCTCCTTTCATCTATCTTCCTCCTTTTTTGTAACAAATGGTATTAGAGCAGTAGTCCACTGACCATGAAGCCATGTGTTTAAAAACTCCAATGAGGGAATCAAGGACCGAATTTGTCTCCTTATGGAGCAGTGAGTTGCTGATTTGATGGATCAAAGTCTGTCAAGAGTGGAGCACAGGATGTGAAACATTCTAGAAGTGACAAAAGAGATATCAAAACAGATGACCTAGTTGATGAGGTCAATGAGATCAAACGAAAGGGTATTGGGCATTCAAGGGCAGGTAAAGATTCTTATCCACTTGATCATTCCATGAAGGAACTTCCAAAATCTTTTCCAGGGTGAGTTCCTAGGTAAGAGGTCAAAAGGATGGAAGATCCAATAAAGTAGATGATGCCAGCCAGGCAAGGGGGAGAATTAATGAACATTAAGAAGACTTCAATATGCTTTCTTATAAGGTGGATTAAAGGAGGAAATTGAGCAATGGACACAAAACTTGCTATAAGCAATGCGAATTTCAAATCTCTGAGAATTGACTTTTCATTCATAAAATGAAAGAAGAATGTAAAAAGAAGGGTCCTGGGAGGATCAGGCATAAAGCCAGCAAGAAAAATCAGAAACTGACAGGAAACTCTCCAAGGGGACAATGAGCAATGATCAGAACAAAGTCTGAGTTAGAAACAATGATGGAGTAAAAAAATATATTCAATCTCCCCGTGATTTTCCAGACTTTCAAATTGTCAAGAAATTAGGATGCCCAATAGAGAACAAGGTTAGCGTATGGGAATAAAGGGACCAGTCGAGGATTTTGCAAAGGGCCCAAAGGAGAGTTGTAAGGAAGGGAAATTAGTACAGATGCCCTTAGTATTCCCTTACATAAGTGTGACAAAGCTTTTGAAATGCAATGACTTGAATCAATAGGTGAGCAATGAGATTTTACTAAAATTTATTTTTAATGGTAAGAGCAATGGTAGAGGGAAGTAGGTGAAGATGCTACTTGGATCCAGTTTTATGATTTTTAGTGAATGTATTCCTATTATTGTTCTGCTGATAATCACCCAAGGACAAATAGGGGTGTGTTTGGATTAGCTTTTGGAAAATAGTTTGAGTATAATAGATTTTGTGAAACATCTATTTTTTAAAAGTATGATAGATTTTAGAAAATAGATTTTGCAAAAAAAAATTGATTGTTAGAAGTTGCTCCTCCTATCTTTATACCAAAACTATGGTTTTGGTAGAAAATAGATTGTGGAACAAAATTAGCGTTTGGATAGTTTATTGGTTTTGGTAAAAAATGATTGTGGAAAAAAATTAGTGTTTAGACAATTGATTGGTTTTGGTGAAAAATTGATTATGGAAAATATGGGTTGTTTGGGTTATTTGATCTAAAACTATGATTTCGGAGGCTAGTCAAACACACACTAGATAAGAAGTTAGAAGTTACCTGGGTAGTTAGTTGGAGTTGATTGGCTAACCAGTAACCTCTCTCAATACATACCAATATAACAAGGGGTGAGGAGTAAAGATATGATGGTTGATGATGATTCTTTTCATCAAAATCTCTCTCTCACACCTTTCATCTCTTCTTGTTCTTTTTTCAATAACAGCTCTCAATTTATGAGGGATCAATCCCTTCTTATCAGAAGAGTAAGCATTTAAATGTCGTCTCTTCTCATGACAAATAGCGATAGAAATGAACAGTATTGTCTTCTATTAATATTCATTTTTTAATCCATTTAATTTGATTTGCTGATTCATCAGTTAGTTGAATAACTCAATATTTAATAAAATTTATATTGTGGATTCATTATCATAAAAATTGATTTACAACATCAAAGTGCTCTTATACTTTCATTGTTTCATCACTTAAAGATTAACAGTTGTAACCACCATACAAGGAGTTAAAACTCCTTTCCTGCTTTTATCAGAGCCAGGCTGTTTGTGCCTCATTATTACTCCAGGAAAGTTTCTGGGGCTCAGCATCTGAATAATTTCAATAAATAGAGTGTTGAAATATAAAATGAAAGGATAAGAATTTGCATGTGGTTATAATGTTTTGGTCAATTTTCTTTCTCTCGCAGATATTTTGGATTCTTGGCACAGTTGACAGTAAGAGAGGAGAATCTTGAGTTGCTAAATAAATCATATGGCCTACACACTTAGGCAAAGAAAGCAAAACACTAATTATGCAGATTCAGACGGGCCTGGAAGTGATTCGATTGGTTCTGATAAAGACTATTTATCAAGGAGCTGTAGTAGACGCAAAAATAGAAGGAACTTGACATTATCCCCTCCAACTACAAAGGAGACTAAAACAGCAAACTCAATTGTAAATTTGACTGTAAGACGTGGACGAGGTCGAACCTCAAGGAAGAGGACACGGGAAGTACAAAACAAGGAAGCCAGTGATGCTCCAAGTTCAAACAAGAAAAATGAAACCTTGTCTGCTGAACAACCAAGTTCAAACAAAATAACCATTTTATCGTGGTTGGTAGATTGCAATGTTATCAAGGGGGGTGAACATGTCACCTACTCGAATGAAATAAAGGGAAGTACAGCTAAGAGAGGAAGAATTGCTGCAGGTGGAATTCTCTGCAGCTGTTGCCAGAGGGAATATTCTGTGTGGGCATTTGAGAAACATTGTGGAAGTGATGTTAAACAACCCTATGAACATATTTACCTCCTTGAAAAACAAACATCTCTTCTTGAGTCCATGATTATTGCTTGGCACGCGAACAGTGAACTTAAACACCGGGAAACACATTCATTTGTACCCAAAAGAAATGCTAGAGACAAGCATGATTATGCTTGTCCAGTTTGTGGAGATGGGGGAGACTTGATCTGCTGTGAGAAGTGTCCCTCCACATATCATTTAAACTGTTTGAATTTGGAGGTAATTGAAAAGATTTTCATTTTCTTATATTAGAAAGGGATAAAGGGTGGATTTGGCGGATCTCTTTGACTATTTGGGATTAGTTTTTGTTTTTGGTTTATATATATTTCATGTTCTGAACAAATATTGTGGATTCATGCAGAGTCTTCCTCAAGGTGAATGGTTTTGTCCTTATTGTGTATGCAAATATTGTGGGCTTGGTGGTAAAAGCAAGCAATTGATTACGTGCTACCAATGTAACAAAAAATGTATTATTTTTCTCATAATCTATTAAGCATCCTTTTATAGGTGTCTTTCAAAGATTTACTGCTTTTTTCACATTTCCATTCTCCCTCGAACTTGGTATTACTGACAAAGCAATTTTCCGTGCTTCTGTAGTTGAATGGGGATGCTTTAAGGAATTTGAGAAAGAAGCTCTTAAAGATGCCTTAGGCCTTGACTGTTCGAGATTATATTTGAAAGGAATTGGAAGACACGCAGCGGAAATAAACTTTAAAAATTTTCCATTCCTTGCCAGGATCTGCCGTATGTGTTTAAGTCAAGTGGAAAGAATCATTACCCTTAGTGTTGCTCAGCGAATTTCACAGCTTCTCTACGTGGGTGGTGATCTCTTTCTGATCGTAAGAAATCGACGGAGTGTTCCTCAGCGACCTTCACAGATTCTCTCCGCGGACGGTGGTCTCTTTCCGATCACAAGAAGTCGACGCCTCAGGTCGGCTTCCTCTACTGGTATCCACACGAACAGCGTTCCAACCACGAACGACGTGCTAGCGTCTCCTGTCCCTCCAAGGCTTTCACAAGTCTCCGTCTCTATTTCAGCAGTTTCTTGTCTGCAAACCTTTTGCAGATTCCGTTCGGCCTTTTGTGTTCTGTGTTATTTTCAAACGTAGCTCCTCCAATCAGATATAGAGGATGCTATGCGTTTTTCCACTTAACCTAATTGGATTTTGGAGTTAATCTTATATTAATTCCGAATTGATACAATATCATATATTGTATAATTTTATAAGAAACTAATTAAATAAAATAATATTAAATCCGTCCCACAGATTTAATTACATATTTATTTAACTTTAAATAAAGATGAGACAGAGTTATATTTGATTTATTCCCATAAATCAAATTTGAGATATCCTATCAATTTAAATTTCGAATTTCAAACGTGATAGAGATTTAATTTATCCTTATAAATTAAATCTTATAAATATCTCTTATATGAGATATCCTATCAATTTGAATTTCGAATTTCAAACGTGATAGAGATTTAATTTATCCTTATAAATTAAATCTTATAAATATCTCTTATATGAGATATCCTATCAATTTGAATTTCGAATTTCAAACGTGATAGAGATTTAATTTATCCTTATAAATTAAATCTTATAAATATCTCTTATATGAGATATCCTATCAATTTGAATTTCGAATTCAAACGTGATAGGGATTTAATTTATCCTTATAAATTAAATCTCATATATCTCATATATATAATATATATATATATACGAATTTATATATATACGAATATAAATATAAATAAATATATATACATTCACCTGGATCTTTCATTGAATCTGGACATGTCTTAGATTCAATGAATCTGGACATCATAGCTCGTGTTGGGCTATTTTGTGTGCGACCCTGTAGGCCCATATGAAGTTGGCAGTGGGCCATTTGCTATACTAGCCCACAAGTCGCAAGCGGTCTCTAGCAAGACATAACAACTACCCAAATCATATGAGGATCGATAAACGATGTAACCTTTTATACAACCATATCATGTCCCTTCTGTCACGCGATATTTTGGTCATGGATGAGGCATGGATAATGTCATCCTCCTATTCCCGACCGTTACTTTCTCGATCCCTGAGTAGTCTGACTATAGAAATGGAACTACCTTTCCATTACAGTATGGCCATACATTTCTCAGACTCACTCATCGAGGGGCCCAGTAATATCTCTCCACGAATGTGAGGGACAAATTCCATCTTGACCATTCACATTCTTCCGCATGAAAAACCACTAAGCCCGAACATAGTCTTTATGATCACTCGGTCAAAAGTGACTTTTGACTAGGTCAAAGCTGAGCGTTTTGTCATGTAGGAATCCATGATGATCTCAGGTCAAAGGGCATATTGACATGGTTTGTATATGAGAGAAGCTTATGACGTTACCCATGCAGTTCTCTCATAGCGGGTCGGTCCAACACCCTATACTCTTACATGTGCTTATGACTTTGATTTATATCTCTATACATCTTCAAAGTCATACTGGTCTTATTTCATCTGTGCTCCCACATAGATGATCGACCAGGGACATTTAGGATAATATCATGAATTATCCAAGGATGGTCATCATAGTAAACATGCAAATAATATGATAACTCAATTAATAAATTCATAAATCAATAATGTTCATAAGACAATGATTGGCCCCTAGGGCACGATTTCCAACAATATTGTGGGCGAAGTTGTAGAAAGGTATTATTCTGTATATCATGTGCCGGGGAATTCTGTTCATCATATAAAAGTTTTGGGGGAGTTTATGCAAAATATAGAAAGTGTCACCTCTAAAGGGGCTGAGATTTGTCATGTATTTTAGCATTCTTGATTTACTTGTTTTAAATTATAATTCAAACCATGAAATTTTAAAAGGTACCTTTAAGCAATAAAAGAAACTTTGAGTGGTCATGCTCTCCATGGATTACTCTAAATAAAATGTCTTCCACCTTTTTTTTTTTTTTTGGTGACATCTACCACCTTTGCTATTCTGACTGTGCTTTGTGAAAGGCCTATGAGAAATTGGAGAGTTTAGTTGGAGTAAGGAACGAACTTGATGAAAATTTCTCTTGGAGAGTTGTTCGTCAAATGGATGGGACGCCAACTGTCTCTGAACACCAATATTTTGAAAATAATGTCAAGGTTGCGATTACGCGGAAATTAATGGATGAAGCTTTTGAGACAATAGTTGACAGACACACAGGCCTCAACGTGGTTCAAAGTGTAGTATGCAGTCTTGGGTAAGCACATTGAATGCATTTTTCCACACTGTTACTCGAGTCTTCATACTTTCCACTTTGACCTATACAACTTATTTATTGCCACTGCTTTCATCAACATACTTTTTTCATTCAATGCTTCTCTAACTATCCGACCCACCTAGTGAGACAAGGCTCGTTATTGTAATGCTTCTCTGATTATATTTATTCTATTATTACTATTACTACTACTACTTCTTCCACGCTAACATCCAATTTAGTGCCTTCTGATCATTTCCAATTCTAATGCAATTCAGGTCAAACTTACCCAGGGTTGATTATAGCCGTTTCTATACATTTATACTGGAAAAAGATGATGAGGTTGTATCTGCTGCTTCTGTGAGGTATTTAATTTCCTTTGCTTGTGAACACACTTTTTTAAACATCAGGCCCTCGTCACTCACTACCTACATGTAAATTGTAAATTCTGTATCAGCTTAGATTAAGTTGAATATTTTATTAAACTGCCACGGATTAATTCTACAGAATCCATGGGCGGAGGCTTGCAGATATGCCCGTTATGGCCACACATAAAAATTATCGAGGAAAAGGATTCGGTGGACGGCTTCTAGAAGTTGTGGAATCAGTAAGTCATAAACAGGGTCATATAATCTCCTCTTGTATCTTAATTCAACCAAGTACGGTCATGCAAAAGTTATAGTAAAACCTTCAAGCATCAAGCTAAATTTTGCATTCATGAAAGTATTATTTATTCTGAAGCTCCTTATTTGTTATTTTAAATATATTCCCAACAAAGGTGGATGTTTCATTCTGATTCAATGCTGTAACCGGTAATTAAGTTGTCAAACTCAGCAAAGTAGTTGGATTTCTTGGTATTATCTAAAGGTTATGAAGGTTCTTTCTCCATTTCTTTGGCTTAGCCTCCTCATGTAATTTGATTATGGTATTGATTTGTTTTAATAATATTGAAATAGTCTTTTTTATGGTGATCAACTTTTCTAGATCTTACGCGATCTTCAACTAGAAAACTTGATAATCCCGTCTATCCAGGAGAGGGTCAGCATGTGGAAGCGAAAGTTTGGATTCAGCGATCCAAATATCGAGTTGAAAAGAGAGATCGCTTCGTTTAACATTCTGATGTTTTATCAATCTGTAATGCTGTTTAAGGACTTAAGGATGCAGACCCCTGAATCAAGTCAATAACTTTCTCCCCTGTTTCCTTCATGAAGTTCCACTCCCTTATTCTTTATTTACCCTTATGATTTATCTTCCCCTTGTACAGATGATAAAAAGGAACAAAAAATTAATCCTGTTGGACGTTCGCTGCTCGACCTCAACATGCCCCCACCTGAAGAACGCATGAGGTCTGGGGAAGATGATGTACAGCTCGTAGCTCGTAGCTCGTAGCTCGTAGCTAATTAACTACAGAGGTTTAAATAAAGCTTTGGTTTGGTTAAACACCTTTCAAGAATATTTGGTCGCAAGTGTGGAACAATGTCAAATGGACAAGACTTGTGGTAATAGTAATAATTGTCTTATTGTTACATAGAGCTTTCATAAGCCTTCACACTGTTTCTTTTTGTCCATCAAGTTGCCTTTTCAACCAAAGACGCCCGCCTACCCACACCTTATACAATAATATATTTAAGGATTTAGTTGTGAATAAAAGAAAATGATATTATATAATCCGTTTAATTGACATCATCTAATCACCATGAGATAAAGCTTCTTGTTATTTTGTAGTTAACTGTCCCTTGAATACATTCATATCTCTGTTCATAGCCTTAGAAAATTTGTCAGCAAAAGGAAAAAAAATAGCCTTGGCAAATTTGGTTAACCAGACCCCTGGATAATACTCTTTCGGGTTTTACACGATCCTATTTGAATGTATGCAAGGGGACATGCATTCAAATTGGAAAAAAAAATATTAGTTATTGAGTATAAAAATTTGTTACTTAATATTTAAATGGATAGGGTGTGAGCACTGGTACCGTATGGGTTTTGTGGGTTCTAGTGCTCGTTCTTAAGTTATAATTTCTTAATTTATCTATATATTACAAAAAAAATTTAAAAAAAATACCATTTTCCTTTAATTAAAGAAGAAACATTATATATTGGTAGGACCAGAACGAGAGTGGAATGCAAAAACCGACATACCAAGTAACGAGTAAGGATTTCCGTAGAGTGATTCGGTTATACCAAGTTTTGAGGGAAATCATAAAAAAAGAAAAAGAAAAAAAAACAAGAAGAAGAAAATGAAATTGTGAAGGGAAACCCCCAAATTTCACTTATATAACCAAATGATACATTACATCGTTCAAATGTAGTTGGAAAAAATAATTAATAAATAAATTGTGAAGGGAAACCCCCAAATTTCACTTATATAACCAAATGATAGGAAATACAAAAATAAGATGTTACAATCAAGCAAATTACAAAGGGAAAACGGAGTGAAGTCTGTCCCTTAAAATTTGAAGCCGTTGTTTTGCTACGAATCTTCAATTTTTGCTCTCATCAGAGCCTTCGTTTCTGAAACTATCTATAATTATACTGCAGTTGTTCATTGTGGAAGCATCAAGAAGGCCATGATTCCAAAGTTTGATCATGAATAGCCTCCAACACCTGAACCAATAATATTATTCAACTTAAACTCAAAAAAAACTTAACTGATACTTGGCATTCTAAATCGGAATTAGAGATTAAAACCCAAGTAAGGGAGAGAGCTATGATTAAGATATTAGGTACTCTCATCAAGCTAACAACCAGATGACATTTATATATCATATGTAGGTTCGTTTGGTATCACTGAATTGAAGGTCAGCAAGTGGAAATAGAAGAACTACAAGTTAAGATTCTGCTTGTTTGGTATCATTAATCTGGTTCCATGTGGAAGTCGATTCCATCGAAAACCATGGAACCGACTTATGATGGAAGTCTCCAAACTTCCATGTGACCCTTTTGCCCCACCTCCATCTCCACTTCCCTTGCCCCCATCTCCTCCTCTCATCGATCTCTCCATTCCTCGCCACTTCATTTTCGTTCCTTTTTTTTTTGTCTGGGTTTTTTTTGTGTTGGATTCCTTGGGATGCAGCATTCTCAAAATATTTTCTTGAAACTTGAACCAAACATGAAATATCATATCCCATATGACATTCCCATGGATCCTGAACACATTCCACAACACAAACCAAACATACCCTAAAGGAAATATTTATCAATTCAAGATGGAAAAGTAAAAGTGGTACCAAAATAATGCGGGAGATGAGATCAACTCCTTTCCATGAAGCTTGGAAAAGGCCTCACAGGCCCAGGGAACATGACCATCTGCCAGCACACTGCCGCAAAGAAAAAATACATTATGTGATGTATGCACATGATACAGATCATTAATTTCACTCTACATGCAAGAACTAGCAAGCAAACTAGTGTTTAGGAAGAAGAGAGACAAATAAGAATAAAAGATAGAATCATCTTAACAGGGGGGAAGCAGGAATCACCTTTGCTTCCTCACAAAAGAATTCCAGAGATGCATGAGCTGCTTTTCATCTTTGGAAACGTCAACAAAATCATCAAGCATCTGCAACATGACAGTTTGATTTTAGGTTTTGGGGACTAATCTGACCAAGTTCATCAAAGAGAAACCCAAGAGCAAAGCTGCAAAAAACCTTGAGGAGCAATAGGATACGTAGGGATCAGCAAGAGCCAAAGATTTATGTTAAAATGGCCTCATGTCTTCAATAAATTTTAGTCATTGTGAGTATATGGGTTAAACAAAACGGATGGAGACCAAGGTAGTATGAAATGCCTATGTCTTACATTGAATAGTTTAATTGGGGTTTTCAAGTAGGTTGGTCCCCCACCCTAAACAACTAAATTTTAGGGGCAGGGTTCTTGGAGCTTTACTGAACAAATACTGACAGTGAGCAATGAGAATGATCGGTAATTCTATTCTGTATTTCTTCATCTATATTGATACATATATATACACTTGAACATACAATCTGAAAGCGTAATATGCGGAGAATAAAAGAGTAAATCAGGGAATGCACTTAATGATACAATCAGAGCAGAATCTCCCATAATCTCGCCTATATAATCCCTATAATCTCTCCTAATAAATTCTAATATCTCCTACAAGGGTTCCACACCCCACTTGAGCAGTACCTTCAATTGCTATCAAAGTTGGTGGTTGGCAATTCTTGAAAGTGCGACCTATGGATAGCTCTAACTGCTAATGGGGCCGATCGATGGAAGCTAGTGTTCCCACCTTAAATAGGATAGGATGCTCAATTGGATATTTAAGTGGATTGGTTTTCCCCCTAAATAATTAGCTTTCAAGAAGGGTTTCCAATCCCTCTTGAGCTCCTATAAAGAAAAGCATGATTCGTTTTGAACAAAATGTTCCTTATAGTAATATGTCTTATGTCGGATAATAATTTCAATTTAATTAAAGAATGAGGAAAAGGAAATAGAAATTTAAAATATTTTTTAGCTTACTCTTCGATCTTCAAGATCTGCAATGTCATCATCAACTTCATCTTCACTGTCCCGATCTGATAACGCTTGTTCCAGTGCCATAGGCTTCAATACCAGAGAGCAGAGTAAGATGGGGAAATAGGAAGCAAATTAAATCAACTATAGTATGCCACGCTGAAAAAGGATTTAATATTAAAAAAACAACTACAACAACCAGCCCTATACCACTAGCATTCAACTTTAAACACATAATTAATCCTTATTTCATTTGAAAAAGCTGCCACATTCTAGAAAGCTAGATTCACATACAGGGAAATCAAATATGAGTAGAATTCAACTAGAAACGATGCTAAACGGAACAAACAATAAGTATCAAGCTCTAGTAAACCTAACATCTTAAATATCAAAACATCACATAGAAAATCAAAAACTCTCTCTACCGCGCTGGAAAATGAAACCCCATTTCAAAATAAATTAACTAGCCAAGGGAAGGGAAGGACCCAAGAAAAAAAATTCAAAGAGATCTAAGAAAACTAGTCACCTGAACTCTGTGAGAGTGAAAGAACTGTCTTTTCTGCAGGAGCATACGACTGGAGAAACAAAATTTTATAGGAAAAAATAAATTAGCACACTCATTAGGGAATTCTTGATAAGGATAACAAGAATTATTGCTGTGAATAATCTCTTTCAAGCTAATCATATGGTAGAGGGATTACATGATTTAAGAGATAATCTTCAGAGTTTTTTCCATCAGATGGCTGATGCCAATGATAACAAAAACATTGCATAGGCATGTTTAGAGAAACATTAATTGCAAAATATAGGTCTCACATTCAGAATTTGGTTATAATCTATGACATGCAAAGAAAGAATAGTATCTTTCTTTCCAACCAGTAACTACAATATAGACATTAAATAGAACCAAGCAGATAGAAGAATAAATATGCACGGACATTCGGATTTTGTGAGAAAATAGGCTTCATTCATAAGAATTGATAGAATGTACCAAAGAGATAGTTCATAACATGTTAAATAAAGAGGAAAATATATTCTTTTTTCATCAAACAAACAGCAAACATTTTTTTCTTTTGGTGAAAACAAACTAGTTAAAAACATTAAAACTCAATGACTGCAATTATTTGTAGACAAGGTTCAAGTCTTCACTAAAAACTGAATATCATTCATAAAAAATCTAAATTACAAGTATAAAAAACAAAGAAGCAGGCAGTAGGTTTATGAGAATACTTTCTTGAGTCTGATCGATCCATGTTCAACTTCCTTGTCTTGGCAGGCAAAGCAGTATCACATCTAGATGCTGATTTATTGCATTCAGGATCCCTAGAAGTTTGGGGCATGGCAATTGGAACACCTGGAATGTTGAAACTAGAAGCAACATGTTCCAAGTAATCTGTAGTACCAGGATGATGAAGACCATATTTTTCTCCATCCTGTCTTCCATTCTGCAATTCTTTCTGACCGGGAGATATCTTGGACAAGTTCCCACCTTTGCCAGACAGCGTGTCTACACAAAACTAAAATATCAGTCTAACCCACAAATAATACATCAATAAAAAAATTACATGAACGTTACAAATTCATAAATCATCTTCCTACATGCAACAGAAAAACACTAGTTAAGATTGATTAATCTGCAGCCATTTTATAGAGGGTGAAGGCAACTAATAACAGTGTTATATCACTATATAGTTTGTTGTGGATAACAACACAAATGTTATCTGCATTTGACGTATCATCATTAATAGGAAAGATAACACAAAGGTGTCAAGTGAAAGAGAAATTAATGAATGCACCACAAACAACGATGGTATTGTGGCAGGGAAAGTGTGAACTGCTAATATCAAGGTTGTGCCCAATACGCTCTATGGAAGGGACAGGTATTTCATACTTCCCAGCTATAAGGTCTCCACTCGGATATCAGGAGATGAACGGTATTTTCTATTCTCTCATATCCCTTCAAATACTGCTTTGATAGTCGTTCATTAATTTAATTTCCTTTTTAGCAGGCCATATATTTGAATTAGAGTGCAAAAAAGTTTACTTTCAAGTTACTGGGTATCTCAGGACCATATCCATTCTTATTACATGGAAGAGCACAACTACTAACAACTTCTAGTATCTAATAGTCAAAGGAGGCACCCAAATACAATTATTACCATGGTACTTCTCTTGACAACCATTTTGCATGCCTTCTGTAGCCAGCATGGTTGAATCCAACTCCAGAAACTGTATATTAGCACGCTTATCATTTTGATTAGAGTCTTTGCGTACACGTCGAGGCCTTGCGCTGTACAGTTAGTCGTTAATTCAACATTTCAAAGTCAATCATCTCGCTCAAAATTATATAAATTGGCCTGTAACTGCTTTGAATATATACACAACCAACCAGAAGAAGAAGGTTTGTGACCGTGGATTTATTCCATCAGTGACATTCTGCAAATAGATAAATGTCAATAGAAAGGATAGTTAGCACATAACATTCTTTTCAAATGAAAAATAGGGATTTCACATTGGCTGACAAAAGGTTATTTCCATCACTAGATCAAAGTAAGGCCAGAAATTATTCACAGAATTCAAGTCAAAGTAAATACCTAACAAATTTAAGACAAATTATTGGTAAAAAGCTGCCAAGCATAATAGATTATGCATGTGAATATATACTCTCACTTGAATGCGTTGTTCATCCTTTTCCCAAATTATGCCCAAAAGAACACAATTAAGAGCCGGTTTCAGAAAAAGGTTACTAACATAATATGCATCTTTTTTTTTTATACTAACATAATATAAATCTGATGCTAGCATACAATGTATCGAGATGTCATTCTTAAGGTAGGGCCATTAACTAAGATTTAGTTGTAGAAAACCAAAATTTGGATGGATATTCCTCAAATATAACAATTAAAAAGCCATGACCAATATAACAATAACAAGTCTTATCCCACCAATTAAGATCGGTTGCATGGATTGCACAAGGCCATTAGGCTCTATCAAAAGCTAACTCTTCAAATATATCATTCACCAACAAATCCTGATCGCTAACTTCCTTAAGTGTTCGTTTTTGTCTCTCTCTACGTCTTTTGAAATAGCTAAAACTCATGATCAAAATATCACTACAGAAACCAGATTCTAGTGGAATAACATTATGAATCCATCAGGAGGATGCACTCAGCCACTCTACCTAAGATAATGGACCAAGTTATCACGGGCCTCAATACCAGCTAGTTGTTTTTGATTAACACTAAATTTGTGTATTAATCCTTAAGGAAACCAATAATTTCTCATTCTTCAAAACTAAATAGAATCTGACCTCTGATCTCAATATATCAATCTTCACAGAGACGTTTACTGCTTGATAGTCTTCAGTTACCTACAAAATAAAGCTAAGTAAGGTTTAAAATCTATCCAATAAATTAGTAAATAAACAATGACTTTATAGTTAGAGTAGCAAACCCAAAACTCAAAGTTGAAGAGATCATGTGATGCGCAAAGATGAAATCGCAAACCCTGCACAAAACAAGCCATAGTAAGTTTTGCTCCTTCAAATGATACACCAATGCTGAAATAAAAATCCCTTTCTCCACCACAGGAACGTTTTCACAGTCATTTTACAAACCAGGATAAATAAATATACAAACAGTGATAACATCCTCTTTCCTAATCTTCAAAACTATAAATGGAACGAGTAATACAGGAATACAGCTCACAGCGTACCCTACATACCTTAAAGGC
Organism: Leucaena leucocephala; assembly: GCA_037074615.1. Classification (NCBI taxonomy): domain Eukaryota; kingdom Viridiplantae; phylum Streptophyta; class Magnoliopsida; order Fabales; family Fabaceae; genus Leucaena; species Leucaena leucocephala. The sequence goes on from CM073570.1 coordinate 14,743,470, forward strand.
TGCACATTGCATCAAGCAAAATGGACAAGAAAAGTCCTCAGTCACTGCACTTGATAAGAGATGGGAAAATTTAATCAGTACCGTCTGGATCTAATCTCTTCAAGTAATAGGTAAATACAATTCTTCTCTACAAAACTTTCAGCCACATGCAACCACAACATCAGTACACAGTAACAAAGACAAAAATGATAAGTTGCTGACAAGATAGTTTAATTGAACTTTAGGAAATATGCTTATTGTAGGAAGTGATAAGATGCCATACAACATTGAACCTAATAAAATAAAACAAACAATATCCACACCTTCAGTCTTTCGAATCGTGTTGTAACAGTCCCTATAATTGAAGATCACAATTCCAGCACTTAACCTGCACGACGGTGAAAAAGGAATAAGAAAATATATAACATAGAATAAAAGATAAAGCTTGAATTACCAGATGCTCTTTCATTAACAATACATATAGTACAGAGTAATTGATATTAACTCATCACGAGCAAAAAAAAAATTGAACTTAAGTCAAAATAGTAAGAAAGAATAGGCACCTCTTTTTATGCCTTGCTCGTAATTTGTAGCGCAGACATCTTCTGAGAAATGAAGGCTGGTAAGAAGATTAATTACAAATCAGAAAGTTGAAAGTTCTAAGAAAATTACACGGATAATTCTTGAAGATGTGCAAGAACATCTACATAAGCACAAAGAGCGATGAGCCTAGGAGAGATATCTATAATAAGTAAATGGATAAATTTTGGGCTCTAAAAGTTTGTGGCATGAGAATATACCAAAATGAAATATAGGCCACCTTCACAAGTCTAAATAGTAGGGGGCGGGGGGACAACCATATCTATTTTCATAAAAACATTCAAAGCACGCAAATAATGTCAATACAATATTTAAAGTTGTTAGCCAGAGCGTATAAATTTAAGTATTCAATGATAATATGCACAAGAAAAGAAGTACGGGATTCTGTCCTTCAATGTGAGACATTCTTTCTGATTATTTTCTGATTATGGCGATTAAAACTTAAAAGTAGCATTCCAATTGTCCCAACATAAATTATAAACAGCAAGTAGAACGCATTATATTACATTATGAAGAGAACGGCGGTAGAGAATATTGTACAGTTCAACGGGCTTGCAATAAATTAGAAGACTCTCATCAGCTGCAGTGTCGTCCTCAGTAGAATGATGTACAGGAGAATTTTGACGGCACATGTTGTCTTCCTTTAAAAGAATTAGAACCTGCAGAACCTTATATATGTTGACATGAGAACAAGTGAACTTAATGCCTCGTACCTATCCCCACAGACTTGTTCCAGAGTTTTGGTCAATTATCAAAAGAAGAAAAAGATACATTGATTCATCAGATTGTTCACAAAATACAGTGAGTAGCAATTACATGAACAAAAAAAAAACAAAGATAAACACAATTAAGTGTTTGGTATGGAAGAATGAAAGTTTTTCTTAATCATACAATAGTCCAGGTCAACCCTCGCGAACATTCAAATTAAGAATTCTAAGATCAAGTTGATCCTTCTGCTTCCTGCTATATTTCGAAAAAAGAAAAGGCGGAAAACGAAAAAATGCAGGAGATAGACTTACTGAATGAAACGAGGAGACATAAAACGCCGATGAGTTGTTAGTCGTCGATGTTGGGATCTCGCGGAGGAGACTAAGAGACTCGGTCGTTCAAGACTTCAAATCGCGAGGCATAGAGCTAGACGACAACCCAGTCCAGGAAAATGATAATGGGCCGAGATTTTTAGGCCATAATTATGGGCTTCAGTGTGGCCCATACGTAATCTCGAATCGAATCCCACGCTCTTCTTTCAGAACGGCCAAGACCTATACTATTCATATTATAAAATGGACAAACAATATGTCTATGAGATTCCAAAATCATTGGGTTCAACTAGTAAAAGAATAAAATATATGATTATTTAAAATATATTTAATTATTAAAAAATATTATTTTATTATAATTTTCAGTCACAGTAGTTAAGGAGTCATCATAACTCTTGTATACCTAAATTTATGTTTGAAGGTAATAGACAGTTTACTCTGCCTAACATTAGTATCGTTTAGGAGGAAGAGAGACTTCGCCCTACCTTAGATCGTGGGGAACCTAACCTCTTTTCAAAAAAATTTGTACAAAAAAAAAGATTCTAAAACCAAAACTATGTCTATTAGATCATATTTTACCAAAAACAAAATATGCATTAAAAAAATTATATGATGAATTAATATTCAATTTTTTGTATGAGAGATACCTATATTTAGTATTTATTATTAACTTAAATAGTATTGCTTTCAATTGGATGATAAATATGATTAGCAAAAATATACATTCAAAAAAATACATCGTTTATAAAGAAAATTAGGAAAAAGTCTCCTATTAAAAATTTAGTTTAATAAGAATGGCTTAGAGTATCAATATTTTATGTGTAAAATTTGAAGAGTCCCAATACTTTATGTGTATAAAAATTGATCACGTCCTTCTTACTAATAAATTTTTTAAAGGAAGACTTTTCCCAATATTCACATTAACAAATTATAAAAATTTGTCATAAATAGTTAGTAGAAGTATACGAGCTTGTTTGGGAAACCCTAAAATTAATTATTTTAAAAAAATTTATGATATAAACTTTAATTTAGAGAAATTTTAAAATAAATAGTCATATTTATTTAAAAAAGTTTTTGTATTAAACTATTGTTTAAAACCATAGTTTTGTATAAGATACTGATACTAACTTGAGAAAAAGTAAAATAGTTTATAAACTATCAAATTACTATTTTACCTTTACTTTTTCTTATACCCTATTTCCTCTTTCTTCTTCTTCTACGCCCTATCTCTTTTCTCCTCTATTTTCTTTATTATCTACCCTCTATCTTCTCTCTCCTCTCCCTCTCCCCTCTTTCTCTCTCTTATCTCTTTTTCACCCTCTCTCATCTCTCCTATTTTTAATAAAATCATACAATTTCTGATAATTTTCCAATTACAAAAGTCCTTATAATAATAATTATCAAGATACTCATTTATTCATAACCACTTTTTTTTACAAGTTTTCTTCAAAAGTTCTTTTCTAAAAACTATTCAAAAGCATTTTTTTTCATAAACCATTTTTCAAACTCTTATCCAAACATACCCTACATTTGGTTATCTAACTTTATATATGAAATTTTAGTTTTATCATTTAATTTTATAAAGTACTATATCTTTAGTCTTTTAACTCTAACCCCTTTAGTCTCAAATGAGTATTTTTGTGTCGATCATTGTTATTTTTAAAACTTAAACTTAATATATGAATTTTTAAAAATATTTTGTGAATATTTAAATTTTCAAAACTAGCATTTTTTTTTATTAACCACTCTAGAGTTGTTAGAATTAAAAATTAAAAGTACACTTTATAAAATTAAAAACTAAAATAAATATATTAAAAAAAGAAATCAATTTTTTTTTTTTTGCATTTTTGCGTGAAAAGTTTGAATCTTATGCCCATTACAAATTATTTATTATTTATTACTACTTATAATGATAACTAAATATGCTTCTTTTATATCTATCTATATAAAGGATATATAACACTCATTATTATTAATTTTCGGCCAATAAAAGAACATTATTATTAATTACTCCAAATTATAGTAATTATCAATTATTTAATCAGATTTTGACTGAGAGCACCACCCCCAATAGGTCAACATAATTAAGAGAAGCAAGAAAAGCAAATAGAGATAAATTAATAAATTTTTAATGAAATAGTAGAATTGTACTCGGTTATATATGTGGAGGAAGAACAAGTAATAAGTAGTTAAGATGAATAATCAACAACCTCAGTCAATTGTCTCTCTCAACACACACAACAAACCCCTAATCATGTTCACACAATTATCAACTTGACTTTGAAGCATTTTATGATCATATTTTGATGTGGTAAAAGCCTGTGTTATGGAAAATTATAACAATTTTTTTTTGTTAGGACTACTCATTTTTTTATATATATAGTCAAAATATTGCTCTAATGTTGTGTCCACACATGCTTCGGTTGGTGAATGGGAAGGGAACAACATTTTACTTTTTGAATATCAATACAAATAATATGCAATGGATATATTTAGTATTTATTAATTAATATTTAATAAATCAATGAGTTTGTTGACCGGTATTTTGTATTCATACCTGGCAATGTAAAGTCACAAATTGTTTGCACATAGTTTCTCCAATGAAATATGGAAATTAAAATAAATGGAATTAGCTAGTAGATCGATCTCAAGGGCCAAATACTAATTAAAAGTCGCACTATTTTTTTTCTACCTCAAAAGTCATATTATTTGTGATTCTATGAATTATTTAATTCTTAATATTATATTTTATGATGCTATATATATGTATGTTTAATATTGTTGTAATTAATTATAGAGCGTAGATATAAATATTTTTCCCATACATTGTAATTTTTTAATCACGAGTTTTATATTATATTTATATTGATTAAAAGTTCGCCCTGAGCTAATCAAATATTTTATTTTTTTGTGACAAATTATATTTAAACAATTAAGTTAAATTTGATATGGGAGTTTACTACATTTAAGATATGAATCTATATTCAAATAATATATTTTTTATAAAAAAATATTTAAAGATAATCTATTAATGAGATCATTATCCCGTAAGATTTAAGCCTACAAATTCTGTGAGCCATAAGACAAATCTTTACCAACTCCTTCAGCTAATCAAAGATATGTTTGCTGATAACTTACAATGGGCAAATCTTTAGTCATGTTGTTGTCATTTTATTTCTATGTGCACTTCCTAAAAGAAAACAAAAAAAAATGAAGCACTGTACATACATAATTACATATATATGCATATGTATATTTTCGATCATAAATATAAATATAGTACTTAACTAACTAATTTAATTATATTAAAAAAATTAATTAAATTAATTATTATAATATATTTTTTTAAAATACTATAATTATTTTTATTAATTCACTCTTTACTTTTTTTACTTAATTATTATTGAGAGATTAAAATTTAAAAAATAGTTAATAAATTTAGTAAATATATTTTATATTTTAAATTAAGATCAATTTACTAATTAAGTTATATATTTAGAACAGAATATATATATATATATATATATGTATAGGGTTAATGTTCAATTTTTTTATCAAGAGTTTCTGTATATCAGTATCTGAAAGTTCGTTTTAAGATTAATATAACTTTAGAAGTATTAAAATGGGAACAAAGTTGCTAACACTGTTAAAAAACTAATATTGATTATTAATATGTTTAACTGTTAAGGGTAATATTATTTTTTTACCATTTTCGAAACAATATGGTCTAAAAAAATTTTTGATTAGCTATAGCTACTATGTAAAAAATTTCAATAAAAAATTGAATCTCCAGCCTCTATGCGTATATACGTATGTATGCATGTAGCTTAAGAGTATTACATTTGGGGTTAGACAAGGTGGGTTATTTAAAATATAAATAAAAGAAGGGAGGGGTGGTGATAATGAAAATGATATATATATATATATATATATATATATATATATATATATATATATGATTGATTGAAATTAATCTCCCAGAGTCCCATCGTCTCAGTTGCGTGTTGATACCGTGTCTGCAATAGAAGCAAGTGGAAAACGAGTTGAACTTAATTAGAATAATAATAATAATAATAACAACAAAATCTGTTCAAGCAAGGGACCGTGTGTGAGTCTTAATTAATTATAATATACATGGTTGGTAAAATGGTGGTGGTGGTGGTATATTTAAAATCACGTTGTGAGAAAAAAAAAATAATGAGATTAATTACTGCTAAAACAAATTAGAGGTCAGCTTAATAAGGGCCATGTCCATTATTAATTAATTAATTAATAGAGAGAGACAAAAACGCACGCATGCCCACACATGGATCATTCTCAACGCAGATGAAGCCAGTAAAGTATCACTTAGAGTTGACCACCTGCTAAATCATTTTAGATTTCTAATTTAAGTTAAAGAAAAGATACATGTAAGAGTCACCAAAAACAAATACTTGTGCTTAGAGGAACAAAAATCAATTGGAACCTCTCACATCACACTGACAATAGCGTCAGGTTATAAGCCGAGCAATAGCAAATCTTAAAATTTAAGTAATTATTTATTTAAATATTTAATAAGAGAATTTAAAATAATAATAATATCGATTGATAATATTAAGGGAAAAAAAGGCATTACTTTCGCTTGAGCCTAATGCTACTTGGCAACATCAATTAGGTGTAATAGGAATTTTTAAATCTACTGCTCATTTTAATATATAATTACATGATACTCAACGCATAGTTCGTTTTTCAGATTCTATATAAATTGCTTCATCTGAAAAATCATTACGAATTGAAGGGACTCAAGACCTTGTTTGGGACGGGTGCACTATTACCTTTCCCTCGAAGAAATTATGAGGTACATATGTAATTAATTAACGGTTACTCTATTTAAATAATATATCTATTTCAATAATTTTTCATAAAGTTAAGACATGTTCAATTCATTCTTGTTGGAAATAAAGGGTTGTTTCGCATGAGGGATTTGGAAGAGAGGGGAGAAAAATATTCTCCAGAGTTGGATTGAAAAAAATTGATGAAGTTATAAAACTTTAATAAGAAAAAGATGTAAGATAAAAGAGTAAGAAAAATTAATTAATTTTTTTTATTTTATTTATCTAGTTTTTTAAAAATTTAATTTAGAAAATTTTTCTTTCCTCTGCCTTCACCTCACAATCCCTAGCACCAAATAACCCCTAAAGAAAGGGAGAGAGACATACCAAATTCGAGTAGGCCAAGTGCACTCATAAAGAATCAGATCACCACTTGATCTTATTTTATTTAATTATAGACAGCGGAATAAGAGATAATTAATTCACTCAATGTATTTTCCAATGTGATTGGACTATACTCATGATGATCGCTCTTTTTTATATATAAAAAAATTTAAATAAATTAAATCTAAAAACCCATTACAATCAGAATATGCCTTTAAGTTTAAATTAAATATGGTTGATAGATATACTTACAGATCAACAAGACCCTAACACACTTCTAATTTTATAAGTTATAAATTAATTCTTTATTAATTAAATTAATTTTTTGTTAGCATGATCACTTTTGTTATTAGTAAGACAAGTCATGAGAGTAATTAAACTTACCCACAATATACGGTAATAAAGGAAGCTAAATGCATATATAGATAGGAATGGCAGACAACTTAATTTGGATTAAAAAAAGCGCATCTCTCACGCTTGTGTTCGTTCATTCATCAATAATGACCATTAACTGAGACAAGCTTTAGCACACATTTAATGCGTTAAGTCTCTTTAATTAGTGCCCTAATTAATGACTAATTTCATAATGGTACACACTCACTTCTACTCCATTAATTCTATTTATAGATCGTTTTTAATATGTTTCACATAAATTAAAAACAAATCATTAATTATATTTTAAAATTTATCAATTTTATCTATATTTAATATACATTATATCTCACAATAACAAAGTCAACACAATATTAAATAAAATATAAAATTATTTATTTATATAAAAAATTTAATGATATGACTTATAAATATATGATCATATATAAGCTGTAAGTTTTTTAATAGTGTCATTTTTTTTATAATATTAATTGTAACCTATTATAAGGTATTATAGTTTTAGTGTTCTTGGCTGCTACTCCTAGAGATAATATATAATTGTCTAAAAATTTAATTATTTTTTTTATTTTTTGCTTTTATTAATTACATGTATATCTCATCTTTTTTTTTACACCTATTTTCTTATATTTTAAAAAATATTTTTTAAATATTTATTACTTTTAATTAATTTTAATTAGTAACATTTTTAATAAATGTGAATGGGTTATTTGTAAATAGAAATAGAGAAAATATTATATATAGTGTGTTGTGTGCATGCAAAGAAGAAACAGAAGTGGCTGAAAATGGAGGATGTGTCTGATCGCACAGTATTCGAATTAATTAATGATAATGCCAATGACAACGTTGGTAAGTGGTGAAAGTGATGGGAAGAAAATTCCGAAGAATACTACAGCAACCATATTTACTAAAATTAGAGCATATCTTTTCAGTGCCATGGTGATGGTGGGGAGTGTAATTAAATACTTCTTTTTGTGGCTAAAATCAAAGATCGAAATCATGACTCCAGCATTACGGATCACTTATCTTCTAAAACCTCATCATTTGTTTTTGAAATTATTTCTTTGAATTGCACTTTTCCCGTGGCCCCACCTCACTTTTGATTGTATGCTTATTCTAAATGTTCCTACAATCGTTATAATAATCTTTGTGAAACTAAACCTGAACTCTCTTGTACTTATAATTTATGTCAAATATAAGATTATGTAACCAAGAAAAAGCGAAAAAATACTTTTAGGATCTTATTTATAAATTATTTTTAATATATTTATTATATATACTAATAAAATTTTGAATCTTATTAATTTACTATAAAATTCAACACTTTTTCAATTCTACCTCTATTTAATATATATTTTACCTCATAAATATAAAATCAACATAATGATTAATGAAAGGTAAAATCATATATTTATATGAAAAATTTCTCTTATTGTATTATAAATTGGGTTAGAAGAGTATATAATCTCATATTGGATAATAATTAAAATTCAATTAAAATTAAAAAATATTTTCTCCAAACTTTAATCTATAAATTATGTGGGAGGTTAGATTGAGTTTTAAATATAAAATTTTTCTCTATTTTATCTTGTATATTTATTATTTTCTCTAAATTCATAAACCAATATACAATATAATGTTATATATAAATATTTTAAGGAGATAATGTTATTTTATTATAATTAATTAATTAATTATATTTTTTATTTTATTTAAATTAGTTAAATAGAGTTTATATATGTTAAGAACGCAAAGAGAGTATATAAGCAGGAGAATATATAAAATCAATGCTTTGATAGTTTTGAATTAAGATATACTGTAATATTTATATACATATTCGAGAAACCTTAGGTTTAAAAAGATTCTCTTTATATGAAATCAGTGATGTTAAAAAGCTTTAATTTAATTAGACTAAAAAAGAAATATATCTTTCCTTTATATATGATGTTAGGAAAGGAAATATGCGTAAGTGATAATCCAATTTAAGTTTGACCTATAATTTGTTATAGACTAATTTTTTAGCTTAAATTTGGCCTATAAATATGTATGGTCTGATTTGACATGAAGCCTGTTAAAATAGTTTAATTTTTTTATTATACTAAAAGGCCTTCATAATATGCCACGTAACATGTCTTCATAACAGGCTCCCTAATAGAAATTCGTATAAATTATATTTTAAAAAATTATAAATAAATTTTGTATAATATTAATCAGTTTAAAATTAAAAACTAACTCAATTCAAATTATAAAAAATATCTAATAAACCCAACAAGATAATACCAAATAAATATAAAAATAGTCTTTATAAGAATACAAGCACAACAATCTAGATCAGATTAAAGTATAACTATTAGCTACACATCATTTAATCTTTAACATAATTTATTCCCTTACAATAACAACTTATTAAATCATAACACAATTGAACAAATAATAACTAAAAGAAATGGAATTATTTTTCAATAAACCAAAACATGAGAGCAGAAAAATGAATTATGTATAATAGCAAGGTCAAAGCAAGCTAGCTTGCTGCATCAAATTCTAATTACTTCCACCATCAATAATCAATAATACAAAATAAGACCTAATACAATCTCTACAAAGGCAGGCAGGATGGAATCTATAACTTGCTGAGACAATGAGAACATTAGCACCTATACAGCATGAAAAAGAATAAGAGAACAATCCAATCATCATATTCTCCAGAGAAACAATGGTTAGAAGCTTTATAATAATCAATTTAAGCGTCCAAAATAGGATATCTCATCTCTGTGTCATATATACTTCTATTACAGCTTCACGGTCTTTCTTTTAAATTGTAATATGCAATGTAACTTCTAAATACTACTAAATAATACAAATCCATCATAAACATCATACTTTTGGCCAAAAAAAAATCAAAAACGTTATATTGCCAATTCCTATCTGTAATTATTTTCAGCATAATTTTCCAATGTTGATGAAGTTATTAGCAACTTCTTAACAATGATATAAAATTTGATCGAGAAAATGCAAACTGGATAGTTGCTTGTGTCAGTAGATTTAATGAACTACAGACTCTGTCACCAGTTGAATGATATGTAGTTTCTATTGTCTTCCACTGAAAGTACTAGAGCTAACAACCCTAAAAATATTCAATTCCTCAATTGCGTTTCATATACGTTTAGGATGAACACTATAGCTAGGCTTTAGGGGTGACTTAACTATGATAAATTTCGATCTATGAAAGCAACGCTCAAATCCTGTTAAAGGACATAATAGAGAATCATATGGCATTTCTTCAAAAATGGATCAAACAATCTATAGTGAAAGGATGACAAGAATTATCCATTTGATGAACATATTGAAGGTCAAATTGGATCAAAAACCTTAGAAATAGAGGGGAGGAAAGGCGCATAGAATTTTCTTGAAAATAGTAACCATCCTAGAGACGACTTTTGAGTCGATCAACAGCTTGTCCAGTCCCTCAAATCCAACAACGCTTTTAAAGGTCTGTAGAGTTTGTAGGGTGTTTTGAGCTTCTGCAAGCTCAATCTCTCTACACGTTGGCCGTTTATGAATTGCGACAGGAAAGATGGAGGAGAGCTTCTGTGCTTGAACTTAGGAGCCAGACCTTTGAGACATGGAGACACAACAGCGACCTAGTGAAGACAGAGACACAACACTTTGGCTAAGGCGATATGGGTTTGATCTGACGACGCGACGCTCATAATGATGCTCCCCGGGACAATAATTTATTTAATTATGTGAATTTCTTAAAAAATTCATCATCAAATTCACGTATTTTTAATTCTTAGAAAATATTTTAATCTTATAATAAAATCTCTTTCAAAACAGTTTATATACATTCATATATATTATAACAAGACGCGAAGTACTATGGTTATATATACTCCTCGAACCGAATAAAAAATTGCTCAAAAATTTCGGTCAAACGTTGACCCATGCAAGGTGTTTTGCCCAGCAAAGCAAACCTAACTTTTAATGGGTAAATTATCACCTAATATCTTAATATTAATTTTTATATATATAGTTAATATATTAATTTTATTTATAGTATAATTTAATTTATAATATTTTTAATTTGATATAATTTTATCAAAATATTTATTAATTTAGTATAATTTTATCTATAATCTTATTTATCAAGTATCAATAATTTTACCAAATTAAAAATATTATGAGTAAAATTTTATTAAATTAAAAATATTATAGATAAAATTGTATCACAAATAAAATTAGAATACTAGTCATATATGAGAAATAAGAACATAATATTAGGTACTATTTACCCAATTTTAATTTTAATTTTAGTTACACCAAAAATATTAGGGTAAAATAATACATAATATTCAGATTTTATTTCTTAGATGCGATCAATATTATAATATTATTTATAGTATAATTCTATTTATAATTTTTTTAATTTAATATAATTTTACCTATAATCTTATTTCTTAAATACTAAGAATTGTATAAAATTAAAAAAATTATGAGTAAAATTATACTATAAATAAAGGTATGATATTAGTTATATATAAGAAATAAGATTAAGATATTATATATTATTTTAATAAAAAAATTAATATCAAATAATTATGAAATGAATTACGAAAATAAAATAAAAGAAGAGAAAAGAATAAAGACCAGAGACCGTACTGGTCACAAAGCATCCGGCGGCGGTATTTTCAAGAGTCAACCTCAAAAGCCAAATTTTGCAACTTTTTGAAATATTATTATTCCCAACACAAAAAACAGCATTTTTTTAATTAATTACCTTATTAAACAAACTACCTATTATTTCATTTAAATTTAATATAGTCTGCGCATGACTTCAATAAAATGTTTTTAAGGCTATCCGATCTTATATTTCTACGGAAACATGTACATATAAAAGAAGACATAATTTCGTTAGCAAAAAGATAAAATAAGATATGATTTGGTCGAACGGTCTTGTTACAACTTTGAAACATACGTACGTACGAATATATATTTTAGGGAGAATGACATCTGAGTCCCATGGAAGGCATAAAATGTCAAAAAAGTCCCAGGAAATGGTATAATTCATGTGAAGTCCCATGGGACCTCATATGAATTTTTTCCAATTATGAAAAGACAAAATTATCCTCAAGACTGAAATTTTTCCTTTCCTTTCTCTGTTTCGTAATCCCCTCTCAGCTGCTTTAAAAAATGCTTAGGTCTTATTGGGGAAGCATCAGCTGCAACTGGCTATTGCTTTCTTTTTGCTCGGAGGTGATCATGTTTCTGCTGTAAATATTTGTGCAAGTTTCCCTCATGTCTGGTTCATTCTCCTCTCAAAGTTGGTTTGGACGATGCAGAGTATCCTACTCGTATGTCTACCTTTGTTGCTTCCGCTTCTTCAGCTCCTTCAGTTGGTGGCTCTGGTGCCGAATATTCTGGTAATTTTGATTCCCCCCATCTCGCTGTTAACCGAATCAAGCCTGTTATTTGTGTGCTTGTTTGTGGAATTTTTGTTTATCAATAGTTTTCCCACCTTCCCACGAGCCCAAGCTGAAATTATATAGATTACCATTTTGTTGGGTTTGAATCAAACTTACTCTAGTTAGGATCATCACATTAGAACTTACAATTTTTTCTTCAATTAAATATCCACACTTTTTAATATGAAACTGCTCAAAGAATCAATCTTAACAAGCTGACTTGTTTACACTTATGCATTTATGCTGCCTATATATTTTGTGCTTGGTTCTATTCTCACATGATTCATCTAATCAATGGGCACTAGAATTCCATCATGGGTCCGCACGACATGATATAGATATTTTTAGATAGTTGTCTTTATCATATATGCAAAGGTTTACGGACATTTTGTGAGTTGGTGTTTTATGCTTTTTATTCGTCAATTATACATTAGGTTCTTTGTCTTGTTATAAGGGCATGCCTTATCCTTAATTTCTGTATACTCTGTCATTTATTGTAGTCTTATTTTATCAAGAAAAGATGGGCATGGAACAATGACTAAAAGTAGCGTCTTCATCATTTTCTTTATCTTAATGTACTTGGAGATGGATTACTGATTAGTTTTTATCTTCTTTTGGTCTAGTGAGTATTGTGGCATTTGTGGCTTACTTATAGCATTTTATTCTGAACCTCTTTTCACTAGAGCAATTGTTGGATATTGGAACAAAGAAGAAAAGGAAGGGAATAGCTGGCATCAGAATGAATTAGTAAATCCAAAGCTTTTAGCTGATCCAGCAGTTGTTTTTGTGAGTTCAAAGGAGTACACATACACCATAATGATATATGAACTTGATGGCGGCTGTTAGATTTGAATTTTTTGATACTGGGACTTCGGTGCAGGTGCTAATAGTCAGACGGGTAGAGAATGGAAGCAGCTTCTTCCATATCTACGGTCTCACTTTGGTAAAAAATGCAATATGAGGTCCCTCCCTGGAGAATAAGTCTGCAAATTCTGACAAAAACATCGCGCAATATGATTAATCTCTTGAAAATCTGAGGCAAAAATTCTGTTGGGCCTGCTCTGTTTGAATAGAGGTTTTCATTGGCTCCATTCTATTTACTAAGAATGGTATGTAATTCGCCATAATCTGGACTAAACCCTTTGGTCACTATAAACTATATTCTTCTGGAGAAAAATCTTACTTTTCCTCTTTTCCTGCAGATTTTACTCTCACTTTGCCATCAAGGATTAATGAATATAGGATATGATATAGCATGTGGTTGTGTTCCAGGAGATCAATCTCATAAGAATAGTGATAAAGTTGACGCTTATATTCTTCTGGAGAAAACTGTTGATATTCTTTATTTGTATGAGTATTATTTACTGTTTTCATTAGCTTGGCTTCAAAATAACTTAGAAGTTGTTTTCTTAATGGTTCAACCTTTCTTGATTGCACGTGTTGATGGTTGTAACCCTTATGAGGTTGATATGGTGAATATGAAGAAGCTCATCCCAAAAATTATGGAATTGGTGGCTCAAAATTCATTGGTAGACCATGCCTCAGAATGTGGGCAAGATATACAAGCTGTGAATGTAAAGCAGTTGATTCCTGATGATGAAAAATCAATTATTTTTTGGGCTTGCTTATGGAAGCATATTTCTAGATTCGTGATGTATAATTTGAATATGTGATTATGTGGAAAGGATCTAATCATTTTATAATGATAAAGAATCTTAATTATTGAATTGTTATTCAAAGATGATGGCTCAAGCATTTTGAACTGTGAAATTTACAAATAATATATGTAATTGAACACTTTTGAAGAAATGTCAAGTTTTTAAGTTGTTGCGGAAAGAATGATGTCATGTTGAATAAGAAGGTATTATATTTCATGTCAGGTTTAACAAATGCATCAAACTCAATAATATATTGGGGAATATTAACAACTAAACCAACAAGAAATGATAACCACGTGGTGAAAGAATAACAACTACACCACTTATAATAACAACCCCAGTACCTGCAACTAACAATCCCATCACCTGCACTAAGAACCCCATCAGCTACAACTAACAACTCCATCAGTTGTACTTACAACCCCAGCACCTGCAATAACAACCTCAGCACCTAAAATAACAACTACAGCACCTGCAACTAATAACCCCATCACCTGCACTAAGAACCCCATCAGGTACAACTAACAACTCCATCAGCTGCACTTATAACCCCAGCACCTGCAATAACAACCCCAGCACATAAAATAACAACCCAATCACCTGCAACTAATAACCCCATCACCTACACTAAGAAGCCCATCAACTCAACTAACAACACCATCAACTTTACTAACAACCCCAGCCCCTACATTAACAACCCTATCAGTTGTACTAACAACCCCAGCACCTGAAATAACAACTCCAACGCCTGAAATAACAACCCCAGCACCTGCAGCTAACAGGTGGTTGTTATGCCTTCACTATAGGGTTATTATTTTCTACTGGTGGAGTTGTTATTTCTTCAATATAGAGTTGTTATTTTTAAGTGCTAGAGTTGTTATTTTTAATGTCATTGGTAAGTTATTTTTCAGTGATGACAATCTACACCAGATACAAATTATTAACAACCCACCCACTCATATTAACAACTATCGCGTAACATAATGACAACTCAACCACTCATAATAACTTCTCATATGAATTTGCCTGCAAAAAATCAGCAATTTCCTGCTGCTTAAAGTATCTCCTGCCCTCTTCATCAACCAACACCAGATTTAAGAAGTACTTCACACTAAATTTGTTATTAATGTTGCGATGAGTTGATGTCAGCTCATAGGGACTGAGGAACAGTCATATTGGTATAGACTCACCTGTAAAAACAAAACTCAATCAGAGCTATTGCTTCTATTGGCTCATACTAAGTAGTTTTTTTTAATGAAAAGGTTCAAAAGGTTCAGAGTTATTTTAGGTGCTGGGGTTGTTATTGCAGGTGCTGGGGTTGTAAGTGCAGCTGATGGAGTTGTTAGTTGTACCTGATGGGGTTCTTAGTGCAGGTGATGGGGTTATTAGTTGCAGGTGCTGTGGTTGTTATTTTAGGTGCTGAGGTTGTTATTGCAGGTGCTGGGGTTGTAAGTACAACTGATGGAGTTGTTAGTTGTAGCTGATGGGGTTCTTAGTGCAGGTGATGGGATTGTTAGTTGCAGGTACTGGGGTTGTTATTATAAGTGGTGTAGTTGTTATTCTTTCACCACGTGGTTATCATTTATTGTTGGTTCAGTTGTTAATATTCCCCAATATATTATTGAGTTTGATGCATTTGTTAAACCTGACATGAAATATAATACCTTCTTATTCAATTTTCTGGCCAACTATAGTATTCTATACTGCAATTGAAATAAAGAAAGACAGCATGAATTCAGCACAAAAATACCCCAAAATTCATCTTCTTTTCTTTTGCATATCAATACTTTTTCATAGTGGCTAAGCATCGATTTCTTGTGAGTACTTATTGATCTTTCTTGTAGGCTGTATTGACTGCTGCACTGCTCATCATTTATAACTATTCTGATCAAGTTCTCTCTACCCGAGAAAGAAGGCAAGCTAAAAAAAGGGAAGATGCAGCCAAGCATGTGAGAGAAATTGCACAAGCTTGTGAACGGTGGAAATCAGCAAAAGATGTGGCTAAGGGTGCAGCGGGATTGCAACAGTCATTCTCGCGCACCTTTTGTCGCAGAAAGTCTACACAGCCAATTGGGCTCAAGAACTTTGGCACCAAAACTAATACAAGTGACGCTACAGTGCCATCATTTCCTCTGGATTCTGTAAATGAAGATTCAAAAGCAAAGAAGGAACCTGGCAAACTCACACAAATGATGAATTCCATTGAGGATGATCCAAATAGCCATCAAGGGTTTCATTTGAATATTGGAAATAAACATAATAAAAAGCAGGCAGCTACTAAGAGCCAAATTTTCAAGTATGCTTATGGTCAGATTGAGAAGGAGAAAGCAATGCAAGATGCAAACAAGAACTTGATTTTCTCAAGCATGATTTCAATGGCTTCTGGAGATGACATCAGGAAAAGACCTCCTATTGAGGTAGCTTTCAAAGATCTAACTCTCACTCTGAAAGGGAAAAACAAACATGTGCTGAGATGCATGTCAGGAAAAATCAGTCCCGGATGAGTTTCAACTGTCATGGGCCCCTCAGGAGCTGGCAAAACCATATTTCTCTCTACCATTGCGGGAAAAGCAAAACCACAGCAGCATTATTATTCGAATACAGACCTATAGACTTAAAACTGTCATATTCTATGATGATCCTTCAAAAGAGGCATAAGCACGGACCAAGTGGTGAAAATCTTCAGAAATTGGGCGAGCGCAAACGCAAGAAACGCTGAGAGAAAGGGCAGCAAGAGACAGGAAGAGAGAGAGAGACTCCTGATGCTAATGAAATGGAATTACGAAAAAGAGAAAGGAAAGGAAAAATTTCAGTCTTGAGGATAATTTTGTCTTTTCATAATTGGAAAAAATTCATATGAGGTCCCATGGGACTTCACATGAATTATACCATTTCCTGGGACTTTTTTGACATTTTATGCCTTCCATGGGACTCAGATGTCATTCTCCCTATATTTTATAGGAGGGTACTATTTTAATTATAGTTGATTTGCTACTCCTCATATTTTTAATATAATTAATTTAGATAAATAAAAAAATAAAAATTAATTAATTAATTAGGAGTAAATTTAAATTTTTAAAATAAATTTATATTATATACTCTTTAATTTATTAAAATTAATTAATTTTTATATTAATTATAATTATAATTAATTGATTAATTTAACTTTATTAATCTAATAAAATTAATCAACTAATTTTTATATTAAAAATTAAAATAAGTATTTATAATTGAGGTAATGCTTCATACAATTAGAGTTGTGCTAGTTTGTTTAGATTAACATTAATAAAATTAAGTTTTATGTCAACTGATTTTCTAAAATTAAAGTTAATTAGTGCATGTAATAGGAGTTTAAAAAAAGGTCTGTTTAATATAAATTTATTTAAATATTTTATTAAAAAGTTAGTTTTAATTAGAATATTTAAATATAAAAAAATCTCAAAACCAAAAGTCAGCTACAATTTTAATGTGTGGCTTTTACACAAAAAAAAAAATAATAATCAACTGCCCAAAAGTCCTTTCAACTGTCAAACATAATTGTTTGATCCATTAACTTTGATCGATTATAACTTGTTTTTTAGACTTCCTTGTAGCTAACAAAATACATAAATGACATGAATTCAACGTAGAGAAGGTCGCTGGCTAGCTAGGCAACTCACACATTGTTGAATTAAATTAAAATATTTTTTTTTAATTTTTAAGAATTAGTTAATTTTTTTTATAATTTAAATTAATTAATTATAACTAATATAAAAATTAATTAATTAATTTAAATAGAATAAATAGTATATAACATAAATTCATTTAGAGATATTAAATTTTATCATAATTAACTATTTTATTTAATTTTTTTAATTATTTAAAAAATTTAATTAATTCTTATATTAAATATCGAATAAAACATATATACATATAGAATATTGTAAGTCTAAGAAACAATGGAGGGTTACGTTTTTGCCTGAACCACAGGGAATTGACTGTTGAATTGCTCAACTTTATGAATAATGTTCAAATATTCAAAGTTTTTACGACAAACATTCCAGGCTTTAATTTGATCCTCTGAAATGGCCAATTTTATACTTGTCAAGATATTTCAAAGCATGTATACTGTTTTTCCCACGTACATGTTGCCTTTTTTGGGAGCCAAGTAATGCCATTCAAATACATATTATTTATATAAGCCACTTTTACCGAATTCCTCTTTGGAGATGGTCCCCCTAGTTTGAAGCCGTGAGTCTGACTTTAAAAAAGATTTCATTATTCACACATACGTACCAACAAATATTAAAAAATTGACTTATTAATCTCTAAATTTTTTCCGTTGGCCCAAAAAAAAATATATCCCTACAAATTTTGATTTATGCTCCCAAGACTGCTGTGAGTTTCAACTGGTGACACACCATGTTCCCAAACTCTTCAGAAAAAATATCACAATGTTATATTTGAAAACTTTTTAAACATAAATTTTAAATTTAAGTTTAAGCAAAATTTAAATTTTAAAAAATTTTAAAACAAACAGTTATATTTGTTCAAGAAATTTTTTGAACTAAATTATAGTTTAAAATTAAAGTTTTAGATAAGTTGGTCAGAGTAGCTTCTAAAATAGTAAAAAAGCTTATAGACTAACCAGTTACTATATTACTCATATTTTTTCTTATACCCTCTCTCATTTCTCATTTATTTTTTACACCCCATCTCCTCTCTAATCTACACTATCTCTCATCTATCTTCTATACCATCTCTCATATCTCATATATTTAATAATCATACACTTTTTCATAATTTATTAATAATAAAAGTACTTCTTAAAATAACTATCCAAATATTTATTTATTCAAAATTATTTTTTTTATAAACTCTTCTCTAAAAGTTATTTTTTAAAAATTACCCAAAAACCCTTTTTTATAAGTCATTTTCTAAAATCTTATCCAAACAAGCTTAATATACTTCTCTTATTTTTTTATCTTTATCTTTTCTCTACTTTTAATCTTATAGATTAATTGGCTAGTCTTATAATAATAACTCTTATGTTAATAATAATTTATTTATTTATTTAATTTATTTGATATATTAACAAAATTAGTTATAGATCGGACTTTAGACACATGAGTAGCGTCAAGCGATGTAGATTTGATGGGCAAAATGGTCAATTTCTAACCTATCACGTATGTCTAAATTAAACTTCGGTGGTTAATCATTAAATGCGATCAAGTTTATTACTGGCAAACGGCAACAAAAAGTCACAGAAAAAAGTTACATCAAATTAAAAATTTAAACGATTGAATTTATAAATATAAAATATCTATACGCAAAACCTAAAACTAAAAAAGATGTATTCTTTATTACCCTTAATATAAATCAATTTCACTTAATTTACACATACTAATAAAAAAATAAAATTATTAAATTTATCTTAAAATTTAAATAATTTTTAATATTATTTTAATTAAATACATTAAATTTTAATATCATATTAATTTTTACTCTCTTATATTATTTTTATTAAATATAGACATATGTAAAAAATATTTAATATTTTTTAAAATTAACCAGCGCTATATGAAGGGGACTAAAAAATTTTTAAGTTAGGCGAGCACAAACATATATATAACCACCATGGGGCTTTATGGACCATACACGGATTGACTTCAATTTTTGGATTCAAAAAGTCAAACCACATATTTCAATTCAGATGGTTTTGACATCTTTACTTAATTATTCCTTAGTGGCAAAACAGTCATTTCAAGATAAAGCGAGTAAGCAGTAACGCCGTTAGCCACTTACGACGCCCCTTCCCCGCAGACTTTCTTGGAATGAGACTGTTCCACCCAAAAAGATCACATTTATTACTCAATTTTTGAGAAAGGGTCATCGTTATCGAATTTCCTTATTTACCCCTCAATTCCCTTCTATCTTACTATTACATATTGTAATTATCTCGAAATCCAGGGGTAATATCAGAACATTGCAGCTTTAAATACTTGCCTTTATCACTTCCTTCCCCTAGTTTGGTTTGGCTGGTTCCAGCATTGACTCTGTCTTCCCCTGCTCTCTTCTTCTTCTTCTTCTTCATCTTCTCTCCGAGTTTCAAGCACAGAATCAAAGTCTTATTATTATATACAAATCTTCTTCACGATGATGTCGTTGCAGATCAGTTCAGCTATTCCATTGTACAACGCTCGCGTGTTTCAGGTCAGACGTGCAAGCTTCCGATGCCAAGCTTCTCCGTTAAATCCTTCCACGAAAGCATCGGCGCCACCGGTTTCCACCGAGTCCACTCGCTTGCACCTCGCAAACCTCGACAAGCTCCTCCAGAAGCAATCGCCTCCTACTACCACCCCATTCGAACAACAACGACAACCCCCAAATCCTCTCCAGAAGGAAACTGAAACCGAAAAGAGATCGAGGAACATAGTTGAAGGCCTGAGTTTAGCTAGGCTATGGCCAGAAATGAAGGCTACAGAAGAGATGTCTCCGAGGCATCTCAACCGCTTACAGCGTCTGTTATCAAAGACGATGGAATATTCCCCTCGGAACATTCTCGGGAGCCGGTGGAGGGAATATCACGGAAGTAACGATTGGAAAGGACTCCTAGATCCGCTTGACGAGAATCTCCGGCGAGAAGTTGTCCGATACGGCGAGTTCGTACAAGCCGCTTACCATTCGTTTAATACCGATCCCGCCATGTCACCGGAGGAGCCGCCCACGCCCCAGAGGGTCGTTTTGGCGGATAGGTCCTACAAAGTCACCAAGAGCCTCTATGCCACGTCATCAATCGGGTTGCCCAAGTGGGTGGACGATGTGGCTCCGGATCTCGGATGGATGACCCAGCGATCTAGTTGGATCGGGTACGTCGCCGTTTGCGATGATAGGAGAGAGATCGCGAGGATGGGACGGAGAGACATCGTGATATCTCTACGGGGGACAGCGACGTGCCTGGAATGGGCCGAGAATACCCGGGCCCAATTAACTGATATGCTCCCAAAGAGTGCTGATGACTCAGCTTCAGCCCATGAAAAGCCCAAAGTGGAGTGTGGGTTCTTGAGCCTGTACAAGACCCAAGGGGCTCACGTGCCGAGCCTAGCCAAGTCTGTGATAGAAGAAGTGAAAAGGCTCATGGAAGTGTACAAAGGCGAGACACTCAGCATCACTGTAACCGGTCATAGCCTGGGTGCTGCGTTGGCGTTACTCGTGGCTGATGAGATCAGCACTTGCGGCGCTGACGTGCCACCGGTGGCGGTAATCTCCTTCGGTGGGCCTCGAGTGGGAAATAAAGCCTTTAAAGATCGATTAGCGGCTCAAAATGTAAAAGTACTAAGAATAGTGAACTCTCAGGATGTGATTACCAGGGTCCCGGGAATGTTGATGAGTGAAGAAGTTGAACAAAAGCTAAGCAGTTCCAAGTTAGGAGAAATGATAGAGAACATGGGGTTTGGATATACGCACGTGGGAGTAGAGCTACGTGTAGATACGAAGATGTCGCCGTATCTGAAGCCGGATGCTGACATGGCATGTTGCCATGACCTAGAGGCTTATTTGCACTTGGTGGATGGGTATTTGGCATCAAATTGTCCGTTCAGATCAAATGCCAAGAGGAGCTTGCGAAGATTAATGCAAGATCAAACATCCAATATGAAGAAACTATATACTAGCAAGGCAAAAGCCTTGAGTGCAAGCCTTGTGAAACAAGGCTCTTTCTCTATTCCTAGTTCATCTTAAACTATAACATAACCAAGTAATTAGATGTGAATATACAAAATTTCACTGGTATTCTTTATTTTGTCTTTCATCTCTATACCTCTATTATGCCCAAATATCAATCACGCATGAAAGGCATATTAAAGTACATAAAGACTTCAATTACATAAATAAACAAATCAAGTACACAAGCAACCACTAATGAATTTTCCCTCCTAATCAAGGAGAGTTACTTCCAATAATTATAATGTTTGCTTCTCATTGTCAGGGACATTTGCTTTTGCTTGTTTTTAATTAAAACATCTCCAATGTGTCCGTAAAGCACCTAAATTTGGTTTTAATACGTATAGCGACATCTAAACACTAATCACACGTCCCGTGTATAATTTGAGAAGTTAGTATTTTATTCATAGCTAATAAATAGTGTGATCTTTATAGCTTATCAGATTCTTCTTCTAAAGAAGTTTGCCAAATACCTAACGGGATTGTGGGGGTAATTTGGAAAGGATTTTAAAATTGAAAAAAAAATGCAGTATTGGTGGGAGCCTTGGGGTTCACGACTTGCTTAAATTTTAATTGAATATTTCAATATGTGACCCCTCCACCATCCAAGCACCAACTTTCAACAACTCAAGTTGATGAGGAAGAGGATGACGTTGAAAGTGTAAAATGGCCAATTATTCAAAGCAAAGTTGAGACTGACTCAGTTTTCAGGCTTACATTCTTATCCTATGCCTTTGTTTATTGACATTTAATATTTTTCAACGAAGTATTGTTTTTTCTAGCCAAAAGTAATAAAAAAAAAGACGAGGAAAGAAAGAATCCTTCTTTCAAAGTTCCATATTCTTGAGGAGAAGTCATTTTTAAAAAATCTAAATATAATCTTCTAAATTTCGTTAGTTCCCAAGTGTTTTTAAAGATCTGTAGCAATTGCTTCTTTGAAAATGGTGCATTTACTGTTCATATCATAAGTGACCATTGCACGAATCAAGTGCACTTAACGTAGTGGTAGTGTCCGCTCATATTTTATGTTAATGACAAGTTATTTTTAATCCATATTTGTTCCTTAAAAATGTGTTGAATCATGTGTAAACAAATATAGATGATTAAATTTCGAATTTAATTTTTATAAAAAATATATATTAAAAAGAATAATTATAAATCTTAAAATTAGATATAAAGTAATAGTAAATGAGGGAGCCATAACCGATAAACTAAAGGGAGTGGAATGTGCAGCTCGCCTCAAATGAACTGGCAAAACTCTGCCTCGAGCCTGTTCCCCTTTAGTAGGGGTGAGAATGCGGGTCAACCCGCCGAATACGGATTGGCCTGAAAGCGGGCCAAATTTAATCGGCCCGCTTTCAGGCAGGTTGGTAAACTACCAACCCGCCCCCGCCAAGAGGCCCGCCAATATGTCAGTTTTTTTTAATTATTTATTTTTTTAAAAAAATTCTTTTCATATATATATTTTTTAAAAAATAATTTATATGTATCAATATTAATTGGATTTAAAGTATGATCTAAAATTGTCAAAATATTTATTTTTTTTAACTTTATCACTATCCATATATAAATTTATCACAAGTAAAATAATAATAAAATAAAATATATATTTAAAGAAATGACTCAATAAGATAAAGTTAACATAAATTAAGTATAATATAAATTTTAATTTGGTTAAAATTTTAAAATTAATAAAGTATAATATAAATAATAAAAATTAAAAGAAAAGCGGGCTAAACGGGCTAACACGCTAACTCGGCGGGTTAGCTCGCCGCGGGTGCGGGTAAAAAGACCTATACCAAAATGGATTGCTAAACCCACCATAAAATGGGGGGTTGGCGGGCCCAACCCAAATTTTCAACTCTACCCCTTAGTAGTGGGCTGACGTCATTCTTTTTTACTTTTTTAATATTTTAAAAAATTATTTATAAAATTTTAAAATATTAATAATTTGTTTTAATGTTATATTAACATAATTAAAAAATTGTTAATATTATACTCTTAAAAATTCATATTTTTTATAAAAAAAATAAATTTTATAACTATAAATCTAAATAAATATTAATATAATATTAATTAATTATAATATATTAATATATATTAATAGATATGTAATTATATTTATTAATATTCTATAATAAAATTATATAAAGTAATATTTGAATAAAATAAATAATAATATTAAAAATTAAAAAAAAATAAGCTGACGATTCAAGTCCAACTCATGGTTGAGTCTATTCTACCCTATCTAGATAATAGAATTTAATAAATAATATAAAAAATAGAAATAAATAAATAAAAATATAATTTTGAAAACTAAAGAGGTATATGTAAGCAAGTTTTACTTTTGGAGCAGATTTGGGAATTTCTAAACCAGAAAAGACGTCCCTATAATCAAGATAAAATAGTAGATGATTAATAATAATATTAATATTAACGAACTTGAACCATTATTAAATAAAAGAATTAGTTTGCAATTTTGCATCATCCTTTGCAGCTAATAGCTGATGAATTTAGGGACTAGCAATCATTTTACGAAATCATTAACCTTGAAAATCCACATTATCATTTATCACACTAATAGCTGATGAATGTTCTATCAAGGACGATTGAAGAAATTAAAACAAAAGCACAATTGTGGAGAATTCGCAGAAGCTAAAAATCAACTTGCTGCTGTTTATTTGAATAATGGACCTTGAAGCTATTCAAAATTAGATTGCACAAACTGCTGCTACTACGCATCTGTAGAGAATGGGAGAAAGAATAAGGTAAATACTGCAACTTACCAATTCCTAGTTCTGTACAAATGTATTTTAAAATCAAAATACATTGAAAAGAATGGAAGTTTTAAACAACGATCGAGCTAAATACCAAGAAGCAAATCTTGATGAACAAATTCATATTGACGGAAAGCATTAAGTTTTACACGCCACGGAGCACATTCAGGCTCTAATTGGAGCAGCAACCACTCTTCTGATTCACAGGCTGTCCCCGAATCTGCACTGTTGGAGGCCTGGCATTGTTCGTTGGTTGGCTTGCCATTCTGTGCAAAAGAAAACAACAAAGGACAACACATACACAAAGTGGTCAAATATCCAGGAAATGTTCTGAGTATTTGTAACTCTTATTGGGAAATACAAGTCTTGAAAATAACACACTAATGGCTATCAGAAAATCAATCTGAGAACACATAATAAATCACCTGTTTTTAATTTCAGCAGCCATGGCCATGAAAGCTTGTTCAACATTGGTGGAATTCTTAGCACTAGTTTCCATGAAGGGAATCCCAATTTCATCTGCAAAGGCCTGGAAATATAAAATAAAATAGCAAGCTCAAACGTCAGACAAGACTAACCGAGGATTTTAGGAGATTGCAAGGTTTAACCAGGCAAGACAATACCGTGACTTAACCATGATTGGATGGGCCATGATTAATTCACTATATTTCTAATTTTATATGTTAAATATAACATTAGAGGTGATATTTTATAAAACATTATTTTACAAAATTAAATTCATAGGATGAGTTTGAATATCTTTTTACTTTCTAATATTAAATACCATCCTATTGGTATATAAAAATGAAAGGCAAGGTGAGAGGTTGTGCTCTCTTCAATTTAGCAAAAATATTACTTCATACAGTCCTAATTATAAGATCCAGTTGACTTTTTAGCTAAATTTAGGAAACTAAATAAATTAATTAATTATAACTAAATATAACCTCTTAAAATAAATTTATATTATATTCTTCAATATACCCGAATTAATCAATAAACCCTTATACAATTTATTGATTAATTTGGCTCCTTAAATCTATCTAAAAAAGCCAACCTATTCTTATAATTAGGACGGGAAGTAATATTATTAGTTTTAAAAAATATAATTTAATAAAAATTATTAAATATTTTATAATTTAAAAAATAAAAAGGAAACAATTATGAGATGCAATGTTTTTAGAAATAATTTAAAATTTATACATGATTTATTTTTAAAAAATTAAAAAAAATATTCTGACCTGTTCAAACCGATTCACCTGTCTGGCCCGGTTTTTTTAAACATGGTAAGATTGTCTATTGTTTTCTGGACTAAACCAAAGAATCTAAAATCACCTTTGCGGTCTCATAGGACACGACTTTATTTGCCGTGAGGTCATTCTTATTTCCAACTAGAAGCTTGTTAACATTTTCACTGGCATAACGGTCAATTTCATTCAGCCACTGTTTGACATTGTCGAAGCTCTCCTGGTCAGTGACATCATAAACAACCTGCCAAAAAAAAGGAGGATCACCAAGGTCACCCAAAATCCTGAAAGAAAATGTATAGGGAAGGAACAGTCTGAAGGCTCACAATAATGCCATGAGCCCCTCGATAGTAGCTGCTTGTGATTGTACGAAAACGTTCTTGACCAGCAGTATCCCACTGTTTAACCAAAGAAATGCAAGTCTCTCAATAATCATTACATTATGAACAAGACATTGGGAAAAAAAAAAACATAAATTACTACCTTCCTATGGTCCCTGACTAATCAATAATTAAAGCCAAGCCCCTCCCTCCCAAAAAAATAAAAGATTTTCTTTTCCTTTTTTCCCCAAAACACTTCCATCGGGCTGGTTAAACACAATTGGGAAACAGATGCAACTAATAATGAGTTAGTAAGTGAGCAACAGAAATGATCAGACGTCCAAAACAATCAAGGGGATTTTTTTTTTAATGAAAATGGGATAATCATTAAATTTTTAAACGAGTTACCTCCAAATTGCGTTTCATAAAAGTAACTGACAATACAATTCAAAGTCGCAAACAATGCTTAGATTCTTCTTAAAGCAGAAAGATTTGACAGTAACTTCACAAGGATTCCCATCAAAACCAAAAATGACTAAGGTAAGTTTAGCATCCTTTGTTTAAGCACCCCAACAAAGTTTAAAATTCCGAACAACATCAACATTGTCAAGAACTTACAATTTGAAGTTTAATAGTCTTCCCATCTTGCTCAACAGTACGAATTTTCTACAGAAGAGAGCACATCAGATAATTGGTCACAATATTTGTGCAAATAATGACATGAAATTGAAGCTTCATGGTAAATATAAACGCTTACAAAGTCAACACCAATGGTACTGATATAGCTGTCAAGGTATGAATCATCCTGGTCACAGCAAATTAAAATATTAGCAAAGTATGTTTCTTTCAATTCTCCGCAGGTGTGTAGAAATTAGATTATTATAGCAACCAACACCAATATGTAAGAGCTACCATCGGCTTTCAGCACTTAGAATATTTACTCCAGAATTTCAAACAAGAAATATATTATGGTTATCATTTTCACCATTTGCAAACCTTCCATTCTTTAATTTTTCAGCAAAGTTCAGCCTTTATAATATATAAGGTAGGCAACTCAATTAATTTCTGAATTGATAAAAGAAAGAGGCAATGATACCCATAGAATTAAGTAGAAAAGGTACAAGCAAAAACTTACAGCAAACCTCAGAAGGAGACATGACTTCCCTACACCAGAATCTCCAATTAGCAAAAGCTTGAACAAATAGTCGCTGCAGGCAAAATAGCAATTTTCCGTTCAAAGAGAGAAGACATTAAAGGAATCACTCATCCTTTTACTAAACAAAGGAACAGTAGCACAGCAACACAAAGAATCAAATATGCATCATAGAAAAGAACAAAATTTGACTGCTTTAAAGATAACACGTATTCTGCTATGTGTTTATGACAACATTCATACAACAAAGTTGCAGGAGAGACTAAAAGCTTTAAACAGAAATGATTGATTTATTGTTTTCTTCAGGCCTTGACACTTAGAACACGGTGTTGCTAAAAATGACTTCAAATTATTAGATTGATTATTTTAAGGAGGACCGAATGTTGTTAGTTGGATGAACTTCAACAATCATTGAATCGCATCCTTGCATCAGTGGAAACTGATAAACCGGACGAAAATTATTTAAAGTTAAGATACCATGTCACTAAGCATTGTCAATGAATCGGAAACAGATGGATAAGACTGCCAACAACTTTTACAAGATGGAGATTTAGGCTATTGTATTTGTGTGTCAGTGTGTGTGTTTTGCCAACAACTTTTACTGGATGAACTTTACAAAATTCACAAACATCACTCAGAATTATGAAAACTTAGTTTGCTTATGGACAAGTTCAAATCTATAACTACATACAAACCCAAGCCAAGCAGTTTTCACCCTTTTCCTTTTCATTCCTCTCGTTTTCTTTTACGTTTTTTCTTTTTTGGGGATTAGCTATGCTGTTATGTCATGCATATATAAACAGGCCACTCTGCAATACGAAATTCCCAAACGCAGAAAGACCTATTGCAGAAAATATGCATAAATCAGATCACATACATATTTATATTAAATTTCCCAAAAAGCAATTAACATGAGCCAACAGATCTATCTTCGAAACGCCAGATCCAAATCAGCAAGAAGATTTTCGGAATCAGGATCCATACACAGTCGGAAACAAATATAATAAGGCACGCGTCAAAGAGAGGAAAAATTAAGAAAACAAGACGGGTCTAACCAAGCTGGAAAAAGAAAACAAAAGGAATGATAGAGGGATAAACGGAACTTTCAGAATTTTAGACTCAAAATTAAGGACGTACTATTCAGGATTCATGGCGGAGCGAGGTTGAAAGCGATATGAATTTCGAGAGGAAGTAGAGAAGAGTAAGCGGCAGCCAGCCAAAAATATGACCGAACTCTTCGATGGTCGCCGGAGGGATACAGAACGAATGAAGAAAATGAAAGAAGGGAACGTGTTATAAAATGAGTCCGAGATGTAGGAGCTGAGTACGATTCAAGGGCCGGAGGGTGATGACGTGTCAACTACAACTGCGTCATGCCACGTGTCCCCCTTGCCAATTTGGATGCCCCTCCCCCTGCAGGGATGCATAACCTTTTCTGCTATTTCTTTTTTTTTTTTTAATTAAATAATTTAAATAAAGTTTGGCAAATTGGGGAAAAGTCCCCATCCAAAATTTTAGTCATAAGAAGGACCTAACCAGAACAACGTTACTTGGGGTATAAAGAATATAGTGTAGCGTTATTTTCTCTGTATAAACAAATTTTTAGATCATTTTCATTAATAAAATTTATAAATTCTAAATCATCAGTTACACAACATGCTGTCCTAATATTTTGTCGTTATTTTTTTTATGCTTTTAAAATATCTATTTTCTACCGTTTTAGAATGTGCTGACGTATATTCTATATCTGAAAACTCAGATTCATGATAACTGATGAATTCATTTTTAATAATAATGAAAATAAAAAATATGATGTTCCCTAGTGGAACGGGTTAAGATTAAAAATGGACCAATTTTACTAATAAAGAATCATTGAGTAACGTCTTCCAGCCCAAAGAAAGAATACTAACATCTTCACTTATCAATATGATTTTAAATTGTACCAAAAAAAAAATATGATTTTAAAGATGCAAAGCTTGCCGCAAATAGCCGGCTTTTTAAACATAATGTTATATGTTTTAAATTATCAATTAAAAGATATGATATAATTTCTACTAAAAAAAATATAATTTTAAAACTATCAATTAAATTAGTCTCTTAAACTTTTATTAAAAGATATATTCATATTTATTATCTGATAGTATATCAAATAAGATTATTTTTAAGAAAAATATATTTATATTTAGCCTAAATTTTTTTTAAAACTTTATATATTGGTACTTTTGATCGTTATCCGATAAGATAATAGCATAAAAAATACAAAAAGAAAAAAAAAAAGAACAATTGATTGCCTTTATTGATAAATGATAAAGGAAGAATATAGAGCCGTGTTTGTATGTTGCTTCTTCTTTTTGTATTAAGAGACGCGTACGTGGCCACTTCTTTTTTGCTTTTTATACAAATGCATGTTGGGTAGAAATTTTGATAATACAATGATCTAATCTCGTAAACAACTTCACCAATGGTAGCGTGGTTCCGAATTTAGAAGCAACTTATGGCGATTATTTGTTGGCCCCACTTCATGCCACATGGGCCTGAAGCAAAAGCCCACACATGACTACCCAAACATGTACAAACGTAGTCCAACCCACCTAGATATGACCTACCCGGCTATACACAAGACTAACTCGATAATGTACCAAAAAAAAAAAAGACTAACTGTGGTAGGAATGACCTTACCAAACTCTAAGAAATCCCAAGATAGTTGAGATTGACTCCTCCAACGGATAATTTTGAGATAGTCAGGTCTAATGTACTAGACAGGTATATTCAATAGGATAAACAACCATCCAAACTGTTAGAGAGTGAGGGTTGACAATAGGATCTCGAAACCCAAGCTCCATGCCAAAGATCTTGAAGGGTGTCATTTGTTGCCCTAGTCATCCTAGGGATATTGATAAAAGACAAGGTGGTAGCATAAATAGGGGCAGATCCTATTTGCTCACTTAACTCATTGTAAACAAAATATACCTCTATCAATAATACTAAGAGCTCTCCTTTTTCTTCTTTCCCATATTTTTCTCTTTATTTTTTTCTCATTCGTATTATTTTGATTATCCGATCATACACATTGTTAGTAATTGACCCAATCCGATGAAAATTTGCATCAACATTTTGGCACCCACTGTGGGGCACTAATAATGATCCTAAAGATCCTTTTCTAGTTATTGTCTGCAGGACCACCTCTGCCACATATGGCAGATGGCCTTCAGGAGCGTCTCCTAGAACTAATAGCCCTAGTGTAGCAGTAGGTGTAGTAGTTAGCAACCTAGTCGGATCAAGCAATTGAACATGCCAAATGAATAAAGTGCCTAGAGGAGGAAAACAAGGTCGTCTGACAACAGAACTTAAAGTTATAGAGGGCGAATAAGGAGACTAACGCCCCTTACATGATACGGACAAGGATGCAATACCTGAGAAGGTTGTGGTGATCGTCGACGAGTAGAAGAGGAAGTTTCAAGAGTTGGAAGCCATGGTGCACAGCCTCCCCGAGTACCTACGCAAATCAAGAAGAGTGCTCCAAACAGCTTCACCAACTCACTGTTTACATAAACAATCGCCCTCGTCAAGATGCCCAAGAAATTCACGTTTTTGAAAATGCATTTGTACGACCGATCAAAAGACCCTAACGAGTACATTGCTCAGTACAAGCAGAGGATATTCATTGCCCTAAAGTGGACCTATGCAAGGTTTTAGAGGGATGACATGAACCCTTGTGAGACTACATAGGGAGAAACTTAACAGACCCCACTGTGACCCTCAAATAGTAATTGTCGCATTTCGGAAAGGTTTTCTCCCTAACTCTGATCTTTATAAAAAAAACTAACCAAGTACTCTTGCCAGACCATGGTTGACATACTGGCTTGATCATTGGCTCAAATCAAGCGGGAGGAAGACGAAATAGACTCAAGTGAGTATCGCTATTTCTAGCATGAGTCATTTGAATGACGTCTTAAGAACTATAGATGGTTCAATCGTAGTAGGAGGATTGAACCATACCCTACGACACATTGAGAAAGAGAGTGAACCGACTACACATAATTGGAATGACACACCCCTAGAAAGAAAATGATGGCATGTCTGTCATACTCAACCAACGCATTAGGTGATCAATGCAACACACAACTAACATGCTTAGTTATACAGTCCATTTGTCCTGGGCAATCTAATTTCGAAAACACTCACACAAAGAACACTTGTCCTCCTTTCCTTTGACATATTTAATAGGCACTTCACACCCTCATAAAAATTAGTGACTCAATTTCATGCCAAGCCAATCAACACGAAATAGGGGGAATGTAGGTGGTCATAGAACATTGAATGGTTATTAAAGTAGTGTCACGAAGTAGCATGATAGGGTAAGACGATAGGTTAGTATGACAATACAGTATGATAGAGCGAACAACCCTTCTTACCTACCAACTATTAGCACTGGAATGACAATGCTTGCACACATTATTTTTTTGCCCAAACTATTCATTGATAGCATTAGAATTACAATACATATGTAAATTACTTGATGCTTGTTACGCTGGTGTAACAATGGTTGGGATTTCAATTAATTTACCTTAATTAAGATCAAATGAAAAGTTACTTATTTTCCACTTTTTACAATTCAAATTATTTATTTCTGACTCTTTACAATTCAAGTTGTTTGTTCCTCATATTTTACAACTCCAATCAATGTCTGAGTAAGGAATGAACCCTCTTGACTACACTATTCCATGACGCTTACCCTTGGTAAGCTAAACAAAGCTCAAAATGACATGTCACCTAAGTTACACAAGTGCTCTACGACCATGTCTCTAAGTATGGTAACCCTACTTAGGGGCATCTTATGGCATGACACATACTTGACTGCGAAGATGCGATATACTATTCATCACCCCATCAGCTCGAGGCATCGCACGACAGGCTACCTCTACGGTGCTTGTCACAACTCGAAGCATGACCGCACTTACTACGACATGCTGAGTTGGCTATAAAGCCATTAGTCACCTAACTAACCACCTCACTAGACTAATGCATCACTTAAATTACATGAGTATTCTACAATAACATCTCTAAGTGTGGAAACCCCACCTTAAGGGCGTCCTATAGTAGCACACACACTGGACTGCGATGACATGATGTACCACCTATTGCCCCATCGAACCTGGGGCATTAAGCTATCTACTAACGTACACAGTGCTTGACACATCTCGAAGCACAAACCCACATGTTGCACCATCGTGTAATACGAACAACTTGGCCAAAATATTACACAATATACGAGTGCTCTACATCAACATTTCTAAATGTGGAAACCCCACTTTAGGTGTCCCATAGCAAAACACAAATTGGACAGTTAAGATGCAATATACCCACCATATGGCCAACAATACTTTTGAATGCCAAACTAGGTACTAGCATACATATGACACAACATAGTACAAAACAAATTGAGTTTATAGAATACAATCATGCAAGGTCCCTTAAATCAATCAAACAACTACAAAGCACAATTGTACTCCTCCAAACACCACGCATGACTGATGTAGCAAGTCTCGACATAAAAAAGCCATTAACAAAATATATCATTATCAAGGTCATATATTTAGTCATCCTTTTCCCTGAGAAAGTTACGTTGTGCCCCTCTCTCAGAAATTCGATTAAGGGTTGCACGCCACAATTTGTGAATCTACCCCCATTGACTCAGGCATTTGACCTAGTCAACACAGCTCGTAGACGAGCACTCCGTCTGATTACAAAATTGTCATACACCTTAATAGGGGTACTCGACATCTAAATGACCAATTATTCAAATCCTAAGAGCGCTCTAACATCGCGCCGCCAAGTGTGGTAACCCCACCTTGGGATACCTCACATCGTAACTTGTAGATACGCCATTTAATGGTCCCTGTAAGTGATGATTTCATTCTCCAAGTCAATAACCATTAGACTTCAAGAATGGGGGACTTAATGTTAGGCCCACATCATGTCACATAGGCATAAAGTGAAAGCCCACAAGCGACGGCCCAACTTGCACAAACACAGTCCAATCTACTCTGGTATGACTTACGCGGTGACCTACTAGACAACCTACATAACAGCCTACTAGATGACCTACTCGACATGTAGCAGGAACAACCCTTACCAACGCTAAGGAATCTCTCCAAAAAATCCTAAGATAGTTGAGACTAACACACCAAACGAATATGTTTAATGGGACAGACAATCACCCCAATGGTCAGATAGTGGTGGCTGATGCCAAGATCCCAAAAATCTCAGATGACCTCTCAACAACCTTGAGGTCTAAGCTGAAGATTTGGGAGGGCGTCAGAAGTGGGATACTGATAAAAGATAGGGGGTAGGCATATCCTATTTGCTCACTTGATTAACTGTAAACAAAATATACTTCTATCAATAATACTCTGAGTTATCCTTTTCCCCCCATATTTTGTTTTATTTCTTTTTCATTTGCATTATTCCAATTATCTGATCGTACACGTTATTAATAACCCGATCCGACGAAAAGTTACATCAACAATAACAATCCACCAATAACCTTGCAGTTTAGTGGTATGATATATAACAACTTCTCAATAAGTAGTTGTCCTCTGTTTCAATAAAAAAAACAATCACAATATGTATATCTATATTACATTATATTACATCAATTGATTAAAATAAATGCAGTTACTAGAAGTTGTTCACAGGGGATCACAAGTAAAATTTGTATGTTCCAGCAATGGGCCAAGCCTAACAAGCTTGGGCAAGACAATATTGTCCCTTACAGAGCACACCACTGGGTTGTCCCACTGCAAAATGGACCCAACAAGGTTTGCACGTATGGTTAAGGGAAACACGCGGGGCCATCTCTCACTCCCATAAGACCTAAGAGCTGTTTCAATTTCAACATCTTTATTAGACTTTATTGCCTTTGCAAGCTTCGTTGCAAGAACCACAGAATCCTCAAGAGCACAACAACCACCCTGACCAAGGTTCGGAGTCATGGGGTGCCACGCGTCTCCGACCACCACCACCCTGCCGGCAGAAGCAGCCGGACTCAGGCCCGGCCATAGCCACCGGTCTACCAGTGGGGTTCTACTCAATGTCTCATCTGGGCTGCGCTCTATTGTGTTTATAAGCTCAGAAGGCCACTTTGCCACTAGCTTCTTCGCTTCCTTCTTCAGCACTGATGGATCAGTGATTCTTGGACCTGATGTTCAAAATATTATTCATAACAATCCACGAGTTTAATCATAGAGATGGCTTTAACTATCAAATCAAAGCTTACGAAAATTAATATAATTTTAATCAGATTATAAGTCTGTAGATATACTTTTTAACTCAGCGTAGCTCAGCTTTTAAAAGAAAAACCATAATGTAATCTAATATCTATAATTTTAAATTGATTACAATTTAATTCTTAAAATTTAACTTAATACAACTTAATTCTATAGATTAACTAATTAAAATATTAATTTTTATATTTTAAAAAATTAAAATTATATATTTTGTAAAATTTAAAAACTAAAATTTGAAATGGTTAAAATTATTGGGGTTAAATTGTATTTGGTTAAAATTTAATGACTGAATTTTAATTAAATTGTATTAAGTTAAAATTTAAGTATTAAATTATAACTGAATCAAAATTATAATAACTAAAAAGATTAATTTTCTCTTAAAATTTTGAGGTTGGACCTGGAGATGGAGAATTGAAGCAGATAAACCAGTAAACTTTGGTGTGAGAAACAGGGACGTATCCAGCACGAAGTCCTCGTCCATAGATGTAATTGACATTTGGGCCAAAGGGCTGTCCTTCTGGATAAAACCCAAGCCCACGATATGCACAATGGCCCGAGTACTTGGGCTCAGAGAAGCCCATCCAATTAGCAATTGGGGATCGAATCCCATCGCACCCTATTACTATCTGTTTTGTTGGTTACACCGAAAATCAAGTTGCAGTAGAAAATCGACGAAGAACGAAAATAAAGTGAAAAAAAATGATGAGAAAGACCTTCGCAAGGAGCTTGGAACCATCAACAAGGTGCAACAAGGAGTCACCGTTTGGAGTCGATTCAATGTTCGATAGCTTCGAGGAGAACTGAAGCGCGTCCTTCGGAAGCTTCTCACTAAAAGTTTCCAATAGCACTCGTCTCTCTATTGCGCGTACCTCTTGGCTGCAATACATTGTGCCGAATCAAACATTTCGCAGTGATTGTTGTGTCCTTCAATAATCTTATTCAACTTTCAATTACAACATTATTGAATACCTTTGATCTTCTTGTTTGAAATTGAAGGTGCGAAGCTCCCTTCCATCCTCCGACTTCACAACCATCCTGCACAGCTGATATTATGAACAAGTTCAGCTGAAATAATCTGAATTATTCCGCTATAATTTTACCGAAACAACAAATTCATCAAGAAATTGAGAAATTCGAAGGGGATTGTATGAAGA
Source organism: Leucaena leucocephala (assembly GCA_037074615.1). Taxonomy (NCBI): domain Eukaryota; kingdom Viridiplantae; phylum Streptophyta; class Magnoliopsida; order Fabales; family Fabaceae; genus Leucaena; species Leucaena leucocephala. The sequence continues at coordinate 14,779,432 of CM073570.1, forward strand.
TAGATGAATGTACCCTTGAATTTCTAAGAATTGAGGCCTGAGATCGTCGGCTACTCCGATGGAATCAAGAACCTTCCATCCGTTCTTGAAAAGAGTGAGGGAAGTTCCACTAGTTCTTAACGACTCTGCTTGCTCAAGCACCATTGAAGAAACTCCGAGCCTGACCAATCAACAATAATACATCGCTATGACTGAGACTGCTAGGGAATTTCAATTCGATACAACTAGTTCGATCCAAAACGGATAATTGTACCTGTGAAGGGAGAGAGCGGTTGCGAGTCCTGCGATGCCGCCGCCGACGATGACGATATCTTGCTCGCGCACATTGGATTCAGATTTTACGACCGAGACTCTAACAGTGGGTTTGCTTCTGGGAATTCGAATTGCAGATTGGTACCAGAAATGGAAAGGTGTTGAGCCCAAGAAGGAAGCCGTACCTGAAGCCATGGAGACGCTCAATCCTATTGATCAATGCCAATGGTTAGCATGTAATGGAAAAAGGAGCGAGTGTGTTTGGGAGCGTGTGGAGCCTCCAGCCATATATAAACCAGTGGTTATGAAGTGTTGAGATTTATTTTTTATTCTTTATTTTTTTGGTGAAAGTGATGAGATTTATTTATTTCTTTGTTTATTGGTTTTACCCAATAAGGTAACGAGTGATTCTTTTTATTATTGGGAGAATCAAATATTTCAATAAATTAAAATAAGATTAAATTTCTTTAATTAATAAGGAGTGTGCCAATTTACTATTATTCACGTTTAAGTTTATTAATATATAAAATACTTTAATTATTTTTTTAATTAATTATAGGTATGAGAATATAGATAAAAATAATTTTAAAAAATTAATAAATATAAAAAATAAATATATATTTATATTTAAAATTGGAAGAGTATCTTATACTCTTCCAATTTAATTTTTTAACTTTCATTTAATTTTTTTCTATAATTCTTTTATTTTCTTTTTCTCTAAAATTTATATTATTATATTATTATATTTTATTTTTATTTTTATTTTTATTTATATTTCTATTTCTATTTTTATAATTCTATAATCTCTTCTATTTTTATCTATACTATCCTGGTCTTCTTCTTTTTTTAACTATTTGCAGCATCTCGATCAAAAAGCGAGCAAGTAGAATTAGACATATAGAGTTTGCAATAGCATATAAGACTCATAGGAATATAACTCATTAAGGAAATTAGCTTGCAAGGGCATTGAGCACCTGCCTAACAAGCAACACTGCTCCACTTATAAACAGAAAAGGGATGGTCTGCTACAAAGTCTATTTTAGGAGAAGGCTTGAATTTTGGACACCCAACCTATCTCATGGAAGGGGCTGCTACATGCCTTCTTCATTTACTTCAATGAATGCCCTTTGAAATATGTTTGAAACCAAATCTTTTCACCATAAATTGAATTTGCCATTTCTGTCAATGCTTTTCTTGAGAATAGCAAAATAGCCCTAGTTCCTCCAACTCATCAGAAGCTGCCACAATGGAACAAAACTTAAATTTTGGGATCCTACAGTTACCTACTTCTCAACCAATGAAGGAAGTCCATCATTTGAATCTGGTAGAAATAAATGCATTGTGAACAGACGGTTCTTCAGGTTATAAGGGAGACCAAGGACCTTAAAACCATCACAAATCCTAATATGACGTTTCTTCTTGCTGGTCATAAAAGGAACTGATTCTCATTACATGAAGCGGATGGGTGACTTTGCTATTTTCTTTGTTTTTTGATAAGTTGAGAAAATGACTTTGGTAATTTCTTGCTAATAAATTTGCACTCTATAATATTATATGGCTCGTTCCAGTCCCATTTCCTATAAGTATTATCAATATAATTTTAACTTATTTTTGCGGAGATTTAGAATACCAAAATAGGGCTATTATATAACAAACTGGAATCTCAGCTCAATAAACTATGGATTTTGTAGTAAATTCTACCTTGCATCACTCATTTATAAAATTTATATCATATAGATAAAATACAAATGAATAAGAATTTATAAAAATGAAATGATTAAAAAAATATCGCATAACTTTTTTTATATTTTTTTATATTAAAAAAATAAATCAGTTTGATGACGATTCTTAAACAATATGAAGAAACCAAAAGTAAGATATAAAAATAAATTTAAAATAAAATATTTTTATCTAAATATTACCTTAATTAAAGAATAATAAAATTCAAACGAATTCGTCCTTTAAAAAAACTGTGATGGTATGAAAAAAATATATAAATATTTGTAAGATACAGATACTCTATAGTCGATATATTTCGGAATAGTTTCACTCATAGTAAAAAAAACATTCTGATGGCAACTCGGGTAAGTTCAACTTTTTTTAACTGGGGAAAGGCGGTAAAACTTTGCTTTATAAATAAGTTCATCTTCCAACAAAGAAACGAGAGAGAGACACTAGAAAGAGAGTATGGGAGAGATGAAGTCGCCGGAGATTGAAGCTGTGTTAACGACGTCGCCATTAACGGTGACTGAAACACGACAGGTTCGTCAAGTTCAGGCGACGACCCACAACACAAAAGCTATTATTTCTAGCTATTACCACATGGTTCTGTACTTCACCAAGTCCACGAATGATGATGAGCAATTTCTGGCTGGTTGGGCCGTGAAGTCACTGGCCAGGGTTCTATCGGAGCAACCGCTGGTGGCAGGGCGGCTTTGGCGAAGGGAAGACTTGTAGTTGACAGAACCTGCAAAAGAACAACTAATCCAAGTCGCATCCAAGGACACTGTCCTTAAGAGTTATTTCGCGACAACCGGCAAGATGAAGCGGTACTCCCCAGAATAAAACGGATTCCTCTTATGGAAACAAGGAAACAGAATCTAGCGGAAGAAAATAAACTCAAAGAGAAATGGGAAGAGAGTACAAGCGTTTTTCGCATCTATCTGCAACATCCTTGTGCACTGCTTTTATAAGGATGAAGAGGCACGGAAGCATCGGTTGCGTCTGTAAGAGATGTCCTTTGGACCGAACCAGCTTGATACTGGTTGGACTGTAAGGTCGCATCTTTTCGGCACAACAGTTACATTCTCAACATCCATAATGCCAACGTTCATAAAATAACGTTTGGCCTTTCAAATTCATTTAGGCTGTAGGAATTTGGATACTTTCTGTCTAGGCACATTAAAAATATTTCTGGATGCCAAAATATTTTTTTCACAAAAAATGCCCAATTATCACGCTCTATCTTGCGCGCAGGGGGGAAAATCGCCGGTTTTCAACTGAATTTCTCATTGATGGCCCATTGTCGTGCGCGCGAGTCCACCTCTCTTCTAGGCCCATTTACTAGCCCACAATTGTAACTTATTATTTATACTCTTGAGCCTTCATTCACTCAAGCAATGTGGGACTTCTAGTTTCTATGACACACCCACTTTTTCACAACCACCCCCACATGTGTCAAAGAAACTCCACTCTCTGAGTTACACTTGGATATAATCATTGTATCTAGTGGTCCTTTGGACTATGAACCAAACCTAGACTGATAATACTTGATATACAGAGATGCCAGTGGTCCTATGGACTATGAACTAGCACCTCTTGGGTGTATATCAGAGGTACTAACAGTCAGATTATACCCCCACATTTCCACTGTTTAACTAGCAGTTTTGCTCGTTAGGCGGCCATACGCGTGTCCTGGTTTTTAACGAATGATCTAGAGATTTCGCCACAATCTCATAGGAGCGGCCCACACTCCTCATTCGTATAGGTGATTTCTTTAAGTGTATCTGCACATAATACACCATCCCGTGGGATTTGAAATCATTAAGAGCTTTTGCTCATCCTCCTCTATGCAATCTAGCACTTTCTTGTACACCATAGGAAATGACCACTAATTATATTTTGGTGCTAGCATAACTAACAAACGACTTGTTCTTACCTATTGAACCTTCTTCATGGGATCACCAATTACAAAGGTTGGGTTGCCATCGCTGTCGTTATCAAACTGGCTTTAGTCTTATTCCCCTCGATGTCTCAACAATTTGTTTTCTCCCTAGGGGTTTTGTTAACGGATCCGCAAGATTTACTTGTGACTTTACATAATCGATTGAGATCACCCCATCTTTGAGCAGCTGCTTTATAATATTGTGTCTCAATTGAATGTGCTTATTTTTACCATTGAAGGTTTTATTTTTAGCTGTAGCTATCGCAGATTGGTTATCACAGTGTAAAGATATTGATGGTATGGGCTTGTCACCTAATGAAATACTTGCTAATAAGTTTTTCAACCACTCAACCTCAGTTCCAGCCAATTCCATAGCAATAAATTCAAAATCCCTTGAGGATTTAGTTAGAATTGTTTGCTTGGATGATTTCCATGTGACTGCACCACCACAAAAAATAAACACATAACCACTAGTGGATTTTGACTCTTCTGAATCCGAGATCCAGTTTGCATCACTGTATCCTTCTAATATAGCGGGAAATCCACTATAATGTATACCATAATTCATGGTGCCTCTAATGTATCTCAATAACCTTATTAGAGCATCACAATGTTCACTGCTTGGACAGTGAGTATATTTGCTCAATCTATACACAACATATGCTATGTTAGGTCTGGTATAATTCATTAAATGCAACAGACTTCCAATGATCTGTACATATTTAGATTGAGCCACTGGGTCTCCTAAATTTTTCTTTAGGTGCACACTTGAATCATAAGGAGAACTCATTGGAGTTTCATCATATTGTTCAAACTTTCTCAGAATTTTCTCAACATAATGTTCTTGAGAAAGTAGGATACCTTTTTCATTCCTTATGATTTGCACACCCAAGATTAACTTTGCTTCACCTAAATCTTTCATATCAAAATTTGAAGCAATAAAACCCTTTGTTTCAAGTACAATATTCATACTAGTACCAAAAATAAGCATATCATCCACATATAAGCATATAATCACACAATCATTATTCATAACTTTTGTATAAACACATCTTTCTACTTCTATAATAGAGAAACCACCATTTGTTAGAACTTGATCTAACTTTTCATGCCATTGTTTAGGTGCCTGCTTTAAACCATATAAAGATTTAATTAATTTACAAACTTTATTTTCTTGCACAGGAATAATGCACCCTTCAGGTTGTGCCATATAAATTTCTTCTTCTAAATCACCATTTAAAAATGCAGTCTTAACATCTATTTGGTGAATATAAAGCTTATGAATTGAAGCTAAAGCAATAAGGACTCTTATAGAAGAAATTCTTGTCACTGGAGAAAATGTATCAAAATAATCAATATTTTCCTTTTGAGTATATCCCTTGGCTACTAGTCTGGCTTTGTATTTTTCTACAGACCCATCAGGAAAATATTTTTTCTTAAGAACCCATTTACATCCAATAGATTTTGCTCATGGAGGCAAGTCTACCAAAACCCATATTTTATTTTTATTTAAAGAATCAATCTCTGATTTAATAGCTTCTTTCCAAGAATCTATATCTGGAGATGAAATAGCTTCATAAAAATTTCTAGGTTCTCCCTCAACTAAATAAGTGAAGAAATCATCTCCAAAAGAAGTTTCTTTCCTTTGCCTTTTACTTTTTCGTAAACTTTCACCCAAAATTTCATTTGAAATTTGTTTAAGAGAGGAAGAAGAAACTCTTTCAATTCTTGTTGAAGTATGCTCAACTTTCAAAGGAAAAACTTTTTCAAAGAACTCTGCATCTTTAGTTTTAATAATTGTATTTTTATCCAAAATATCACTTTTCTAAACCAGAAAGCGATAAGCAGCACTTTGTTGAGCATAACCAATAAACATACAATCAGAAGTTTTAGAACCAATTTTTCTCTTTTTATGATCAGGCAATAAAACTTTTGCAAGACACCCCCATACTCTCAAATATGTCATATTTTGTTTATAACCTTTCCATAATTCATAAGGGGTTCTCTTTGTTTTCTTATGGGGTAATCTATTTTGTAAAAAACATGCAGTTAATATAGCTTCCTCCCACAAGTTATCAGGTGCTCCAAAACTTACAAGTAAGGCATTCATAATTTCTTTTAAAGTTCTATTTTTCCTTTCTGCTATTCCATTAGATTCAGGGGAATAAGGAGGAGTTACTTCATGAATTATGCCTTCTTTTTCACAAAAATCATCTAATAATAAATATTCTCCTCCTATATCTGATCTAATTCTTTTTATCTTCCTACTTAATTGATTTTCTACCTGGGCTTTATGTAAAACAAACTTATTATAAGCCTCATCTTTATTTCTCAATAAATACACCTTAGTATATCTAGAGAAATCATCAATAAAAGTAATATAATATCTTTTACCACCTCTAGTTTCTGTTTGTTTTAGATCTCCTAAATCTGTGTGGATTAAAGATAATAATTTAGTTTCTCTTTGTGTAGATAAGTGTGTTCTCTTAGTCAACTTAGTTTGTACACAAATCTCACATTTACTTATCATGTCATTCTTAATTCCAGGAATTAATTCAAATTTCTGTAATCTTTCCATGTAAGATTTATTAACATGACCTAATCTAGCATGCCAAATATCAAAAGACTCAATCAAGTAAGCAGAAGAAGATGCATTATTATTATTCTTATCAACACTCAATACAAATAGTCCTTGTTTACAATAACCCTTCCCAATCAGAACATTGTTCTTAGTCATAATGATCTTATCAGATTTAAATGACACTTTGACCCCAGTTTTTCCCAATATAGCCACAGAAATTAAATTTGCTCTGGCTTCAGGAACATACAGGACATCTTGCAACACTAAGGTCTTCCCTAATGTGAGTTTTATAACCATTTTTCCTTTTCCATGAACTTTTACAGATTGAGAATCAGCAAGATACACGTGGTCTTCTCCTTCTTCAAAGGAGGAATACAACTCTTTATTTGCACATATATGCCTGGTAGCCCCAGAGTCTACCACCCATTTGTTCACATCAGATACAAGAAAAGCTTGAGACATCATTGCAATGATAATATCATTATCACTACCATCATCTCCTTCAACCAAATTTATATTTGGTTTAGGAGGATTACCACTTCTCATCTTATCAGCCCCCTTCCTGCATTCAAATGCATGATGTCCTGGTTTATTACAGACAAAACATTTGCCTTTCTTCTTGAATTTGGGGTCAGCATTCTTGGGTTTATAATCTGACTATTTTTTCTAGTGTTTCTTATTATTGTGTTTAGAGTCGTATCTCTTATTGTCTGATTTTGTTTCTACTAAGTTTGCCTTAGCAGTCATCTCCTTCTCCTTTGCTGCTTGAATTGTTCTCCGGTTGGTATCTTCAATGATAATATGAGTGATTAAATCCGTTAACGACAGTTGCTTCTGCTTGTGTTTCAATTATTGCTTGTAGTTGTTCCACAACTCTGGCAACTTTTCAATTAGAATTCCGGCAACAAATTCATTAGGCAGATTGATGTGTACAACCTTGAGATCTTCAATCAATTTGTGATATTCATTGATCTGACTCTTGATGTCGTTGTTGTCCACCATCTCCCATCTATAATAATTTCAACTTACAAACTTCTGTTTTCCAGCATCCTCCGCAGTATATTTCAGAATCAAGGAGTTCCAGATTTTATTTGCTTCATTGTAGACACTATAAATATCGAACAGATCATTAGATAAAATACTGATCAGTGTGTATCTACATACTTTATTGGCATATGTCCAAACATCTTTCCGGGCTTGCTCAGCATCTTGAGATGGTTCAGATTCGTTGAGTGCTGTTGCTACTCCATGCATATCAAGAACAGTATACACCCGCTCTTGCCAACGCCCGAAGTTCTTGCCATCAAACACCTCTACTTTTGAAATGTCATGGAATGGACGAGGTGCAGGGATAGAAACATGAGAAATGGCACTGTTATGTCGACCACCTGCGTTGTTATCGTTGTTGTCCCTAGTAGGATTCAAAGCACTGGAAGAGTCCATCGTGTAGAATAACTCTTAAGATTGTAGTCGACAGAACTTGTAAAAGAACAACTAATCCGAGTCGCATCCAAGGACACTGTCCTTAAGAGTTATTCTGGGACAATCAGCAAGATGAAGCGGTACTCCCTAGGATTAAACAGATTTCTCTTGTGGAAATAAGGAAATAGAATCTAGCGGAAGGAAATAAACTCAAAGAGAAATGGGAAGAGAGTACGAGCATTTTTCACATCTATCTACAACATCCTTGTGCACTGCTTTTATAAGGATGAAGAGGCACGGAAGCATCGATTGTGTCCGTAAGAGATGTCCTTTGGACTGAACCAGTGTGATACTGGTTGGATTGTAAGGTCGCATCTTTTCGGCGCAACGGTTATATTCTCAGCAGCCATAATGCCAACATTCATAAAATAACGTTTGGCCTTTCAAATTCATTTAGGCTGTAGGAATTTGGACACTTTCCGTCTAGGCACATTAAAAATATTTCTGGATGCCAAAATATTTTTTTCACAAAAAATGCCCAATTATCACGCTCTATCTTGCGCGCAGGGGGGGAAATTGTCGGTTTTCAACTGAATTTCTCATTGATGGCCCATTGTCGTGCGCACAAGTCCACCTCTCTTCTAGGCCCATTTACTAGCCCACAATTGTAACTTATTATTTATACTCTTGAGCCTTCATTCACGCAAGCAATGTGGGACTTCTAGTTTCTATGATACACCCACTTTTTCAGAACAAGACTCTGACGGTGATGGCGACAACGACAGCGGGAGAGTGTTGGAGATTGTGGCGAATGACTCAGGGATCAGAATGGTGGAAGCTCGAATCGCCATGAGCATGTCAGAGCTTCTTGGAATGAATAGAGAGGAGTTTGGTGAGGTTGAAGCTAATCTTGTGTTCTGGAAGGATGTGGTGAACACACACCTGATTTCTCTCGTCTCTTTTATATCTAAGAAAGTATTCTTTCTTTGATGAGTTCACCATTTTCATTTCTTCAATATAACACTAAATTCATTCTAACTTCTTCAAGTACGTTTAGCGAATGAGCATTAGCTTAAATATTACCCAAAACACTAGTTATTTTCCTGAATAGGAAAGTCCTTTAGATTTACAAATTAAAAAAAATGGTAAAAATAAACTCATTTAAAAATTTTATTGACAAAAAATATTTGAGTTTAAATATCCGTACATTTTATATATGAAATCCTTATAGTACTGATATTTTATCTGAAAATATATCAAATTTTTCAGTATGATAAAATTTTTTAAAGATTAAGTATAAATTTGACTCAAAATTTTTTATTTATGAGTAATATTGAGTTCAAGATTGCTTCAGACATCTTAAAATAGAGCAATATTACTCTTTTAGTTAAAATATTAACGTTTAATATTAAATTTTTAATAATCAATGCTATTTTTTTAACAAATAAGATAATATTGTTACGTTTTAAAAAAATTTAGATAATATTGAACAAAAAAGACTTCTAAGATAACATAATTCTAGAACAAAAACTTTTAAGGTAAACTTACACTTTAACTCAATTTTAAAATAAAGAATTTTCACCAATTTTTCTAAATTAAACCCTCTTTTTTCTTGTGAAAATTTGATATACAAGACTTATAACACTACATTATTTTATCATTTTGTTATGAATCCCATAAGGAGTAAGGAGTAGGGGCTTGGAGAGTTAAGTGTGCCTCCCGCCCATTATAATGTCTCAACCCGTAATTTTTTTTTTCTTTTAATCATTTGAGTATATATAAAACAAGTTACATTTTAATATCTTACGTTTGAAGAAATTATATGGTTTTAAATTATTTTTTTAACTTGTCCTTGTAACAATTTTTTTCGTGAAATATTATTATTAAATTAAAAACTTGAAATTCCTGAACTTGAAGCTATGCATATACATGGTGTAATAATCTGAATTCTTTTTTTTATTTTTTTGCCTACCTAGTTTATCTGAATTTTGCCCCGACTACATCCGGATATAACTCAAGTTGCGCACCTAATTATGGTAGGCGAGTTTCTAATAAGGATTTTCTCTATACGCCAAAACTCAAACTCGATATATCGTTTAAATGATATTAAACCACTTACTACTCAGACCAAGTTTGTTGGGTAATTTGAATTCTGAAAACTTTAAATGCGTTTCAAATTGTCAGGTGGCACTTCGAATGTGGAGGATACTCTATTAGAATAAGCTGCAGCCTGCTGCTGACAAATGTACACCCAAAGAAACAAGAAAATATAGTTACGGGGAAAATATTTTCAAACTTTAGTTATCAACTAATACCTCTAAATAAGAGGGACAAGTTTTTAAAATATATGAGGTGGATAAGCTTTCTTTAATATGCTTTCTTGAAATATAGTTTATTTCTACGTCACATGCTGGCTTTAACAAAGTGGATATGTATCATTAAAAGGTTGTACACTTGGTTACTATCACCTATACTAGTGATAAACTCTTAAAGATTATCTATTATTCTGCTTCAATAATATTACAAGGGCTAATAGAATACGTAAAATCAGTAATCTACTTCTCAACAGAGTCTCGGATAACACTCCCTAACCAGCTTTAGAATATGATTTTAGTAGAGAATTGTTAACATTTAACTTGAACCAACCCCTCGGTAGAACTTCCTAATTAGTTATAAAGAAATTTATGACAGTCTGTACAATATACTCTTGTTGGCACACAAAATTATACTAGACTTGTTGCAATATTAATAGTTACTATTGAAGCTTGATAAAATCTAGATAAAAAATAATTTTATTCCTCCACTTCTATAAGCGTCAAATCCAAACACTCTATATTAGCTTCCAATCAGCAAAGCCAGATAAATCCATATTACTTTTAAGATTAATAGCAAACCAATTCTTTAAATTTATAGAGAAAAAATGTCTATAGTATCTCCTATGAATACAACAATACCATAATTGTCTTGCATATTTACAATCCCCTAAAATATGTAAACTATCCTCTATACCATTATAGTTGTATTGACACAACCCACTGTTCCTCCAAGTATTTGTGAGCAATTGATTATTAAATATAATCTGCATAAATATCCTAATATGCTATGCTGCTTCCCACCTCCATATCTCCTTAAATGTTGTGTTATAATTGTCTCTCAAGCATATAGTAAGTACTCTTCACTGTAAAGCTGCGATCACTGGTTGCATTTAATAACCTAAAAGCCCAGAAATGGTCCAAAATTCACAAGAACAGCATTAATAACCTAAAATCCCAGAAAGAAGAAGACAGTACTAAAACTGTGATACACCTACTTTACCATCCTCGTCTGATCAAGAGTTCAGAGTCTCCTCTCACCGACATAATCACTCGTACCCCAACAAACAACCAAGTCGTGAATCTCATATTCAAAGTCACTTCTCATCAAGACCACGCAGGTTTGGACGAAGACGATGAGGAAGAAGAAGAAGACATGTTGTGGAAGGAACTGGGAATGATTTGGGTGGATAAGGCAGAGAAAAGAAGCCTGAGAGAAACATGAAGATGAGCAAGAGGTTTTCGTTGATGGTGATGAAGTGTGCTGAGGTTATCTGAGAGGTGGCTAGTTGTAGAAAGAGATCATCATCATCAAAAGGGTTGAAGAAGAAGGAGGAGGATCAGGTGAAGTGGACAACGTGGGATGAGTTTGGAGAATACGAGGTGGAGTTTGAGGAAGGGAATAAGGCAGTGTTTGTTTCAAGGTGGATTAATGGATCGGTTTTTGGTGAAGATGAGCCACATGTTGTGGCTGTTCCATTTCTAAAAGAGAGTGTCTCTGCTGTGATTATGGTTTCGCTTCCTACTGTTTGAATAAACGCTCCAACATCATTATCAAGGCTTAATAATTAGAATCATTATTTGATTTTAGTACTGGGTTATGATTGTGATTATTTGCTTATTTTTGTTAATTTCTTTAACTTTATCTTCCGTGCATTTAAGTGAAAAGTGTTCTTACGTTTAGCTGAAGCCATACATAATCTTGATGTGATGCTTTTCTTGCTCAAACAATGCCCCTATGATATCATGACTTTGGAGTTTCTATCTTCAAAATTTTAAGATTTAAAAAGAAGAGAAGAGAACAAGAAAAGATAACTTCTTATTTATGAGACAATAATAGCTGACATGTTTAAAATTTTTAGTATTATTTTTACCCCCATTAATTAATCCTATAATCCTATTTTATAAGAAAGAGAGAGAATATTTATTGTTTGTATTATTTATATAGCCATATTATTAAAATTTTTAAATAAATATATAACTTTAAACTTTATCTATTTTGTACTATTGGGGTAAAGCGTATAATAAATAATGATAAAATCAAAAATTTATTAAATTTTAAAATAAAATTAATAAAATTTAAATTTTTTTCAAATTTAAGTAAAAATTGTTTAAAGTGCCTCATAAATAGATCAAAAGAATATTGGTTAGTGATATCACTTTATTAATTACAGTATCTTCTTTAATTTTCACATTCCCTTACTCGCTCTCTTTTCATAAATATATGAGAGTATTTTTGGAGAATGAGAATGATAGAATTCAATTATTTATGAGAGTATTTTAATTTATGTAATTCAATTATTTATATCTTATAATAAATAAGGAGGATAGAAAGAGTACATGTAAAATGAGAAAGGGAGAATCAAGTTTTATCCTTAAAATTCCCTTGAATTCCATAAGCTAAGGAAGAGGTTGAGGCATATTTAATTGAAGTATTGTTGAATTTCAAATGAGAAATACATCATTGTTTTCAATATCTGGTTCTATTGCATCCACAAAAACTTTTTTTTTTTATAATTTTTTTTAGAATTGGATAAGGCTCATCTACAATCTAACACTAGGATGAAGTTTTATTTCTTCCTAAACGATACTAATGTTAAGTAGGACGAGCCGTCAATTACTCTCAAACATAAACCTAAGCACCTAGGAATTATGATATCTCTCGAAGCGCTGCAACTAAAACAACAATAAAGTGATATTCCTCAATAATTAAATATACTCTAAATAATCATATGTCTCACTTCTTCGCAAACTAAATTTACAGACGATTGGTATCCACAAAAGCTTATCATGAAACATTAACATCCATGGTCTCTCTTCCATGCAACTTAACTAACCCAACCGTGCCTATGTTTCATGAACATATAGGGCCTATTTATATGGACTTTTGAAAAATGACTTATATAAAAAAAATATTTTTAGATAATTTTTAGAAAAGGGTTTATAGAAAAAAAATTATAGAAAAAATTGGTTATAAATAAATGAGTGTTTTGATGGTTATTATCAAAAAGATTTTTGTGATTGGTAAATTATTAAAAATTGTATGAAATAAAAAAATTATTATCTCTCTCTCTTATTTTCAATAATCTACAATTGAAAGAAGAAGGATCTAGCATAGAAGATGATGACAACGAAGGAAGGAGGAGAAATGGTTGGAGTTTAAGAAGGAAGGAAATGTAGAGAGAGAAGATGAAGAAGAAGAAGAAGAAGGTGGTGGTGGAAGAGAGAAAAGAGGGAGAAGATGAGAGAAATACTATAAAAAAAAGAATGGATCAAATAGTAAGTGAGTAGTTTATAAACTCTTTTACTATTCTAAAAGTTATTCCCAATAGCTTATCTAAAATTATAATTTTAAACTATAGTTTGATTCAGAAATTATTTTAGACAAATATAATTATTTATTTTAAATTTTTTAAATTAAAATTTAGATCAAAAACTCTTTTTAAAACTTAAGTTTTATCATAAGTCAATTATGGTCTTTGGAAGTAGGCACATGGATGAAGCAGCCATTTAATGCATGCTAGGTTTTGGAAGATAGAGGTGCTGGTTGAGAAGAGATCGAGGGAGGGATTTCATTTGAAGCATTTAAGAATAAGAGGCCCCCAAAACAAATCGAATTTGAATTTTCATAGAATTCAGATTAAAGATGGATCGTTTTTTCCCCTTTTTTTTTCATCGTTTTTAATTTACAGTAGCTGGTTCGCTTCTATAGTCAATTTATGTCGTCTCCTTTATCTAGGCCTCATGTGCAAAGTGTTGCGTTGGATTCTGCTATCATATTTCTGGTTTTAGGGCTGATAAAAGGGGCTAACCCAATAGTAAACTAGAGGTTAAATAGATTAGATTGAAGAAATTTACCTTTTAATAAGTTAATATTTAATTAACCTAAATTCACTATAATAGGTTGACAGGCTAACCGGCCAATTTATCATTTTTTTTATTTTATAATATAAAATTTAAAATAATAAAATAATAACGAGTTGATGAGATGAGAGATTTAAATTTAGGCATAGAAGACTCATAATCATATTAAAAGTAAACAGAAAATAAATAAAATAATAAAATTAAAAAAATAGTTAACTTGATAGGTTAATTAGCCTACTTTTTTGGCGGGTTGACCCGCACCAAAAAACTGTCACTTTTTTTAATTCAACCCGCCAATTTATCAGCTCCAGGTCTCTGTTACTTGTCTTTTTCAACATCCTGAAGGATACATAAATAAACGGAACATAAATGCTATCCTTGGACACACACACACACACAACTGACTTTGATCAAAGCCCCGTTAAAAATTTACTCACAAACTAAAGGCGAACACATCTTCAAAGGGATGAATTCCAATGTTGCCTTTTAATTCAACTAAAGAAACTGTTTTTTTTTATCCTTTATTTTTGGATTAAAAGTCATTTTTGCCCTCCAAGGATTCGCCAGAGTGGGTATTCCATTTTTGTTTTAACTCAATGATTCCGAAAGCATTAAGAAAGGAGAGTATTGGTACCCTTGCCTAGGCTAACTATAACTTTTTAACTATTGAGACGACATTACTTTTTCTAGGATGACATTAACCCAGAAAAAGCTTTCGGTATCCACAACTCTTTGAATACTTTCAAGGCGAAAACGAACTATAACCCTTTAATTTTATTATATATATATATACAAATATATATATATATATAAGTTGTGGGCTTATGACGGTAAAATAAAACAAAGAGCAAGTGGGCAACACTTTCTCCCCAGCATGTGAAGTAAGCCCCACCAATGGCATCCTCTTCCTATTGTTCCACTACCAGTCGTCCCACATTTCTACTTTAACTCTTTCTTCTTCACACACACAGCTGCCACACCTAACCTCTCTCTCTCTCTCTCTGTAAATCATAAGCTCACCTACCCCATTCATCTTTTTTTTAGCAGAATGGCCTTTATATTTTGCCTCAACAAACCAAAAGCTTTCAGAAAAGTATACTGAGTTCTCAAAGCACGCACGCACCTACTATCAGTTCTAAATACACACACACACAAATATAATATAATATAATTACTAAACTAAGGTAACTACTAGCCAACAAAAACTTGAATGGAAATTGCAACTTCCCCTTTTAAATTAAACCATGTAATATTAAAACCTTTCCCTTTCTCCTTCTTTTCTTCAATCCAAACAAAATAATAGTAAAATCCTTACTTTCCTTTTTCTCCCATCCCCCTTCATTAAAATCTCTCCCCACCCTTCCTTTTAGTTGAGCCAAACACACCCTTACCTTGGTGAGCCACTGAGCCATATGAAGACTGGAACATTTAGCATCAACCGATAAAAAGTTAGATACAAGGAGCATAGAAATTTGAAGAAAACCAGATAAACCAGAGAAGGTCAGAACGGCCACATCCATCTTATTAAGCTACAACGTGACAAAAGGATATGAAATGTCCAAATGAAAACAAATCACTGAAAATGGTGCAACCAAGTATTATCATCATGCAGAAACATGAAGAAGCAACCAAACGAAAGGGAAATTAATTCAAAGGCTACACGAATACATGTCTCATCAATCTACATCATGGAATAAAAAACTAAAACAATTTTTTAATGATTTATTCAAGCAAGCAGCACTAGAGCTCCTCCAAGCATAAGGGATAGCATAGAGAAGCTGGTTCCAAGAACAGAGGAATCGCTGCCAGGGGTAGAGGCCACAGGGGTCTGAGCAATGGAGGAAGGCGAAGGGGCAGACCCGGGTGCTGGCATTGATGATGGAGATGAGGACTCAGGAGGGGGCGAAGGTGGTGAAGTGGTGCCGCCGCTAGATGGTTCTGGGCTGAGGCTTGGGCTCATGGAACTTGGTGATGATGGAGGTGATGAAACAGGGGAGGTTGCAGGCGTAGGAGCTGCCTTCGGAGATGGAGGCGACATGGGGCTAGATGGCGGCATCGCCATGGGTGCAGCTGAAGGGGCTTGGCTTGTAGAGAATGCTACCAGAGCCAAGGACATGGCTAGCACGAGCATGGCACGTGCAGGCGCCATGACCACAAAAAATGAAGCTAGAGTGACACAGAAAGCAGAGAGAGAGAGAGAGGCAGAGGCAGAGAGAGTGGTTCTGGAGAAGAGCAGGGGATGTAGGGGTTGAGAGAGATAAATAAGAGAGAAATATTAGAAAGTTTTAAGAGAATCTAACCCTCTTATCTTTATTGGCATGACACTGAAATGCACGAATATTCCATGCCCTTGAGAATGAGTTTGACACGTATTGAGAAAAGAGTCTGCGTGAATTTTAAGTGGACGGAGAATCTTTGTAGATGTGGTCATGCATCCATAGAATCCGAATAAGCCATTGGGGTGTTTTTCAATATGAAATTAAAGTTTAACACTTTTGATTACAACTACCAAACATGCCTTCGCAAATAAAGCCATCTATACCATTACGAAGCTACAGTATACTTCCATCTTTTTTACAGTTACAAGACTACAGGACAAACTTGAGTATGTTGATGTTCATAGAAACTCTACCCCAAAAATAGAAAACCATTAAAAAAATGCTTGACATATAGAATCATAATAATTATGAGAGAGATTAAAAAGGCAGAAGAAAAGAGAGAGAGAGTGAATTGCATATAGAATCTCACTCATGGTATGCAAATAATGGAGGGTAAAGCAGAAAGAATCCAAGGCAGCGAAAGTATAATATTAATAACGGGAAAGAAAGGAGTGGCTGATGACACACAAGACACGCGTATATTTTATTCGATACATTATAACACAGTGAATGAATATGGAGAGAGAGGAAGTGGCGATGGTGGTGATGATGATGATGAAGATAAGTGGCACCACGTGGTGGGTTAAGTAATAGCAATAAAAAGTTAAGACACAGTGACCCCATTCCTACATAACTTTATACAATACTTGCTTTCTATTCTCGTCTCCTTCTCCTGCAAAGCCTGCAACTTTTTCTATTCTGAGACTCTGCATTTCTCTGTCTATGTTCAGCTTCCTACGGGTTACTCTCAAAATCTTCCATCCATCTGCTACACTCCAAGTTCTGTTAAGTTTGCTTAATCCTCTGTTAATTGTTTACTTGTAGTAATCCAGTTTGTTCATAGAGACTAAATAGGTTGATATTTTGGTCTAAGGCCTAGTTAATGTTGGGAAGTTTGGAAAAGGACGTGTAACATGTTCGTTCATGACTCAGCCTCTGCAACTTTTAATGTCTGGTATGGTATAATGATATTGATGGCTCTCTTTGTTCAATTATTATTCCTCTACTGAGGGACAAATACCACACAGCTGTTTACAGGTTGGTGCAGAACTACTTATTGTCCTTTTCTTTGCACATTCAGATGCATGTGCCACACCTCATCGCCATTATACATTGCAGGGTATACATTCTCCAACTTCATAGCTTTAATAATACTTTTCTAGCTTTCTAGGTCCAACTGGTAGAATACCATTGATTGTTTGGATCAATTGGTAGGAGTTGTTCCAGCTTAACTAAAGGTCATAGGTTCAATCCTTTAGGAATGCATTACGTGGTAGGGTCACCCTCTGAATGGTTTCTACCATAGCCCAATCGGATTAGACTGATTTGTAATTTCCTAAAAGGTTGGCCAGGATACCGGGTGCTCACACAAAAAAAAAGGAGTTGTTTGGAGAATTGATTGGCCAATGCTATGTGATATGTTTTTATGCATATTAAGTATTGGTATTCTGAAAGATTTTGAAATAGTTCATACGTAGAAAGTACCAGTATTCAAATGCATGTGGCATTGGGCAATTAATTCTTCAAACATATATTTATGGACAATTTTCCCTTTCTTTTTTACATGAAAAAAATGAGCAGTATGAAACAAATTAAATCAAATCAAGAAGCAACTTAGAACATTCATCATTCTGTAACATAAAATCTAAAAATAAGTTGCATTATTCATCAATTATGAATAGTATAACTCATTTTAGACTTCGTACAATGCACAAAGGCTTATAACTAATTAAATAAAAAGACATAATCCAATTGAGAAGTTGTGTTCTTTAGTTGAGGCCTTAGTTTCTCTGATGTTGTCCCTCCATCATTGAGTGAGATGGATTGTTGTATCTATGTTATATCACGGGTCACATAATGACATTAGGAGTTTAGGACCACCATCAGAAAATGTATTCCTCAGAACTTTCGTTTTATTCCATGGTCCATAAACAGAGAAAGATAGATTTTATATTTGAATCCCTCTTCCACCTTCATATAGCAGCTAAACATTACTTCCCCAGTTGGAATTTATCATCTTAAAACTGAGATGCAGATGAGAAAGATGAATGTCCAACTTCTATTTATACAAAGACACATAATGGTACAAGATGCCAACCCGATCTTAATTCTCGACTAATTAAATGCAAGTACCATAACTGAAATGTACAGAAATATAGATTATGAATATTCTATTGAAATTTTCTAAGCATTCATGTTACAAGTATCAACCTTGTTGTTCACAACCTGACGATAACAAGATATATGTTGGGGTTCGGGCTAGGACAAGATAGGAACTTTGCTTATGTATAAATCAGTTGGTCTAGAACTAGAAAATAATAAAACTTACTGGATACACAAACATCTGAGGTCATAACTAGCAAAAGCAATCATCCTCCGTGTATCTTCAGAGAAGGAAGTTGCTTCATGGGGAACAGAAATCACATTTGAAATTTGGAACCCTGTAGAGTCTAGACAAACTGATAAAGTAGAATAACGAATTAACTTACTACTGCAAGCTGCAGTTAAGAGCCACTTACAAAATCTTTCCCCGTTCATTTTTTCATTACAATCTTGGTATTGAGCAATGCCTTTGAAGGTTCATTTGTGTCAAACCTAAGTATCACCTGTTCTCACTCAGCAGTGGTTGAGAAGCTGCAGCTGCAAAAATAAAATGGAAAAAAAAAATCAGCTGTTAGTCCAGAATGCTATAAGCATTACTCGGATGGTCAAAAAGACAAATTCATGATTCAAGAATTGGATTTGACATGGCTCAGAAACAAGTACATAAAATGTGAGGATGTTCTTTTTTTTTTCCTTCACACGTACTTGTACATAGAAAAAGCTTCCATTCAAATCTACAGAAGAACGCACAGAGCTTCCAAGCTTACTAAATTCGATTGCTTCAATTCAGAATTTCAATAATTTATAACTACACTCACTATGGTCTGAACTCTGGAGTTTCTCATAAAAGGAAGGATAACAGCTGACCCCATGATTACACATCTTCTTAGAAGAAGCTCCTTAAAACAAATTGTTTAAGCAATTAACCCTTTTTCTAACAACAAATATTTAATAGTTGGAGATTTACCTGCATGATTTTGCTGCCCAATGGATACAGGTTCTGGCCTGCGACTTCTTTCTGCTATTTCAGCTATGACCAAACGTGATAAAAGAAGCCCAGCAATAGAAGCCCCAAGCGCTAGCATCGCAAAAACGGCATTCCATCCCATTGTTGAAAGGAACCCAGTAAGAAGAGGACCAAGAGCTGCACCAACTGATCCAGTGCCATCTATTATGGCAGTCACTGTAGCTAGAGCCCGAGAATCTCCTCTAAGAGAACTGTGTGTTCCCAAGTCCGCAGAAACAGCAGTGGTGATAAGTGCATAAGGGCCATTCACAAGCAATCCAGT
Organism: Leucaena leucocephala; assembly: GCA_037074615.1. Lineage (NCBI taxonomy): Eukaryota > Viridiplantae > Streptophyta > Magnoliopsida > Fabales > Fabaceae > Leucaena > Leucaena leucocephala. The sequence continues at coordinate 14,799,297 of CM073570.1, forward strand.
GACCACCATAAGTGCAATGTTGACATTCATAGAAATACTTCCATAGATTCGGTATAAAAGCATAGCAGGAATTGCAGCATACATGAAACAGGTTGCAGTTGTAGCACGGGCATTGAGTTTATCTGATATGTAGCCAGCAAGAACACCTCCAAATATCCCCCCTACATCAAACAAAGTAGAGAGATTGCCAGCAGATTCAACAGAGACATACTCTCCACCAATTTCTGCAAGATCATCAAAAGGAATAAAATTACAGATTCGAACCTCTACAAGCTAAACGCTGCAGTACAAGAAAAATAAAAGAGTAGAATACAAAAGACCCCCACGATTGAGGATGATTCATGACCGATGCAGTTTACATTTCCTAAGAGTTGGCTGCAGTTTAAATAATAACAGAAGAGGTTATGTCATAATTTTTAACCAATTTCCGTAAAAATGAACCATGTTTTGGGGATCACAAAAGCCCACCCTAAGATTATATTCAGATCTCTGAAGAGGGAAACCAAAGGAAATTTCATTCTGCTGACAGTCTGTCAAAAGGGGAGAAAAAAATATACTTCATCGATTCCCATAACGGATAATTCTTCTGCAATCATGATCACAATCCATTTGTCCCAAAATGGGGTTATAAATGTCCACTTCCTAGTCGAATTCCAGAGTAGTCTAAGTTTTGTAGCAATCATAGACGACGAACTCCAAAGGAACAAAAGGTTTTGTAGAAGTAGTCACATCAGAAAAGAAAACTCTTCAGTGCTATTAAGTAAAAGGTTGGGCGATCATAAATGCTCTGAGAGCTTAAGCAGAACGTGATCAACCCAAATCATCTGTGCCTAAACTACAATTCTCTAAGTTAACGTGGAAGAGAAGAATAAAAAACTCCCTAGCATCTGGGAATCAAGTATCAACAATTTCATTAGTTATTCGAAAATCATACAGTCCAGGAACTGACCAACTCTCTAACCGTCATTTACTAATGTAATCATGCAATCTCGCAATCTCAATTAACGTTAGAATATTCCCGAGATATGGTAAACCAAGCATCATGCATGATCATGATAATTACCTGTCTGACTCAGATAAAATGGTAACCAATAGAGAAACGTGTAGGCAACAAGCTTGGCGAAGAAAAGGCACAATGCAAATGGTATAACTCCTGGTATAAAGCATGCCTCAAGAAGCCCAATACTCTTGGTACGTACTGAAGCACCGCTCAAGGTACGTACTGAAGCCACGTCTGTCACTTCCTCTTTCGTTATCTGAGCTTCTTCATCAGGATGGATTGCTGCTAATAGATCCGAATCTGAGCCATGAATCGAAGTTAAACCCACATCCTCTGGATAAGCAGCTAAGAACAAGTAAACAAATAATCCTCCAAATATGATCAAAGCTCCTGGTACGATGAAAGACCACCCCCACCCATATTTCAAGACGCTAACTGCAAGAAGAGAGCCACTTATATTACCAACTGAAGTGTGAGCATTCCAAACACCCATTATCAATCCTCTCTTCCTCTTGCCGAACCAATTACCAATCACAGCAACAACAGAAGGCCAACCCGTTGCTTGAAACAATCCAGCAATCATTTGTATAATTAGATAATACGAGAAAGCATGGATTTGCCAGAAATAACCCATCCCAAAAAGCCCTACGAACACTCCACTCCCAATCATTCCCATTGTCAAGAACAAACGAAGGTCTAAAGTATCCCCCAAATGCCCAGACACGTACATTCCCACTGAGTAACATGCGAGAAACGCAACATCAATTTCTCCCAATTTCGAAGTCCCATCAGGTTCATTAAAAGGGGCCCACCCCTCAGTTTTCTTACCGCAAATTCCCCGATCCTTAACGAACACCTCGCCCATGGGCCAAGGTTTGTGCTGGGTGACATGGCCATTGGGTTCAGGATAGAGTACACTCTTAACTATACCAGGAGGTTTTCTGGAAGCATGGAAACATACGTATGCTATGAACGTAACCAACAAAACTATGTATCTATACGTTTTGATTTTCCATCTCCGGCCACTGATGATTAAAAAACCAGGCGGCGGCGTCCTAGTTACAAGAGAACCAGGCGGGGGCATAGTCAGAAATCAGCCAAATTACTATGCGAATTAATTATCAGAATTATGTATTCGGCGAATAATGTTGATGAGTTGATCGAAGCAAGACGGAATTTTCAGAGAAGAGAGAAGATGATACACATTGGGGAGAGAGAGCAAGGTGAGGGAAGGGAAGAGAGGGAGAAGAGGGAGAGCGAAAAGAGCGGAGGAGAGAGACAAGACCGTTTTTTTCTGAAAATTCGTACGTGATTTCTTGTAAGGCCTCTCTCTCAGAGGGTCGTATTTGCTTCTGAGAGTTCGGAGAGGAAGGTTTTGGCGGTTACACGTGGCATTTCATTCCCGCGTTTGACCGTTTGACGCTATCACTTGTTTGTCCGTTGTCACGATTATGTTTTTGTCTAATGAAATTAATGTATATATACAAACACATATTGCTTATGAACTCGGGGAAATTACCTTGAAAAATGAGCTAATATTTATTATAAAAATATTAACATTGTGATTGGAATAATTGAACCTTTCCCGGTGTGTGTTTCTCACACGTACGGAAAAATTGATCAAATCTAAGAAAGAAATAGAAAAGATATATATTGGGCCACTTAAATGTTAAAATTCAAAGTTTTAAACCCAGACCCGCTGTGTTACTCGAAAACCAACTTTTTTTTATATAATTTTTTTTAAAAAAATTGAGTTTATTTAGTAGAATATATCATTTATTATATTTAAATATAAATTTAAATACATAAAAATTAAAATATTTTTTAAAATATTATAACTAAAATTATAATAAAATAATATTTTTTAAAAATTAGAGATAAAAAACCGTATAATTGGCCTAGGGCTACAACTGAGGGGAGGGGTTGACCACTGTAACAGGCCCAAGGCAATTCGGATAACCCATGTCAAATTTATATTTTCAAAAACTCTAATTATTTTTTTAATTAAAATATATTTAAACTACCATTAACTAAATTTATTACTCTAGTTTGTCATCATTTCATAGATTTTTTATTTTTATTTTTTAAATTACTAAATTAAACTACTATTAACTATTAGTAATTTTTTTGTTGCTTTGTAACTTTTAAAGGATTATAAGAATAAATATATATTCTCAATATTATATTTTATTATTGTTATGATCAAACAATTATCTAGAATATACATGTATCTAAAATATTATGGCTTGAGTGGTTTTTTTATTTAAATATTAATTTATTCATAGCCAAATATAAATTTATTATTAAATTATATTATTTTAATATTACCAATCTAATTTACAGGTTGACTTTAAGCTGACTGGGTAACCTTTAATCCATTATTTCGATTGGGTTCATCCATGGGTATAGATTTTAGTACCTCAGCGAACATCAAATATATCCGAAGTGTCTACAGTACTTGGAATAAGTAGAGCTGTCGAAGCGGCTTGGTTTGAGGCATATGGATTTAAATACCCCACAAATTTTGTTACTTTTTTAAGTATGACCCTAATGGGTCGGATGAGGACCAAGCCTACAAGCCTGCGTAACTCTTTTTTTGAAGAAAATAATTCCTCCATGTGATAATACATATATAAAATTTTCAAATAATTACAAAAAGGTGTCTGAAGTAGCAAATTAAGCTACAAAGTCCAAAATAAATAATACATAAATATTTTTGCAGGAAAAATATTAATACAAAATTTTTATATTATCATTCAAAAATTAAAATATTCAACCCTTGAGAAAGAATTTTTGTTAATTTAATTGACTAGCAATTTATGTAAATTATTCAAGCACAGCCATCAAGATCACTTGAATGGGAGTCTGCTGGGTCAACTTTAATTAATCAATGCTCTCAGGCCAAGCTGAACTCAATTAATTGATAAATTTATCTAATGCATTGATGCATTAAATATATGAATATAATTATCATTTTTCTACCTATCATACGTGGATTTTATTGACTTTGAAATATATTTAATTTTTAAAAAATATTATTTTATTGTAATTCCAGTCGTATTATTTAGGAAATATTCTAATTCTTAAGAATTTAAATTTACGTTTAAAAATAATATACAGTTCGCCCTACTTGATATTGGTATTGTTTAAAAGGAATGGAGACTTTATCCTACTTTTAAATTGTAGGTAAATCATACTCTCTTAAAAAAAATTTATAAAAAAAATAATTATCATCTTTCTTGGGTATCATGTGACATTTACCCCTTTTCATTTTTTTTCACCAAAACAGGAACTTATTTATATTGAATATGGCATTTACTACTTGGAGTATAAGTATCGACACTGCGATTATTTGATAAACTGAAAAGGTAACTCGACACAGTAAGAAAATTAATATTCTTTCTGAATGAGAACTAGCTCTATAATTAATTAAAAGAAAATGATAAAAAAAACTCTAAAAAATAATAAATATTAAAGCAGGATTTTATATTGTTTATATTATAATTATTGTTTTTAATATACTTAATTTAAAATTTATTATTTTTATAGTCTTTTTTAGTTATGTTTTCGTTAATTAATTATGTATACATGCAAAAAACAAAAAAACAGAGGAAAATAGGCTTACTGGTGAACCTGAGTCAGTTTTTTATAAACTTATTATGGCCTGGCTTGAAACATGAGCTCTCTCATATTTTTAATATAAGAGTTAATTAATTTTTTATTTAATAAATTAAAAAAGTAAAATAAATTAGTTACTTATAATTAAATCTAACTATAAAAAATAATTCATATTATATACTCCTTAATATATTTAAATTAATTAATTAAATATTATATTAGTTATAATTAACTAAGTTATTTATATTTTTTAATATATCTATAAAATTTAACTAATTTTTATATTAAATACTAAATATTTGTCTATATTACTAGCTCTATGAATAAGTGGGAGCAATAAATACGATGATAAATCAATAGGTATTAGATCTAATAAAATGAGTTATTATCTTATAATATAATAAATTAATTTTTAAATTATCTTTTTAAAAATATTTATATTTAGTAAATGACAGTATTTAAATTATATTGTCTCTAAATAATAATAAAGGTACCTTTATTTAGTTAAAGAAACATAAGGAGGATAATGTGGTCCACACAAGTTCCTTAGGCAATGATTCCAAATTGCTAATGCGCTAACACATCTTTCATTATTTATTATATTCTTCTCTTTATTAATATATGATTTAATTATAAAATTAATTTTAAATATAATATTTATTTTATATATTTATTATTTTTTAAAAAATTTTCTATTAATAATCTATCAACAATAACTAAATAAGAAGAAGAGAGAGAAAATTGAGAAAGACTGTGAAGATACTCGCCGATCTTTAATATAAAATATATTTAATTAATTTAATTAAATTAAAAAATATAGTTAAATGGGTTAATATAATATATTTTTTTAAAATATTCTAACTATTTTTCTTAATTACATTCCTCTCTCTTGTATTTTATTATTATTAAAAGAATATCTATAGAATTAATTTAAGACACATAGATAAATATAAGAAATATGTCTTATATTTAGGATAAAATATACTCTTAAATTATATTATATATTAAAGGGCTAGATGAATATTCTATAAAAAATATATTATACTAAATAATTTAATTAATATTTTTAATATAATTAAATTAATTGAATGAGTTTTATATGTTGTTCAATTGGGTTTTCCTTCTCCATCATTTTCTAGTTATGTTGTCAATAATCATCCATAAGCAATTTAGTATATTGAAACACGAATATTATCAATTATAAGAGATTGATCTTATTTAGTATGAGAGATTTAGAAACCAATATTATCAATTATAAGAGATTGATCTTGTTTAGTATGAGAGATTTTTTTTTTTTTGATACAAAGTATGAGAGATTTAGAAACGAGGGGAGATTGAAAAATGTTGAGTTGGATGATTCTTAAATCCAGCACATATGGGTTCACTGGGCTTTTGATTGAGATATGCATTCAATAAATGAAGGCACCCTTAATTACTATTGTTATTTTTAAATTAGGACTCGACGATGAAAGTCAAGATCCCTTAGCAAGTTTAAAATTAAATAAAGTTATAGCATCAATATTACTTGCACTAATTTGTTGGGCCCTACCTTCCTCATTTATCCCTAAAACGCAGTGCAAATAAAATACATCTTTATTAATGGAATAAAAAATTGTACTTTACATTTTGAACACACCCCCTATTTATATAGTATGATTGACGGTAATCCTCCTACGATATATACTGTTAAAATCATGGTAAAAAAATTAATTATTAACTCTAATACATATTTCCTATACTTTCCCTCAAGTTTGGGGTAAGAAAATGTCGATAGTCCCTAATTTACGTAACAAATCTATTTGAATGTCCTTCCTAACTACTTTAGTTAGTAGATCTGTTTGCTGGTTCTTTAATCTTACATGCTACAAATCTATTTATTTCTTCTCCCATTTTTCTCTCACAAAGTGACAATCCACCTCAATATGTTTTGTCCTCTCATGATACATTAGATTCGCTTTAATATGGATTGATACTTGACTGTGGCAAAAGACTTTCACTGGTTTCTCATGTTATACATTTAAATCCCTTAACAAGCCACGCCCCCAAACTATTTTAGAAACTGTCATGCTGAGTTTCATATATTCTGCCTCGGCTGAAGATTTTGACATTGCATTATGCTTCTTAGCTTTCCATATCACCAGAGACCCACCAAGTTTTAATAGATAGCCTGTAACTGAGCGTCGTGTGATGTTGCAAGAAGCCTAATCTGAGTCATAGAAACACTCCAATGCAGTGTCTCCATATGAGCTTATCAAAATCCCAAGTCCTGGACTTCCTTTCAAGTACCTCACAACTCTCATAGCTGCTGCCATATGTGTTTTGGTAGGTGCTTGCATGAACTGACTTAAGGTCTGCACAGAAAAACAGATGTTAGGTCAAGTCATTGTTAGATAAATCAATTTACCTATGAGCCGTTGATATTTATCGGGGTCCTTTAGCAACACAACTTCCTTATTCTTTTTCTTGTCATACACCCTGAGTTTCAAGTTCTGTGGCATTGGGTTCCTAATGGTTTGCATCCACTCATTTTTGTTTTAGCCAAAAGATCAAGTGTACATTTTCTTTGAGACAAAGCAATGCCTTTTATTGATTTTGCAACCTCTATCCTAAGAAAATACCTCATTAGACCTAGGTCTTTTATTTTAAAATTGTCATTTAAAAGCCTTTTTGCCTTCGTAATGATTCTGAATCTCCAGTTATCAAAATATCATCAACATATACCAAAATCAAAACAATTCCATCATTACAGTTCATAATAAAGAGTGAATAATCTTGTTTGCTTTGTTTAAAACCTCCCTCTATCAATGCTCCAGACAGTCTTTGATTCTACTATCTAAATGATTGTTTCAACTCATAAAGTGATTTATTTAATTTACAAACCAGATTCTCCCCTTGCCTTCAAAACCCTCAGGTATATCCATGTATATTTCTTCCTTTAAATCTCCCTGCAAGAATGCTTTATGTACATCCATTTCATAGCCTTTATCCATTTAGGTATGTTTCTCGCCTCTTTATAATTGGTTGGTTTCATTACAGAATCAATTGAACATAAAAAACATAAAAGATCACTTGATACGTTGTTATAGGAAATATAATCAGCAATTGGATATTTGCATTTGTTGATCTTCTCATCATTTATATTAGGGTGTAGAGCATAACATACATAATCATTTGACCATATTGGGGGATGGTGCTCTCTTCTGCTCCTACTGGGTCTTGGATCTATGAGCACTATATTATCATGATTTCCTGTTTGTGCAACAATATTTGACTTTCTTTTTATACACTGATTATACTAGTTTGAAGTATCTATAATTTCTTAATTTCCTATTGGGAATTCCAGAGGTTTAAACTAGAACATCTCTCTTAGGTCTTTACCTACTCCCTCTTGATCACTGGGTGCATTTTCTTTGAAGGAAAATATGTCTTCCATGAAGGTTACATGTCTACTTACAAAAATAGTTTTCTCTTGTAGATCAAGAAGTAAAAAAAAAACCTTTTTGGTGTTTTGAGTATCCTATGAACACAAAAGCTATCCACCTTCTTTCTAGTTTATCACTAACTCTTAGATCTGTGCATATGCCAATGATCTAAATACTTTAAGATATCTAGGTGTGGTGTGTGTCTATAGGTTATTTCATAAGGTTATTTGTATCCTATCACTTTAGATGGTATTTTATTGACCAAATATATTGCCATAAGTATACACTCACCCCAATAAATGTTTGGTACTCCAGATTGTAGAATTAGACTTCTTGTTATTTGCATTATTATTCTATGCTTCCTCTCAACCACCTCATTTTATTCAGGAGTATATGGGAAACTAGTCTCATGCTTAATACCATTTTCATAAAAATAAGACTTCAACTCACAATTTGTAAATTCAGTACCATTATTTGTTCTAATCCTTTTAATTTTCATGGAGAATTGAGTTAATATATGTGCAACGAAATGCTTTACATGCATCATGGTTTCAAATTTGCATCTCATTAGAAAAATCCATGTTACCCTTGAATAATCATATCCTATTGTCAAGAAATACTTGTGACCTTGATGTGTTGCAATCCAATAAGGACCCCACACATCAACATGTAACAATTCAAAATAACACTTTGATTTGATACAGCTAGTTATGAAAGGAAATTTTGTTTGCTTGGACTGAATGCAAATTTCACAGCTATTATCATCATTGCCTCTATCACTTACAATATTTAAATGCCTCATAATAGACAATGGGGCTTGTCCTAATCTATTATGTCACAGGCATACATCTGACATTTTTCTTTTACTACAATCCTTTTAGATTGTGTTTACAGATGAATAATTCATGGGGTGCATATGCTTAGGCAATCTAAATGTATATAATCCTAAACACATGTTACCAATCAGCTTCACCCTCCCACCTTGAAGGTCCTGCTAGATCCAATAATCAGGGATGAAGGATGCAATGCATTTTATGTTCTTTGGTTAATCTAGATATGGATATTAAATTAAATTTTAATTGAGGTGCATATAAAACATCAATCAATGTGACTTCATTAGTAATTTTAACACAACCAATATGTGTAATATCCACATGATTTCTATCTTGTATTTTTATAGACTTAATTGGCCCATTATATTTTCTACAATTACTTAAGATCTTTAGATTCCCTATCATATGGACTATGGCACCTGAGTCTAATATCCAATTAATATGTGACAATGGATGCATTAAAGAGTTAGTCAAACCTGTACTAGTGAGCCCATGAATTGCAGGCTTCACATCTTTCTTCAGTAACTCTAGAATTTTCTCGTACTGCTCTTGTGTGAATGTCGGTCCTGCTGTGGTTACCACATTGCTATTAGCCTCTACATCGCTTGGTGATTCATTTCCTTCTCTTGGTTGTCTCCTCTTGAAAGTGGGTGGATATCCCACAAGCTGAAAGCAGTTCTCATGCACATGCCATTTCTTGTGGTAGTGAGTGCATTCTAGTAGATTCTCTCCACGTCCTCTTCTCCTACCACAGCCTCTCCCTCTTGCTGCCATTGCAATTTTTTCAGTAGGGAGACTCTTCTCGTTGTCAACAATGAATCTTTGTGCTTCATCCTCAACCACCATTCCGTAGGCATTATTTATCGTCGGAAGGGGATTCATCAAGAGGATATGGCTTCTGGCTTGTTGTAGTTTTCGTTGAGATCCATCATAAACTACAAAAGTTCTTGTTGTTGCATGGCCTCACCATAAATCTTTGATGTTTCACAAGAGTAAGATGGAATCGGAAATAAAGCATATTGTTCCTCTTAAAGCTTCTCAGTCGAGAAAAGTAACTCGTGACAGACAAAGATCCCTATTTCAATTGGTTTATCTCTCTGTGCAAGGAAAAGATCCTTGTACCTATTTTCTTGTCAAACTTTTCCCTCAGATCAATCCATACATGGTAGGCATCCTGGAAGAAAATGATCCCGCTGGCTAGCTTCTTTAACACTGAATTCAAAATCTAAGATAAGACCACGACATTGTACTCTCCCATTGCTCTTAAAGAGATGGGTCTTGCGACTCCCGCCTACAACTACCATCAACAAGACTGTACTTGTTCTTTTCTATCAAAGCAATTTTCATGGCTCTATTTCAGATAGTGTAATTCTCGGCCCCAGTAAGGACATGAGAGATGATAGTCTGTCCTTAGGTGTTAGATGGGTGAAGAAAAAGTGGGTGGTTGAAAGATAGGAGCTCATTTTTAGTTTTCGCATTTCCTATAGATCCTTTACGTTTGAGATTGTTGTGCTAGGGTTCACGGCATTTTGTAGAAGGAATAAATTGAGTTCTTAGGCCTTTCTTGATCATAGATCTGACTACCATAGCTTTGGTACCATGTTGGGCCCTACCTTCCCCATTCATCCCCAAAATACAGCGTGCAAATAAAATACATCTTTATTAATGGAATGAAAAATTTTACTTTACATTCTGAACATACCCCCTATTTATACAATATGATTGACGATAATCCTCCTATGATATACACAGTTAAATTCATGTTAAATAAACAATTATTGACTCTAATACATATTTTCTACATAATTATTTGCCACTTTTTGAAAGAAATAGCTTTTCATTAGGAAGGATTTGATTTGAAAATAAGATTAAAATTTCAAGAAACAACATCCTCCAAATCATATTTATTTTTAATTTAATATGAGTTTTAATCTTAGCATACTATTTTAATTTACAAATCACAAATATTTATTCAAATTATTGTCATATATTAAATATAAATATATTTTATAACAAAAATTTAAACTTTAATTTATAAAATTATAAATATTTAAGTATCTAAATCCAATAATATTAAGTATCTTTTTAAGTGAAAAGTTTGAAATTTGGCCTTTATAAATATTCTTATGATATTTAATATAAGAATTAGTTAACTAATTTAAATATATTAAATAAATTATTTAATTATAATTAAATATAAAATTTTAAAATAAATTTATATTATATTTTTTTAATTATTTTTAATTAATTAATTTTTATATTAATTATAATTAATTTAATTTAATTAATTAATTTTTGCTTTAACGATGAAGTATGATGGGGGTTAAAATTTCTCCTTAATAATGGCAAAAAAAAAAAATCTTTCCTCGGTGAATATTAATAGTCAATCTTGAATCAAAACTTCAAAGGGCCGCCGAGGAATAGGACTTCTGACACGTCATCCGGACCCACTTCCAACCTCTGCTTGAGTTGCTATCAAGGGCCCGCTTGGAACTCATAAAATCTAGTTTTTAAATTTAAATTTAGATAAAATATACCTTTTAAAAATTTTAAAATAAATAATTATATTTATTTAAATAAATTTTAAATTAAAATATAATTTAAAATTAAAATTTTAAATAAATTGATCAGAATAATTTATAAAATAGTAAAACAATTTATAAATTAACTAATTATTATATTATTCTTATTTTTTATATCATCTCTTATCTCTGTTACTTTTTCTTATATATTTTTTCTTCTTTCATACTTTTTCTTATACCCTCTCTCATTTCTTTTCTTAGTTCTTACACATCTCTCATATATTCTCTTATATCTTATCTCTCCTTATTTAATACTCATATCATTTTTTATAATTTATCAATAATAAAAATACTTCTTAAAATAATTATTTAAAATTTATTTATTTAAAATTATTTATTTATAAACTATTTTAATTTTTTTTATAAATCAGTTTCCAAAATCATATCTAAACCGCGCCCACCCTCACATAATGAGCCGCGTTTATCACAAAATAATTAAAAATAACGTCATTATTACCTAAATCGGACACGTGTAACGTTCTTCCCCACTCTCTCTAACCCATCGGAGGTTGGTCCAGAAAAACCACAGAGAGAGAGAGAGAGAGAGGTACCGAGTTCAGACCAAGGCAAGCGATCTCAGAGGCGAAGAAGTTGGAAACCCGAATCAACTATTTTGGAGCGAGCCATTCGTATTGCATGCTCCTCGTTGCACCACATATTCCAATCGTCATTCCTTTTCTCTAATCTCTCGCTTGTAGTCCCTTCAACATTTTCAGCCCTTTCTCTTACCCCGTTCTTACGGATTCGTCATGAATGCTACTATTGGGAATCAGCTTATCTCTGTGACTCCCGATGAGCTCAGGTTCACCTGTATGTATACCTCTTCCCACTTTTAATTTTTCCTTGGCGGTTTCTTTTTCAATTCTATTTATTTACGTTTCGACTTAGCATTACTCAATCAGGAAATTGCATGCGAAACTTGCGTTTGTTAGATTTTTCTGGATTTAACTAGGTGTTTAACTATAGGAAATTTTTGGGTCAAGGGTAGAACTGGTGTGTACGCTGTTAAATTTTGTGTGAAATTTGTATGGATATTGTTTTGTCAAATTCCTTCTACTTTTCAATTTTTCAAGATTGAAGTTTAGAAGTATGCTGAATACTGCCAAAAAAATGAAGATGTCTAATCGTATTGTGCTCAGGATGTTTTAATTAGGGATGTGCACAAGACCTATAGCTCGGTATGTTCTATTCAACCCGTAATAAAAATTTTCTGCTTAACCTAATAAATATAGGGCAGAATTAAATATTAGGTTATAAAATACAGCCCATATATTTTTTGGGTTAGATACCGGATATAAGGGCTGCCTTACCCATGAGTATCCCTTTTATTTTTTCTCTATTTTAGAAGGAAAAATATGATAACTACTGGTGACTATAAGGTAATTTTAAAAATATAAATAGTTAAATAGGTAAATTGTATGTTTTAATATTTATAACTATACTAATTTTTTCTTCTTTTTTTAACTTTATTAATTATCATATGATTACATTATAAATTATAATTATTTATTTTATTTTTTAGATGCTTTATCTTTATCAATATTGGGGAGATTGATATAAAGTTATAATTACAAACTACTTATATTTTAATATTTATTTTTTATATGCAATGAATCTCAATATTTTAATTATTATCTTTATTCTCTTATTCTTAGTGGATTATATATATTATTTAACTCATGAAGATACATGAATATGGTATTATTTTAGAAATTCATAATTGCAGATTTTTTTTACGACATGAGCATGACATCACGACTTAGATATGCCCAGTTCGCTCATGCCTAACCCAAAATTGTTAAGACTTTTATTAAATAGGGTCGAACATCAGGCTATAAAATATAATTTATATATTTTTTAAGTAGAACACTAGATAAAAGACTACCTTACTCAATTTTACCCATTTACACCTCTAATTTTAATGTTGCATTTGGTGGAAGGGATTTGGAGGAGGAGGAAGGGACTTTTGATTAAAAAAAAAAATTCCCCACCCCCCTCCCCCCCTACAAATCCCTTCCTCATCCATTGAACCAAACCCTACATACATACGTTAGTGTAAAATTGAAAATTATTCAATCTGAGTTTCTTTTCTCCGAAAAAACCAAAATCATGATTTTAAAAAGAATTTTTACCTAAATTTTATTAAAAAAGTTAAAATAAATATAATATTTATTCAAAAAAAATTTTAGATCAAACTATATTTTAAAATTATAATTTTAGATAAACTATTATAAATAATTTTTAAAATAAAAAAAAATTATAAACTAACTAATTACTATTTTACTCTTATTTTTTTATACTATCTCTTCTATTTTTTTACTCTTTACTCTTTTTTTTTATTTTTAATAAAATCATACAATTTCTAATAATTTTTTAATTACAAAAGTCTTCTGATAATAAGTAATTACTTTTTTTTTTCTATAAACTCTTCTACAAAAATATTTTTCTAAAAACTAAATTAATTTTTTTCATAAACAATTTTTTAAACTCTTATTCAAACAGACCTTCTGTCTTCTTTTTTTCAGTCGTTTGTTTTCTCTCTCTTTCTTCTCTCATATTTTTAATAAAATCGTATTCTTTCTTTCTAGTAATTTTTTAATTATAAAATTTTTTTTAGTAATAGCTATACAAATTCTCATTTATTCAAAACTATTTTTTTCTCATAAATTCTTTTTCAAAACACTTTTCTAAAAGTTGATTAAAATCTTTTTTTTTTTATAAACTATTTTTAAAACTCTTTATGTTTAGCCCTCCGTCTTTTTCTTCAGGTATGTCTTTATTTCTCATATAATAATAATGCTCATAAAATCTATGTAAACAGTTGAGCTGGAGCAGCAAGCATTTTGCGATCTTAAAGTTCTAAACAACACAGAGCACACCATTGCCTTTAAGGTACTTTTCTCCCCTCCCCTTATCTCTCAGTAGACACCTTTATTAGGTATTTATTAACTGAATATAAGGGAACAAGCTTTATGTTGCGGAATATGCTTACCTCCAGCTGACTTTAGCATGTGATTAGGATTGATTTTGCTCATTTGCTAGGTCAAAACGACTTCACCTAAGAAGTACTTCGTACGACCAAATACCGGTGTTATACAACCATGGGACTTATGTATCATCAGAGGTGATGCTTATTACTTTTCAAAATCATATTTTAAAGTTCTTTTGGTTTAAGGGCATTTATATTTTTCTCCAAAATCTTCAATCATTATCTCAGATGAAATACATGTGAACAAAATTCTGAGATGACTATGTAATTAGGATCTTATTAAAATATGTGATACGCTATTTGAGGCTTTTACTGTCTCAAATTACCGGTAGTACTTGGCTTCAAAAAAAATCATACGTGTTTAATGTTTTTGGGATGTTACCATTGATTATATTCTCCAATTTTTGGTTTTTACAGTGACCCTTCAACCCCAGCAAGAATATCCTCCAGATATGCAATGCAAAGATAAGTTTCTCTTACAGAGTACAATTGTGGGTGCAGTTCCTGATGTTGATGAGCTTCCACCAGAAACTGTAAGAAAGTCAGCACTATCCTTATTTCACAATAAGAATTTTATTATTTTATTTCACAATACTGAAGCGGTATTTATTATTTGGCTTGCAGTTTAATAAGGATGGTGGAAACTCAGTAGAGGAGTGCAAACTAAGAGTCGTATATGTTGCTAATACCTCAGCCTCAGAAGATGAGGCACCGAAGGGCATTACACCAAAGAATGATAACAATTCTGTAAGTCTCGTGCCCTCACACCCTTTATTTAGCAGTTCCTTTTGCATGACTCTTCTCAAATTTGATAAGTTCATTTGTCGAGTTATCTTAGACGTGCAACAAATCTCACATATTTGCAATAACAAAACCCTGAGAAATTAGAATAAAGGGATTTCAATGGATCACTAGGCTAAAGAGAAAAAATGAACATATCACTGCCAACTTCACTATTTTTTTAGATCTCCACGTATTTGGGTGATCATTCATGTGGATGGGGTATGATGGACTTGGAGGAAACAATAACATTTGGTATAGAAATTTCTTTAAATTTCTCTTGAAACTAAGCTTAGGAAACCAAGAATACCATGGTTGTGTTTTGTAAATCTTCTTATATAGTTTCATGGAATCTTAGTTTCCCTCGGCGCTTCATTTTCTACATTATTTGGGCAACTTAATCTAAAATACGCCCATGGGATTTAGATTTTCTTGTATTATTTTCCTTGAATATTTAGTCTGAACATGATTTTTATTGTTTGTTAGGGTATTCAGTTCCTCGGGTTAATGGTAAAAACACGTTCCTGAGATTGAATTGGCTTGCACACATTTCCTAGTTGCAAATTTTAAAACTTTACAACAAACATCCACACAAGACTTTCTCTTGAAAATAACAGAATAATATTCTAATGGGATTCCCAAGTAGTTAGAAATTTGGGCGAGTGCCAAAAATAGTATATATAGTACTAGCCTAGCACATTAGTGATCAAGTCATGGATTTTACCAAACATTAATGCGTTTGCAATTCCAACATTTTTCCAAACAAGATGTTAACAAGCTATCAAGCATTTTCAGATTAATTAGGAATGAGAAAAACCAGATGATATATAGTTTACCTGTACTCATATATAGACACAATATGGGTGATTACATGATGAGTTCCTGCATGTGTTTTATCTATTTGTTTGACTTCCCAAAAATGTGGCCCCACTTTGGATTCCCGCTCTTGCTGTGCTATAGGCCTGTAGCTTCCTCCATAAGAAATGAGATTAGAAGATGCAATTTTTGAGCTTTGTCTGCATTTCTCATCTTTTCCCCTACCATTAAGGCATCGAAGTTAACGATGATGCAGCAGCTGCAATGCAAGAAGAAGCCAAACTTCAGCAGCCATGTTGGTTGTGTTGCCTAAATTGTCAAGGGTCTTGTTTCCCAATTTCCAGAACCTCTTTGGATAACAGTTTCTCCAAGTTGTGGGCCCAGGTTTCCTTTTTCAGCGCTATCAGAGTTTAGTTTATAGTAGCCATATAGAGTAGTAATCCTGTTCAACTATCCTCTTCTCCCGTGTCCTTAGTTATTCTCGCCTCACCGTGTTCACATTTTTCCTGTTGAATTATCAAAATTATTGTGGATCATTTCCTGCAACATAGAATTTCTTACCCCATAT
This sequence comes from Leucaena leucocephala, assembly GCA_037074615.1. Taxonomy (NCBI): domain Eukaryota; kingdom Viridiplantae; phylum Streptophyta; class Magnoliopsida; order Fabales; family Fabaceae; genus Leucaena; species Leucaena leucocephala. The sequence continues at coordinate 14,815,905 of CM073570.1, forward strand.
TGGAACTTCATTAGGCTGCTATTACTATAGTTTATATTAGCTAAATATGCTGGAATTAACTTTTCCTTTTTACAATGAGGCAGATTTTACTGCAATTGAAGGAAGAACGAGATGCTGCTGCCAAGCAAACAGTCCAACTGAAAGAAGAATTGGTAATTATGCATGCCTCCTCGCATTACCACCTTTATCGATATTCGATTTAGAACTATGCTTCCAAATATCTTATTAGACTGTCTAAAACTGTTCAGTTAGCACAAATCATCCCAAAAAAAATTGAAACTTGGAGAGGGTTGTGGGAGTTACTTCACTTATTCAGGGAGATGCTGTCTGAGGAAAAAATGAGTTGGGGATCAATTTAAGATACTTCTCATTAGATGTAAATGAGGCAAATTTGTTAGTAGAACCTATCAATATCTGAACTTTCATTTGTTCAACAAAGGGTTCTGAAGAACGGTTTCGTCTGAGATTGTTGTCTGAGACATAGAAGGTTGACTGCCATTTCATAAAAAACACTAATCTGAGGGTTTTCTGAATGTGCAGGATATGCTGAAAAGGCAAAGAAAAAGAAACGATCCTGGTTTTCCCCTCACCTTCGCCCTTGTTGTAGGTCTAGTTGGACTTATACTAGGCTGGTTTTTTAAACTTAGCTTTGGAAGGTCTTCTTCGCCATCTACTGAGTTTACACCAGTTGCTGAGTTTTCGCCATCTACTGAATGATTCCATATTATTCAGAATCTTTATTTACAGATCTTCGCCATCTTGTCAAATGGATCTTTTATTCAGCTATTTTTTTAATCATAATATAAATTAATTAATTTGAAGCATCTTCTACAGTTAGACTCAACTTACCCATATGGCAACTGTAAGTATATCCCAAAAGATTTGAATAATATTTATTTTTTGATAATTAATTAAACCTGAAATTGTTAAATCCTTTTATTAAGTGTAGGTATTCTCTTATTAGAACTAATATTATCTAAGACAATATCAGATATTAAATATAGACACATCTCTCAACAGAGATTTGAATCTTAGTTCATTAGGTTGTGAGGGATTAATTTTTTTTTTGTTAAATCTTAAATTGTTAAAATTTAATTTAAATAATTAACTGATATAAAGAAAGAGCCCAATTCACGGGAACAGTGACCATGTTGAGGAGTTTTATTTTTACCAACATAATTCCATAATAGCAGATGCTGCTGCTATTCATTTTGTTTTCTGAAAGAAAAAAACAATTGGGCTCAGCGACGGATTGAATTTGGTGAAAATTTTCTTTATAGGCAAAAAAATAAAAAAATAAAAAATAAAATTAAGGCATGTTCTCTGTGCATTTTCAAAGAGGTTGGTTATAATTACATTTTCCATGACTTAAGAATAATAACACGCGGCATGTATTTCATCATATATTGAAATAATGAAATATTAATGCATTGACATATTGAAGCCAACAACAAAGTGTAGTTCAAATATTATTAAAATATTAATAAAATCAATTAATTGAGTAATAAAATTGGGTTAAATAGCATCTAACATTTTAAAATAATTTTTCATTAATACTCATATCTAACAAAATTAATACTCTATACATGCATATTAATATATAATTTTAAAGTTAATATTTGATGAATTTATATGTTAATATTAAACATTTTACATGAAATTTATTAAACTCAAACATTTGCTTTTATTATTATTATTATTATTTATTTTTCTCTCATCACTTCTTTTTAACATTTTCAACATATGTGCATTTCATTTTTAATTCTCACCCTTAATTTTCTACTTTAACTTTTATATATCGCTCTCCCCTCTCTCTCTTATACTTAGCTCATTACCCAATATTTTTTTATTTTTCGTTGTTTATATTCTTTCAATCTGCCTTAAAAAAATGTAAAGATTAATACTGAAATGTTTAACCCTAAGTATAAAAATTAATTAGAAAAAAATTAAAAGCTAAGAAAAACCAAGAAATGGGCGGGATTTGGCACATACGAAATATTGAACCCAAATCTGTTTCATTCCTTCCCGCCTTATCTTTCTTCTTCCATTTCTGTGAAATGCCTTCTCTCCCTCATTCCCTTCAATCTCAACCTCTTACTCCATCTTCACCGTCGATTTCACGGAATCCGATGGGATCTCTTGTCGCCGTCCCAGTTCTTGACGCTCCGATCTCCTCCGAGTCCGAAATGGCCTGGCACTTTGCGTCTCTTCTTCTATCCCTCGGTCATCCGGCTCATCCCGCCGACCTCGCTTCTCGATGCACTTTTTTCACTGCTTCTCCTGAGCTAGTTGAGTTCCTCTGCTCGATCCCTGAATCTCCCATCTTGTTGACCTCCGATTTCTATGTTACTCTCTCTGCTGTTGCTATAGTCGCTGTTGGACGCTTCGTCTGGGTGACCGATTTTTTTGGTAGCTCTTTTATGCCTAGATTTGGAATCAGAGTTTCCTCGACGGACGGTTGGGGGAATAGCTGTAGAAAACGGAAACGAATGTTTATTTTAGATTCCGATTTTCTTCCCGTGGGAAAAAAAGGGATAAATTATTATTCTGAACATGGTAACAAGTTATTCCGTTTTTGGTTTGTTCTAATTATGTCCGTTTCAATGTGCGTTTTGGTTTAATTTTATTGGTATACTTCGAATGATGATGCAGTAGATGAGTTGGAACCATTGAAGTTGCTTCCTCCTGAGAGAATCAGCGATGATTCTTCAAAGGTAATTTGTTTTCTCGGTTACTTACTAGCTAGAATTTCGTTTTTATTTTTTATGTAACTAAATACTGATTATTTTTATCAATTTGATGCCATCTCTGACACTGAACTGGTATTTCATCACAATTTAATCATGTTTTCCCCAGATTATTTTACAGTCACATGGCACTGTAAGCATTGAATTATTCGAAAGTCCAGATCAGTTCAAGGAAGTTAAAATGGAGGAGACTTCCGGAAGTAGGACAAATGTCAATGACGCATTAAAAGATCTTAAATCTACCAATGTGCCTCCGTTGGTCGATGACAGGATTAATGACAATAAAGTAGCTCCGAACATTAGAATAGGTGATAACAAAGTATCCTTGGAATGCAAGCAGACGTCGATGAGTTCCGATAGCATGAAACCTCTTCAAAACATTTTACAGCCATTAAATACTACTGCTTTAGAAATGCCTCCCAAAGGTATTCATGATGAAAAATGTGATGAAGTTAACCATTTGAATGGAAAGTCAATGGCTTTAGATATGAAAAGTATGGACTTTTCCGTGGATCCCCTTTCTTTACAGAAGTTTCCTCAATCCTCTTTGAAGACGAATGCCACGGCCAGCGATGCAACTCTTCCTAATCTGCAAAACATGTCCAAACATTTACCCAATGAAGAGAAACGGAACTTTAGTAGAGGTCAGGCATCAATGGGTAAGGGACAGAAAAAGAATTGCACTGCCGTGCATATCAAGGGAAAAAGGGGGACTTCGATCTCAACGTGTCCTGAGGTATGCTTTTAAATTTGAGACCCTGCTATCGTGTTAGCTTTTGGCTAAGATATATTTTTACAATTTATATTGGGAATTCACCTTTAACTTTCTCTACAAGTTATTAAGTATGTTAGTCAATTTTTTTTTTTTTTTGTGTGAAGCGCTATTGATTCCTGTTATGTAGGATCAAAAGGAGCGTAAAGAGCTTCCAACATTTGAATCGTACATTGTAGAAGAGGAAGAAGGCTCAGGTATTAAAACGTTGATTCATTCCTGGTTTGGACGCTGCATCCACATTGATCCAATTCTATTTTGAGTGTATAAATTAATTGACTGTTCTCTATTAAATTTAATCCTGCAGGTGCTTATGGCATTGTTTACAAGGCAAGGAGGAAGAATGATGGAGCCACGGTTGCCATTAAATGTATAAATCAAAATCGCACCTTTCTACCTCTTAAATCATTGGGGGACTATGTAATCTTTGTTAATTGAAATATGCCAAAGATCTGAGAAGTACACTGGCACAACGTAAATGAGTATACGAACATAGCAACATGATGAAATTTAAAGTGTTTGCGTACTTTTTAAAATATCACATTATGTAAACCACATACGTCCAACGCATATTAGGCGTCAACATTGCTCATTATCGAATTTGACAGTTCTCCATAGTTCATAGCACATTGCTTATCGTCAATAAAATTAGCTTAAGCATCCTTTTTCTTTGCCCTGACCTTTTATATTATGAAAAATAATTATAGAGACCTAAATATTAGTACTCCCACCTGGCAACTTAAAGAAATTTATTCGATTGTCTTGGAATTCTCAACCATACAGGATCAAAATTTTTTGCATCCTTTTCTTTCATTCAGTCCATGTTATTAGGAAATCTTGCTTAGGTTTTCACTATTCATGAATGACGCAAGTTATTACCATTCAGAAGTAGAAAGAGCTAATTGTATCATTGTGGCTTGTCAGGTCCTCATGCTAAAGCTCAAGGGCAACATGTTACTAATGAGCTGAAAGTGCTGGAGCGATTTGGGTAAGGACAATTCAGAAATATTGCTCGAGCATTTTGCATTGCCGGTCAAGTTTTTAAAGTTAATGACATTTCTATGAAAATGACTTCATAATTCAGAGGCAAAAACTTTATCATTAAATATGAAGGCAGCTTCAAGAATGGAAATTCTGATTGCTTTGTTCTAGAACATATTGAGCACGACAGGCCTGAGGTAAATTTCTCACATTTAAATGGAAGCTGTGTTATTTTTTGTTCTTACTCTTATATGCAGATTTTTGTCTTCACATAGGTGTTAAGGAAAGAAATTGATATTGTTCAACTTCGATGGTATGGTTACTGCATGTTCAGGGCTCTTGCAGCTCTTCACAAGCGGGTATAAAGACTTCTATTTATGTAATATATTCAACACTTGGAAAATTAGAGGTTCTAAGGACTGCTTATGCATACACAGGGAGTATTACACAGAGATGTTAAACCTGGCAATTTCCTCTTCTCCCGTAAGCTTAAGAAAGGCTTCCTTATTGATTTTAATCTTGCAAAGGTTAGTATTTTGTTTCTGTAGCATAACATAAACAGATTTTTTGAGTTGTTCAATATAAATCTGTTTTATCTTGTAATTTAGCCTATTATTGCTGCTTTTCTCAGGATCTGCATCAGAAGCCAGGGAATATCAGTAAGCTTCCATTACTCTCTCAGCTTTATACGTGCATTTCCTAATAACTGAAGTCGTAAGTGAATAATAATTGAATTGCCAAGTCTTTGTTTAGGAACAAATGTTGGGGAAAAGAATTTAGGGAGAACCGAGAAGAAGAATAAGAGGAATGGAAGTTAGACAGTGCCGCTGTAGATTCTTTTCCCCTCATATTCTGTTTGAATGCCATTAAACAAGGATGCCAGAAATGACTAGATCACTGTAAAATTCCACGTTCGCATAGGATTAAGTTAATCATGTAATTTAGAATATCATTAAATTGTGTTCTAATCATCTCTTGAATTTTTCTGTACTTATGAAAGATTTGATTTTATAGGAGTTCAAGATAAATTGTCTTCTCATTCTCATTCCTTCCCTTTTCTTTTTCAACTCGAATAAGATGTAAGAAATTTGATAATTAGGTTGTTTGCACGAAGACCCCATTTCTATGGGGCTCTACCACCCGTCATCAGTATAAATAGTTATTTGGACTACTTTCTGTTTGCTAGGGCTTATAGTATAATTTACAATCACTACAAATGATTGCAAGGGTGTGGTTCAGTCCCTAATTACATCAAACTTTGTGTTGAAAATTTTACAGCTTCAACAAAATGGAGAAAGTTCCCAAATGTCAATTTTTTGGAAACTGCCAATCATCAGACAACTAATGCCTCCAAGTCGATTTTAGATCCAAAAGACAACAGAAGAAGGACAGGGGTGCAATCAAAGACTAAAAATGACCGAGGTAGTGGGCAGGTAATGAAAAGTCAAGGTGCAGACGGCTCAGGAGTAACTTCAGCAAAGGATGTGACCAGCACAAGAACATCACTTGAAAAGAGACTGAGTTTGGTAAAGCCAAGGAGGAAAGAGTTGATTAGCTTCTTGCAAGAGTTAGGTCCTAATCAAGAAGCATCAAACACTCCCATGAGAAAGCGAGTTCCTGCTCCTCGTAATAAGTTTGAGAGCGAGCATATCTACATCTCTCCCATGCCTTTGAATTCAATTGGCAATGATGCCACTGGTGCTGAATTTCTGAAGAGGAAAGGTTAAATGCTTTTATTCATGGGCTATATAGATGAGTGATGGACAAACCGAAAATTCTATATTTAATACTTTTCTATTTGCAGGGAATGGAAAGCAGATAAGAGAAGGTTCTTGTGTGGGAACAAAAGGCTTTCGGGCTCCAGAGGTAGGATGAATATAAGCTTGTTGGTGAAATGAATGTCCCAAAAATGCATACCTTTTACGTTAACACCTTCAAACTTCTGCTAAATTTCACTTTCAGAGACTGAGGCATGGAATATCTTGCATAAAAAGCTATCCTAATAACTCTATGAAATTGCATAAAATTTATTTTTAACATCGAATGCTGATTACTTTTTACAATTCCTTTGATAAGGTAGAAATTTTGTACTTTTCATCTTGTTTGGCGAGGATGCTGTATATAATTATTGGTCCTGATAGGAACATTAGAATTAGTTCACTGTACAGGTCGTCTTTCATTGGACATTGGTAAGTGCTCGTCCTGTAACCTGCAGTAAGCTGTAAACTGAATAAATTCTCTCCTAATCCTCTCACAGCGAGTATCTCACTAATAAGGGAATTTAGAAGCCGGGAGTATCTCCAATATAGTGAAAAGATATCTATTCATTCATATGTTAACTCAAGAATAGCTAACATATATATATAGGAAATAGAAACACATGAAAGCACCTGAAATTCCCTACATAGTCGGAAGCTGACTTATAATGGACTAAGCATGATAGATAATGACTCGGCTAATCCTATAATTCAGCAACATGATAAATAAAATAGCAAACAAAGTGGAACAGAATGATCTAGGCTAAGGCTAATTCTCGATTCTTCCCCATTAGATATTTCTTCGGGGCCATATCAGACATGCTAGTGAAAATAAAAGTATTGTGGACTTTTGAAATGTCTCTTTTTTTCTTGGATCGAAAAATATATAATGAATTCTATAAAGAAGCAAGAAGCTTGATGGTGATTGGTGAGTACGTACTTTGTGCAGGTATTGTTCAGATCACCTCATCAAGGTCCTAAGCTTGATGTCTGGTCTGCCGGGGTATCGTTGCTCTATCTCATAATCGGGAAAGTTCCTTTCACTGGCGATCCTGAACAGTAAGAATTTCTAATTCTGACATAATTCAACACTTCAACATGCATGGCTATTTCCATGACCTTCACTATTCATCTGTACTATTTCTGTTATCCGTAATCTTCAGGAACATAAAGGATATAGCTAAACTTAGAGGCAGTGAGGATCTATGGGAAGTTGCTAAGCTACACAATCGGGAATCCTCATTCCCTGCGGTATCTATTATATAAGATTGAAATCCACATAGATTTCAACATTCAAATTCATTATAACAACTGAAATTTAACTGCTTGCGTTTGTAGGACTTGTACGATAAACACAGTATGCCATCTTTGCGATTACGAGATTGGTGCTTAATGAACACAAAGAGACCAGAGTTCCTAGAAGTCATTCCCAGTTCACTATTTGATCTTGTGGACAAGTGCCTGATGGTGAACCCTAGAGTGAGAATCAGTGCAGAGGAAGCTCTTCAGCATGAGTTTTTTGCACCATGCCATGAAAGCCTGAGGAAGGAGAGGCAATGTAAGAAGGAATTATTATTGAGTTAAGCTCACCACATTTTACATCACAAATCATTAGTCACTAACATAGTTCATGTTTCAGAGTAGAAGTTTTTGATTTTGTGTAGCTTAACATAGCTTGGACCACATAAAAGTCTAGAAAACACAATTACTTGCTGGCAGAGCCCCCTTCCTGTCATTGAACCAAACATTAGGTAAATGAAAGTGGCTATGTAAATATATTGCTTTTTTTATTCTGAGCTGAGTTGAATTGGCCCATTTTGTAATTTCCCCTCCCAGGTATTCCTTTGATCATTACACTGCCACTTATAGTACAATGGTACAAGCTGAACTTGTGTAGATAATTTGCGCATTAAATTAGTTACTTAACAATGTTGTTATCTGTTGAGATAGGGGCTCAAAAGTGGAGCTATCAATATGAGCTGGATCGGCTTTAAAGGGTTGGGCCTTAAAAGCCCACCTACACTAAAGTTATCTATTTTTGAAGTTCGGTTCTTGGACATGCGGGTTCAAAGCCTTCCCGCAAACTTTTAGGCCATTTTGCTAAATTTTAAATTGTTTTCACTTATTTTGCAAAATTCAAAATAAAAAAATAAATTTAATAAATTTTTTAATTCAAATTATAAATATTAAGAAAATAAAGTGCAGAAATTGGTCTGAGTGATAGGCATATTTTAGATTTGCATAAATATGTGTATGTAATTTTATATTGAATGGGCTAATTAGTTCAATTATAGAAGTTTAAAAAATTCTTATAATAATTGTTAAGTTTTAAAATTAAAAAAAAATTATTTTCCAAATAAATTAAGGAAACAATAAGTTGTTGGATACTATTAACTGGTTGAAAACTATATCGGACATAACTAATCTGAATTCCAATTTCAAATTGAATGAAGATTGGCTAAATTATAGTTAAAATGTTTTCTTTTTCTTAATTAAGTTTCCGTATAAATAACTTGGAAGATAAGCATTCGACCATAACGAACTTCGACGTAATATAAATTTTCATAGCAAAAGAATAAAACAGAGTGGCCTACTAAGCTTTCAGTGTTTTTTTAATAGTTAAAAACTACATATATCGTGGTCCCCGTCTTAGTTTATCCAACAAGAAAAAAAAATGCAGAGCGGGCTGATCGTATGTTACCTTTCAAGTATGCAAAGCTGACCTGTCTAACTTCCATTGGCTGGGCTACGTGGATGGATTACTTCCACAAATATTAGTCAACGGCATCAAATACAAAGAAAAAATTGCAAAAAAAAAATAAATTTTTTTAATTATAAAATAACGAAACAACCATAAAAAAAAGTGTCTCTTATCATTTTCCCCTAGTTATTCATTTCTTTAAGAATTACTATTCTTGTTATTTTAATTATTATTTTTTTATAAAATTATTAATCTTATTGTTTGAATTGTTTTCTCTTAAGGGTAATTTTATTATTTTATAATTTTAAAAAATTCATCATAAATCCTATAAAACTTTATAGTATTTAATGATTGCAAAGAGTTTTTTTATAATTAGATTCTTTACATAGAGTTTAAATACAATTTTTTTTATTATTTTTAAAGAAAAATAATATACTACCTCATATCATCTAATTAAATTTTTTAGATAGATTTAGAAAGTAAAATAAATTAATTATAACTAATATAATAATTAATTGACTAATTTAAATAGATTAAAGAATATATAATATAAATTTATCTTAAAAATTATATTAAATTATAATTAATTAATTAATTTATTTAACTTTATATATTTATCCAAATAAAATTAATTGGATAGGATTAGTGTTAGTAGTTAATAGTTAGTTACTTAGTTGTTAAGTTATTTAGTGAGTCTAGATAGAGAAAAATTCATACTAATCACCACTCATTAATTATATCACTAAATTCTTTGGTTCAGAATAACATTAACATATACTATCGAAAAAAGAATAGCATTAACATAAAATAATATTTTAAAAATTTAAATTAAGGCGCTTACTTTAGTTTCTTTTCATCATTAGAATTTTATCATACTCTTTTATTTAATTGGAAAATGGTAAATCTATTAAAAAAAATTAAAATAACAAATGAAAAGTTGGAAAACCTCTGGTTTGACGACGTATAGAAGTACATCCCCTTAACAGCATCCATGGCAGATCATTCCCTAAATTACCCTCCATTATAATCTCCGCCGTCCTTGGCTAAAATATATAATTTTTTATTTAGGCTAAAATATATAATTTTTTTAAAATTTTTAGTTCATGTCATCAATATTTAACAATTAAATTAATTTTCTTAATATTTTATACTTTAATTATTGTTAAAATTACTGTTAATAATAAAAAAACTTTATTATATAATAATTTTTATATTTTTTTTATATATCATATTATTTAAAAAATAATACTTAACACTTAATATATACTTTTAATTATTTTTGAAATATTTACAAAATATTTTTAAAATATAAAATACTTAAAAAATATTTAAAATATTTATTTGGTTATGTATTTTTAAAATAAAAAAATATAAAATCCTTAACATAATATTTAAAATATTTATTTGATTATATATTTTTTAAATAAAAAGATTTCATTTCAAGTATTATTTTTTAAATAATAAAATATATAATAAAAAATATAAAAATTAATAGACGATAAAACCGTTAAAATTAACAATAATTTTAACATAAAAGATTTATATAAATAAATATAAAATATTATAATTTTTAATTTAAATTTTTAAATATATAATGTGTGAGTAAATTAAAATTTAAAGAGATTTTGTATATTTTAATATTTTTATTTTATAGTTAATATAATTTTTAGTATCTCTTGGTCTCAATTTAATTTTCATTAATCAAGTTTTTTTTGTCTAAACTATTAATTTATATAATTAAAAAAATTAGAATCATTTTATTATTAAAATCGCTAATACTTATAGTTTAAAATTTAAAAGATTAAATTTAAATAAAAATAAATTTAAAAATTAAATATTATATTATCCCTTTATTTTATTAAATATTTAAATATTATTATATTATAACTACTATTATTTTACGTTGAAGTTTCTAGAATTAAAATTTCCGATCTGTCTGAGTGAGATCATCAATGATCTCTAGCCGTTACTTTCGCGAACTCGCCAGTCGCTACCAGCGACGAGAAAGTTATTCGCAATTCAATAGGGATATCATAGTAATTTCATTAGATAGGAAATTTCCCAGAAACCCGCTTCCATTCGGTATCCCTGAATTCTATATAAGAATCACAATAACCAACCCTTCGTTCGACTTTTGGTTTGGTTTGGATTGAATTCTCTGGTTCCTTTCTTGCTTGCTCATCAACGAATTATATTGCTATTGCTAGTTTTTGCGATCTCTGTTCGACACCGATGGACGCATTCTCTTCTTTTTTCGATTCTCAATCGTCTCCCAGAAGCCGCTGGAATTACAATACTCTCAAGAACCTCCGTGAGATTTCTCCGCTCGTCCAGAATCACATTAAACAGGTTTTTTTTTTAATCTGCTGTTAGGATTCTCGGTTGTATTTCTGCATCGTGATTTAACCCTGGTTAAGACCTTGAACATCTGAAATCATGAGTTAGGGTTTTATTTGTATTCATGGAAGAATTTTTTAATTTTGGTTTCCAGTCCTGATTACGAACGAAATAAAGAATTCTTTGTATTATATTTAACATGTTAGTAATATTTCATGTTGTTCCGTATTATTTCTGTTTCTTATGATAATATCGGTGATCGAAGAACTTGATGTGGAACCTTGTTTGTGTATTCAATTTGTTTTTTCTCTGAATTAATTTCGTTTTCCTCTTCATATTTTGCATCTTTTATCAATCTTCTTATTTGTCTTCTGACGATAAATTATCAAGTGTTCAGTTGTTTTTCATTCTGTAACTTATTGCAGGTTTATCTTGCCTTATGCTGCGCTGTGGTTGCTGCGGCCGTGGGAGCTTACCTGCATATCCTCTGGAACATTGGCGGTTTTCTGACAACAGTCGCATCCCTGGGGAGCATTGTTTGGTTACTGTCCACACCTACTTATGAAGAGGTATGAATATGCCGCGGCTACTGCAGTCTTCTTCTTATATCGTGTTATTTTGGTCATGCAGTACACCTGTAACTCACTTTCTATTTCATGATTTGCAGAAAAAGAGGGTTGCTTTGTTGATGGCTTCCTCATTATTTCAGGGGGCCTCCATTGGACCTTTGATTGATTTGGCTATCAAAGTTGATCCAAGGTCTTATTTATCCATTTATTTGCCAGTGCATTCTGCTCTTAAAATTTTCCTAATATGGGCTGCGACTCCGACTTCCATTTATGTTTGTTTAGCTCATTGTGTCACTGACTTCCCTTGTATGTGTATAACGGATTAAACCTTTCTATATTTCTGTCTCTGATTAACTTACGCAAGTTACACATTGCAAAGCTTTTCTGACATTTTAATCCTACAATTCTATCATCCCCACCTTGGGATAAGATAAGATCATGTTCATATTTGAATGAAGGTTTGTCGAAAGTCATTTTGTAAGCCAAAAGCTGACGGCTTGCTTAGCGCACATGCCATTTTTAACTCTCTCTTTTTAAATCTTTTCGCTTGCCTTTTTCATTTGTCTCTCTAAAGCTAGTTGACTTTACAGTGGTTTCCATGGGTTTTGAGTATGTTTGCATGATCAATTACATTCTTCTCCCATCGTTTGGCTTTATTCCAGTGTCTTCCGTGGTCATTGAGTTTTGGCTATTAATAACATTTTTCTCTCGTTGTTTCAGCCTTATCTTCACTGCCTTTGTGGGAACTTCATTGGCCTTTGCTTCTTTCTCAGCGGCAGCTTTGGTGGCAAGACGCAGAGAGTACCTCTATCTTGGCGGTTTGCTTTCTTCTGGATTGTCCATTCTTATGTGGTTGCACTTCGCGTCTTCCATCTTTGGGGGTGCGGCTGCGTTTTTTAAGTTTGAGGTAGAGTATTCCGATTATTCATGTTTTGGTTGAGTTATCCTGGGGCAATCTGAATTCTGAAGCTGTGTGACCTTCACTTCCTGCTACAAGTTAATTGGTTATCTGACAAGTGACAAAATTGGTTATCTGATAAGTTACAAGCTTTGCTTCTAAATTTGACATGACTCCATTTGGTAACTTTGCAGCTATACTTTGGGCTTTTGGTGTTTGTGGGCTACGTTATATTCGACACGCAAGAAATAATTGAGAGAGCTCACTTGGGGGATCTGGATTATGTGAAGCATGCCTTGACCCTCTTTACTGATTTTGCTGCAATCTTTGTCCGTCTTCTCATAATTGTAGTGAGTTCAACTACACTGTTCTTTTAAATTTTGGACAGAGTTTTCTTCTTCTTCTCTTGGTATAATTTTGTATGTGATTCTGTTGCAGTTGAAGAATTCAGCGGAGAAGAATGAGAAGAAGAAAAAGAGGAGGGATTGAATGCTGACACTGGTGGCTTTGTTGGACTTTATCCTTTTCTGTTCTTTTTTGAGATGCATACTCTCAGTCTCAGCTGTCTTATAAATTCTTAAAAATTCTAACAACTTCTGGAACTTGTAGATTGTGCAGTTAGTTGTGCCCCGCTTGTACTGGTGAATCTTGCCATAATTTCATCAAAGCGTTCTGGCTTTCATATCCTTTATAATAATACCACTTCTTTTTTTAATAAAAATTATAGAATATAGTGAGCCTTTATATATTACTCTCCTAATTAAATTTCACCATTTTCCCATTGGAAGCATGTTTAATGTCTGTTTTGTTTTAAATCTTACATCGATGAGACATTCATGATATTAATTAAAATATTGTATTTTTTGAATGTGTCATCAACATCAAATTGATAATTTGATTTGAATAATTTATAATAATGTTCTCAACTTCCATTTAATTCTATGAATACCTCTCAATTGAGAGATTAGATCAAGGCTCCACGCCTGATTTGAGTTCATTGCATAATAACAACATTTCAGGCTTTTACCACGTTAGTTTGCATAATTTAAATCTACATATTTAAAGGAGATGCCTAAAATTATCCCCCTTTTGCATAGAAGTTAATTAAATACTATATCTATTCATTTACTAGTTAATTTTGTATATGGATTAAAAAATTAAATAAATTAAGTTATTATAATATTTTAAGATATTAACTTTAATTATAATTAATTAATTTATTTAAATTATTTAATTTATATAAAAAAATCGGCCGAATTTTATATTAAGGAAGCATTAATTTTTTATATTTATGGGAGAAAGCTTTTCTATTCATCGTCAATCTTTAGTTATTGAATGTGGAGGGAGCCTTGGAAAGAAGTGTGGAATGGGGTGGGTAGAGTAAAAGATGGGGATTCGTACTTCTAAATTGATTTGCCATTTGACACAAAGTGGGTCTACAACACAGGTCCTTTATTTGTTTAGTTATATTATTCAGTTTATTAGAATTTTATTTTAATTAAATCTAAATCTAATGTGTATTATATATTTAGCTATAGTAGATTAGTCTCTTATCAAAATTTTTTATATATATTAAAGCTCAAACTTAAAATTTCACTTAAACAATAATAAATTATTTATCACTTAGACTAACCCCTATTAGTACCACAAGTCCTTTAGATTGAGAGGGGTGGCCTTGTGTTTGGAGAACACAGTGGTGACTTACGTGTTTGTTGGTATTATTACCCAAAAATTATCCCAAATAATAAAATAAAATACAAATATGTGATTTTTTCCATTTTTAAAACATGTATAATATAATTTTTAAAATAAAAAATTATATTATGATTTTTTTAAAATTTAACTTTTCAGTACTACATTGAAAAAGTTTAAACTAAGAATACAATTTACTAATACGAATATATATATATATATATATATATATATATATTTATGTTAGTTAAATTTATTTATTTTATTTCAAGTGCCCACATTTAAAAAAAAACATTAGTCTTTTATTTTCATTTGTACACATTCGGTATGATAATTAAACTAATAGAAAGTACTTCAACAAAAAATCTAAATATTTATACTAAAATATGTGTTCAAAAAAATAATATGAATCATACAATTTCAATAAAATCAAAATTCATTTAAATTACTCATTTTCTTCTTAAATTTTGTTTTTTTTATTCGAAGATAAAGTAAATATTAAGCTTTGAATATTAATATCCAATTTAGTTTTGACAGTGTAGTTATTACTTCAACGTTTGTGAATTGAAATTTCAAAACATTCCCCACATCCAACTAATATAGTTTGGAGTGCATTCAAAAATTAAATTTTTTATTTTTTTTATAGGATGAGGCTGCTAACACCTTAATCAATAATTTGTCAGTTATAAATTTTTAATTATATGAGAATTTCTCTTCTAAAATAAAAATACCAATAAAACCCTAGTTTTTAATGTCTAGAGTCTGGATTTCAAATGTTTGCTCACACTTTCATATCTAGATTGTGACTTTTCAAAAAAAAAAAATTATCATAATGTTTATTTGACTGAGACATTGAATTGATTATTGGGAACATGTCACGAAATAAGTAAACTTGAGAAATCAGCACGCATCGAGAAATTTAATTCTTCACCTAAAAATATATTCAAATCAAATCTGTTGGAATTCAGAATAACAAAAAATTTGATTTTTTTTCATTAAATATAAATATATATACAAATAAAATTATAATTATCTTTTAACCTCAGTCCTCAAGTCCTATATTGTATAAATCTTCTCAATATTTTAAGACTCCTGAAAAATTTTACAAAATTTTGTTTTACTCTTTTCTTGATGTGATATTTTTACAAATTGAAGCATGGAAATAAATTAGAATTATAACATCTATAATGTTTAATAGAAGATATTTAAAAAAAAAAAGACTCGTATAATTGAAATTATTTTTGACAATTCAAGAACTGCCATTACATATAGGGCTTGTTTAGATAAATTATTTAGAAAATAACTTATAAAAAATAGTTTTTATACAGTTTTTATAAAAGGATTTTTGAAAAATATTTTGTAAAAAAATAATTATAAATAAATAAATATTTGAATATTTATTACTAAAAGTATTTTTATAATTTATAAATTACTATAAATAATATAAAATTAAAAAATTAATTATCTATCATGTCACTGTTCACCATATTATCTTCTTCTTCCCTTCTCTTCCTCGTCTTCTTCCTTATTCAACACAGGTAACCGGATGGAGAGATGATTGACGGACGGAGGGGAGTAGCGATGACAGTGGAGCCAATTGGAGGAGCGACAGCAGAGGTGAGCGACATTAATGGAGAGGGAGGAGAGGAGAGAGAATGTCAAAAAAAATATAGATAAACTAATAATTAGGTAGTTCATAAGCTCTTTTATTACTTTAGAAACTAGTTTTATGAATTTATTTAAAATTATTATAGCTATTTATTTTAAAAATTTTATAAACTAAAATTTGATTCAAAAATACTTTTAGAATGTAGTTTAGGAATTGTCCAAAAATACACATAATTGAAAATCCAACCCTTCTTGTTGTTTTCAAGTGAGACAACATTATTTTTGTCAATATTTTCTTTTTATTCCTACACCTAACTTATAGCTAATTCACATCTCATTTATTTATATGTGTGCTTTGAATGATTCGTATTTACCAGTCATTCAAAGAACGATTTTTTTATTTCCCCATTTTCTCTTTGTTTTCATTTGGATAATTGAATAAAATTTGGCCGGTTTAAATCAAATATTTTATAAAATCATTATTAAAATATTAAATTATAAACAAATACGTTTTAAAATTTCACTTGAACATTTTGAAACCATAGCAAAAGAATAGTGGAAAATCCATGTTATAAATTATTCAATTTCATCCAACGGTCTGAAACAAATGTGGAGAGGGAGTGAATTGGAAGGAAGGGAAGAGATCATTCGCACAAGCTTATGTGATTAATTATATGCTATGTTAAGTACTTCTCTTGATTTGTAATGCAAGATCAATTTATCTAATTTAGTTTAGATAAATCAATGAAACTAAATATATTGATTTATTATAATATATATAACATAATTTTTTTTAAAAATGATTTTATGTAACAATAAATTATGAATCCATTTATAAATTAGATAAATTAATTTAAAATAATTTAAGATAAAATGGATAAAGATTTTAAATTTAGGACTAAATCTACCCCAAAAGTAGATCCTACATAAGAGTATGTTTTATCTTTCTTTTGGGAGTATATCAATAATGTTTTAGGTGAAAAAGGAATATATCAATAATTATTAGGAGGTTAAAATCTTACAATAATTAGTCAGTGCATTCTTTTATATTTTGTCACATATATTTAACTTGCGATCAGTGTCTCCTATTGAATAATTTGTACTTCCTCTTATTTTAAATATACAAATTAGATAATTAATTTATAAAAAATTAAAAATAAAAAATAATAATTAAATTAATTATTTATAAAAATATGTTTTTTTAAATATCCTCTTTAAACATTTACTTTGAAACTATCCTTAATAAAAAAATTAATATATACAATTAATAATTTTAAAAAAATTATAAATTTAGGATAAAAAGTGAATTGAGATTTTAGGTCAAAGTAAATTTTTAACTCTTATATTTATAACTAAATATATTTTGCATGAAAGGTTCTAAAAAAAAATAAAATGTGAGACTCAATTACCAAAGGCAACTACCATGCAACTCTACATTAAAAAGAAAAAAAATAATCTCTCATATTTTTAATATAAGAGTTAATTAATTAATTTAAATAAATTAAAATTTTAATATACTTAATTTATTTAAATTAATCAATTATCTCTTATATTAAATATTAAATATTAAATATATCAGTAAAATTATATTGTATACATTTGTTGAAGTAAAATATATCTTATATTGTGTGTAGTGGATTTGGGAACTTTAATTGCTTAATCTTGAAAGCATGTGATGAACTTTAATTGCTTAATCTTGAAAGCATGTGATGATAAATAAATATTATATATATATATATATATATATATATATATATATATATGATGTATACATTCATCTCGACAATAAGTTGATATTAGACAAAGTGCATGGAATATATCAACTCATTGACTTTATTGTAAGGGATTCCTTTATATTATTAATTGAGAGAAAATGATGTGCATAACATCTCGGCAGATCTTTCTTTCTTCTTCTGATTCATCCTGAAATAATTGTCCATGACAAAAAAAAAAAGCATTTTTATTAAATTGAGTCCAAATTTTAGTTGAATTCCTCCAAGCTTTTTAACACAAAAAATTCTAAATAATATACGTCTTTCGTAATTGTAAAACCAATTATATATATATATATATATATATAAAACCCATGGTTTTACATTAAAGATAGATAAATAATTTAAATAGAAAGGGCCCATTCTATTAATATTTAAAATAGGAAGCTCTCTTATTAATTAATTTAGAAGAGGTGAAGATTAAAATATTTTTTTTTTCAAAATTAATTCACAAGTGGGTTGCCTCAACTTTAAGTTAGTTCTCTATAGTTTATTATATTTGATTAAATCATTTTATAAACTATGTTAAATGAAACAAAAAGAATCTTATAAAATTCATGAAACCATATAAATTATAAGACTCGAAGAACTGATTAAAAATTGAGATGAAATATAAGAATTTATGTATTAATTTTTTATATTGAGTTCCTTATATCGTTTATATTGAGTTCTCTACTTATAATTTTCTATGTGCACTATTTTTTTATGTATATTTAAGTTAAAAAAAGATATTAAAAAAATAAAATATATAGACAGAAAATAAAATGGATTAGGAAATTGACTTTTTCTTTTTTGGCTGAAAAAAGCCTAATCGAATTATATGCCTTTGCAAAAGTCAACAAGACAAGATTACGTATCGGTTTGATAAGCGTAGCTGCTTCATTCTTCACCATAACTTGTATGCGAGGAGGCAAAAAGCAACGTTAAATAAATATGTAATTTTCTCTAAAACCAATTCTTTTACCTGTGATTGTGAAACTTTTCAGTTTTAGATGTCTGAATTAGTTTTTAAAAAATAAATTTTAAGAAAAATAAGTTCTAAAGAATAGATTTTAAAAATTAAAATATTTAGATGGTTAGTAGTAAAATTAATTTTTATATTGATAAATCACTAAAAAGGGTATGATTTGATTAAAAATATGAGAGATGGTAGAGAAAAAAGAAGAGAAAGGGGAGAGTGTAGAAAAGAGAGAAGAGATGTGAGAGATGAGAGAGGAGAGATGGTAGATAAGAAAGATGAGAGAGGAGAGAATGTATAAAAAAAATAGGAGTAAAATAACAATTGGATAATTCGTAAGCTCTTTTACTATTTTAAAAACTAATTTTAATAACTTATTCAAAACTATAGTTTTAGCTAAAATTACTTCTGAATAAATATATCTGTTTGTTTAAAAATTTTCTAAATCAAAATTTTGTCCAAAAATACTTTTCAAAAACTAAGATGCTAAACACACGCTTAGTAAGTTAACTAATTTAATTTCTTTTTTGCTTTTTAAAAAGAATAGTATAAATCTATTCTGTATCTTGTGATATTAAATAATTGGAATTAGAGCTGTGTTATTTCCTTAATTTAGATAAGTTATTGCATTAACATTTAAATAAATTATTAACAATATGTTCTTTTACCAACGTGTTAAATTTATCAGAAGTGATAATTTCTCATAATATGATAAATTAAAGTTTAAAATCTCATTAAAAAATATGACTATATTTAATCCCTAATAGTATTTTAAATAAGATTTTTTTTAATTAGAGAATATATATATATATATATATTTAGTAAAAATAAATAATCTTTTTTAAAGTAAGGACCAAACACAAAAACGTAGCTTTTCAAGAATGGACGCATGGTAGCGGTGGGTTTAGCTTTAGAAAGTGAAGCATCGTAATCCATACAAAGAAAGAAATAGAGATGAGGTAGAAAAAGGGTACGAGCACTTAAAAAATGGCTTAAAGTTAGTGTTTTTTTTTTTTATTAAGATGTCAACATTTACAAATTAATAAATAATTTTTAAGTCATTAAACGTTTTGATTTGAATTGTCAAGACTAAAAAAAGAAGTGAAAAAATTAAAGTAATATTTTTATAGAAATTATTTTATATTTCCCCATCCCTAAATATAATACGGAGTTGTCAAAATTGCGTAGATGAGGGAGCTTGGTTGTGTCTAAATAATTTTTTCTAACTATACCCCTAATTAAATATGGATATTTTTTTAAAAAAAATCATTTATTAACAGTCAAAAAATTATTAAAAATGAAGGAGTGGATGATAGAAAAATTGCTAAAAATTCTCTCATTGTAAAATTTATTACTTAAATGCACTAAAAATTTATTTAAAAATCTAAAGACAATATATCTTTAACAGTGTGTAATTTTCTTCATATGAGTTGCACCATCTTAAGATGACCTCTGTTCTTAAATATTTTAGCAATTTTTTCTATATGATATTATTTGCCAATTCATATTTAAAATAATTAAAAGTAACTAGCATAAATTGAATTTAATAAAAAATATTAATCTCTCATATATGACAAAATAACGTTCAAATTTTTATTAAAAAATATATTTATATTTAATATTTAATAATATTTTAAATAAGACTATCTTTATTAAAAGGATATATATATACTTGTAAAAAATAATTAAAAAAGTAAAATGAAGGTGAAACTTAGGTCATATGTATTGAGCCGCTATATGTTGGGGAAAAGTGGGTTGAGATAGATGGATCAATTTTTTTTAGTTAAATTATTGGAAGAAAATTAAAAAGAAGAAGAAGAAGAAGAAGAAGAAGAGGAATTAGTGGAGTGACGTTGGAAGCATGATTTGGGTGCTTTTGAGGTGAATAGTATTAATAGGTAGGTGTGGACTACCCTGAATCATCATTCATCTTCCCCCACTATATCTTTCCAACTCTCAAATCAAATCTAAGCAAATCTAATTATTACTTTATATGCATATCTCTTTCATCACGTCTAATATAAATGTTTAATGTTTTAAATTTGATAATTTTTAAGAATACAAAATTAATCTATTTTTTAAAAAAACTAATTTAAATGGTTTAGATTTATAATACGAATATAATAAAAAGGAAATTAATTAAAAAATAGATTTGGTATAAAATGTCAAATACCAATGAGTAAGTAAAGAATAAAAACAAATGGTGGAAATTACTTCAATCTTTTTTTTTTGTTGCCCACCCGATTCATTAGAACTTTGCCCCGACTATATCCGGATTCGACCCGCATCGCGCACCTGGCTATAGTGGGTGAGTCTCCCAACGGGGATTTTCTGCATATGCCAAGGTTCGAACTCGAGACCTCGCTTAAGCGATATCGAGTCGCTTACTACTTGGACCAACCCCCGTTAATAAATTACTTCAATCTTGAAAGGCCACATGATTGCATTTTATCTTTTGTTTAATTGCCCTCTAGGTCACCTTTCTTCTACTAATTTGTTATATTTATAGAATTTTTTTTTAAAAAAAATATCAGTAAATTTTAAATCAATTTATTTATTATACTTTTTAAACTATTTACTACTTTTATAAACCAAATAACAATATATTTTTATAAGAATTCTTAATTTAAGATTTTAAAATTTAAATGGTATATTTTTTAAAAGTTTCTCTATATTTTTATATATATCACATCAATGCAGATAATGGATTACACTTCTTAAAACACATTAACTAAAAAAAATTGAGACAACCCCTCCTTTGAATATCAGAAAGGTTACCTAATGGAGTGTGATTAAGGTTATAATGTTAAGGAAAGTAAACGCTATAAACACTTATTAGTTAATTTTCAAAATAGCACTTCTATCACAAAATCATCATTTCATTATTGACTTTTACCCTTACCGTTGTTATTGAGATGGTATATAAAATATGACCGATTCTATTTTTATAGATAAAATACGAGATTGCTAATTTTTTACACTAACTTCATTAATAATCGGAATAAAAAATATTTTTTTATGTAGAATAAAATAACCACTTATGTAGATAATTGTTTAATTTATTTAAAAATTTATATCATTTATATCGGTTGCACATACAACCAGTATAGAAAGTGAAGAGATTTTTTATTTTTGTTTGCCTTAATGTATTTTTACACTGTTTAAATATAATTGATGTAAAAAATAATTTTCCATGCGGTTCTTAGAATTACTTTCTACAAAGACTATAGCTTTAGATAAGATTTTAAAAAAAAATTTATGAAAAAAAAGTTTGAGTATTTTTTTAAAAAAAAATTTATAAAAAATAAATAGTTTTAAATAAATGAGTGTTGGTATAGTTATTTTTAAAAGTATTTTTATTATTAGTAAATTATAAAAAATGATATGATTATTAAATATAGGAGATAGGAGAGATAAGCGAAGAGAGATGAAAGAAGAGAGATGGTGTAAAAAAGAAAAGAAATAGTAGAAATGGTGTAGAAAAGAAATGAAAGATGAGATAGTGTATATTAAAAATAAGAGAGAGGATGTAAGAAAAAATATGAGTAATATAGTAATTAGTTAGTCCATAAACTCTTTTATTGTTCCATAAACTACTCTAATTAATTTATCTGAAATCTTAGTTTTAAACTATAATTTAGTCCAAAAATTATTTTGAACAAATATAACTATTTATTTAAAAAAAATAAAATTTAAGTTTTTCTCAAACCTATATTTAAAATCTAGATTTTCCCGTATCTAGGTTTAAAATTTAAGTTTAGAAATAAACTAAATATACTGTATATCTACTGCATTTACAAAATTGATACGAAAATATCTTTTTAACCTTTGTCAAAAGGAATTTTTACTCTGGCCGAAGAGATGAAAATTGAGAGTTGAATTTAGCCACCATTACCAACAGCACTAATAATATTAAGGGTAAAGAGTTTTTACTACTTTAAACTAATTTTAAAGAAATAATTAATATCTTAAATTATTTAAGGGTGTAATTAATATTATAAATTAATTTTAGAGGTACGACTATACTTTAAAATATTTAAGGGTATAATTAATATTTTAAATTAATTTTAGAGATAAGACCAACATCATAAAATATTTAAATTGATATAACTCAGCAATTTTATTGACAGGAACACAAATTTTTGTCAATCCATGTTACATGAACTTTTTTATTTTGACATATTATTATTTAAAAAGTTATATATTTCATATTATTTAGGGTGCTGATTATACTTTTAAATATTTTAGGATACTAATTGCACTCCTAAAATTAGTTCGGGATACTGATTATACCTTTAAATAATTTAAGACATTAATTGTTACTCTAAAATTAGTTTAAAGTTTTAGATATACCTTTACCCTAAATTAATATAAATATCAATGAAAATATAAAATTATATATTAAGCTACACTTTTTTAATTATTAAAAGCTACTTTATTCATAAATGATAAAAAAAATAAAAAGAAGCTAATTTTTTCAAATGTCATATATTTTAGAAACATATCTAATTTATAAGTGAATCGTTTTATAAATGATATTAAAACACAAATCATAATATTTTCTAAATTTAATTACGTGGGCATGAATGATGGGTGATAAAGAAAATTTAGAAACAAACAAGGAGAAACAACATGACCTCGGATAAGTTTTGGATAGAATACAAGCTTGATTGATGAATTAGAAATGAGAGAGGTGACAAATAAACAAGACCGATGGATGTTGAAATAAATAAATAAATAAATAAATATTATTTATATATAATTATATATGCCCACTTGTTGATAAGATGATGTGAGTCACGAGTGCACTCAACTAAACCCTCACAACTGAAAATCTTCATAAGCTATCCATACTACGCCATCTACCTCGCCACCCCTAATTATTCATGTTTTAATATTATTCTATCCGTCATTCCACGGATCCACGTAAGTGTGCTATCCTTGACATAAAGTTTATTTTAATTTATAGTGTAAATTATATTATAAATATATTTTATATTAAATATAAAAAATATTAAAGTTTTAGTAAAGTTCATATAATATTTTTTAAGTATAGTTAAAAATAGAGATTATTAAAATAAATTTTATCTATTTTAATAAAATATTTTTTATACATATAATATAGTTTGAATTTAAGATATTATATTTAAAAAATATTATATTAAAGATTAAAAGAAGTATTAATTTAGTATCTCTATTCATTAATTCAATTCTAATTACCCTTCTCATAATTAGATTAATAAATTTTAATTTTTATATTAAAAAATCTACTGAAACATGTTCATTATGTCAAATTAAAAAAAAATATAATATGTAAAAATACCGCGATTTTTTAAATCATAGGTCACAGGTAAGTGTCATATGAATATTTAGTTATATTTATGTATAATCAATAAAATATCTAATTTAAAGAAAATAAAATATATATCTCTATAAATATTTTTTTTAAGCGTTAAAACGTATACCAGTGAGCTGTTGGCTAAATTTACCTAAACTTTAGCACATAAAAAAAAGAAAAAGAAAATAATAGTATTTGATTGGTTATATATTATTTACTATTTT
Organism: Leucaena leucocephala; assembly: GCA_037074615.1. Lineage (NCBI taxonomy): Eukaryota > Viridiplantae > Streptophyta > Magnoliopsida > Fabales > Fabaceae > Leucaena > Leucaena leucocephala. Next base: position 14,840,259 of record CM073570.1, read on the forward strand.
AGATGTAAGAGTTGATTGGAAGATATTTTTATTTTAAATATAAAATATTAATTTATTTTATCTCATATATTTATTATTTTTTAAATTATATACAATATATTATATAATATGAGTAATGCTTATTACTGTAGATAAATTCATCGATTCCACACACAGATGAATTCTACTGTTTTTTATTTTTAAAAAAATAATGTGAGGGATTGGATTTTTTTCCACTAAAAAATAGCCTAATAGAATATCATTTTCACTATTATTTTTTTATTGGGTAGGAAAATGTAAGCTTCCATTTGTATTTTACTCAATCAATCAAAAAGATTTTATAATTGTCACTGTCCTCAATATTAGTCCATTTATTAATATTGATGTCATTTTTTAAAAGAAAATTATATAGGTATATTTTAGAGAAATTAAATCTCATTTATTATAATTAATTAATTTATCTATTTTTTTAATTTATCCTAATTAATTAAGTAACTTTTAAATTAAGGGTAAGAGAAATACATAATATTATATATACACACACACATATATAATGATACTCTTTTTAGTCCTAATAATAGATTAATATTAAGTAATTTCGCAATTATTAAAGAATAATAGTTAATTAATATGCTTAAACTAGTAAAAAATGTATGAATTTTCAATATGCCTTCACTAAATTGATAACCACAATAAAATGTTTAAAGATTAAAATTAAAATTAAAAGTTTATCTTCGATTTGGGGCAATTCAAGACTTCAAAACTCTGCCATGTATTTATGTGTGTGTTTATATATATATATATATATATATATATAAATCTACCATGTAATTATATATGGATATATATAACTCTACCATGTAATTGTTATATTTTTATTCGTTTTGCTGTATCTTTCAACATTGTTATAAGTTTGAATGTAATTTTTGTGTTATTCAAAGCAAGAGACAAATATTTCTCTTAAATATAAAATTTGAAATAAAAAACTTCTCTAATCATCAACTAAAAACTGTAAATTATTGAACTTTAATTCACTGAATAGCCTTGAATTTTCAATTTTGTAAATAAATAAATTCGACCATCTCTAAAAACTATGTTAATGAGAGGAATTATTATTATTATTATTATTAATGTATGTCGCTGAATATTTGCAATTAATCATAATTCAATGAGGAAAAGCAAGACCATGTTTGAACACACAGCGAAATCATGTTATTATATATAAAGATGGATTCAATTTAACTATTAATATTAATATTATCTGTGTGTTTAGTTTTTTCACATCTAAACCAAAATCTAAGTTTAATTTTTTTAAACAAATAATTATATTTATTTTTAAAAAAATTAAATTAAATTATAGTTTAAAATTAAAATTTTAGATAAACTGATATGAGTAGATTATTGAACAATAAAATAGCTTATGAACTAACCAATTATTATATTATCCCTATTTTTTCTTACATCATATTTCCTCTCTCTTTTATACTATCTCTCCTCTCTCATTTATTTTCTACACCCTCTCTCCTTTATTTTCTATATTATATCTCCTCTCTCATCTCTCTTATATATTCTCTCTCCTCCCTCCTCTCTTATATCTTATCTCTCATATATTTAATAATTATATTATTTTTTACAATTTATCAATAATAAAAGTACTTTTAAAAATAATTATCCAAACACTCATTTATTCAAAATTATTTTTATTTATAAATTTTTTTCTAATTTTTTTTATAAATTATTTTTTAAACTTTTATTTAAACTATCGTATAACAAAAATGATAAATAAACAACATATGAAAGGGATAATATACATTAATAAAAAGATCATATAGGCTTGATTCATTGTTTCACAGGTCAGGCCATTTTATATGTCTCTTTATTTAAAAGAAGCAAAGGACAGAGAAAACAATAGTTCACTAATAAACGACAGATACATACATCTAAAATGTCTCTGGTTTTTTTTTTAAAAAAAAATTAAAGATGGAATTTTGATGGTTTAATTTTTCCTTGAAAATTAAGCATTATTATTTGAGATCCTACCTACTTATCCTTTTTTAAAGTGCTACTCGGTGCAGCTATATGAGCGTGTTGCCATTTGCCCAAATCTAAGTGTCTGTTTGATAATAATTTTTAAGAATTAATTTTAGTTAAAATTTTAGTTTAAAAAAATTTAAAATAAATATTAATTTTTATCTATAATTAATTTTGGCCAAAATTTCAGTTTGAAAAAATTTAAAATAAATAATCATTTTTGTCCAGAATTGATTTTGGACAAAACCTTAGTTTGAAATTATGGTTTTGAATAAGATACTGAAAGAGCTTAATCTATTATTATAGACTATGCAATTAGATACCTTAATCAAATCTTAGTAAAAGAGCTTGTGGACTATCTAATTACTATTTTATCTTTATTTTTTATTATACCCTCTTTCCTTTCTTATCTCTCTCCTCTACACTTTTCACTCTCTTCTATTACTTCTCTACCCTTTTTCCTCTCTCCTCTTTCTCCTCTACACTTTCCACTCTCTTCTATTACTTCTCTACCCTTTTTCCTCTCTCATATTTATTCTCTACCCTCTCTCATCTCTCATACTTTAATCAAATCATACCCTTTTTGATAATTTAGTAATATAAAAAGTGATTATACTACTAATAATTCAAATATCTCTATTTTCAAAATATATTTTTCCCAAAATCTATTCTTCCCAAAATCTTTTCTCTATAATATATTCTTCCCAAAATCTATTCTTCCCAAAATTTATTATCTAAAATCTATTCTTATCAAAATCTATTCTCTAAAAACTAATCCCAACACACCTTAAATTATTATTTGTTCTCTTTATTTGTTTATTTGTTTATTATTTTTAGTGAATCATGGTTAAATCAAGTGGAGAAAATTAACGTGCTTTGGGTAAATATTTGAATTTAGATTTGGTTGATGCTTAAAAAACATAAACCTTTAGAAAATTACAATGAGTACTTTTGAAGCTAATTAATTATAATTTTTTTAAAATTATTAAACAATTAAATAATTTAAAAAAACTTGCGAGTCTCGATCATAATGAAAGATAAACACTTTCACCTATCCAAAGAATAAACTTGCTATTATAACAAGGATAATTATATATTTTTACAATTCAAATATATTACTCCTAAATCTCTTAAAATTGTTTAATATTTTAAAAGATATTTTTGTAATTAATTATCTTTTAAATAACTTCACTACAATTATCCCTAAACCTTTTTTATATGGACTCAAAATCGGCATTTTTAAACCGTGCCCAAAAGAAATTCGTTGTTGTCGTTGTCGTTGTTATTATTATTATTATTATTAGGGAAATTGCCTTAAAAAGGTTCTGAAAAATAGAAGCAAATGATACAGAGGTGTAAGGATACATTATGCCACTTTGAAGTCTCGAGTGAACATATCAAAATAACGATAATCTCTCCTCTCTCCACTGTGTCTGCTTTGCTGCTTTAACCTTCGTCGTATTTCTGGTTGATCTCATTCGCAATTGAATTTGTTTTGTTTCTGAACAAACAAGCAGAATATGAAGAATGGAACAGTCAGAGACGATGAAACAAAATCTAAAACAGAGCTTAGCATCCGCGTTTGGAGAAATGGAAGACGATAAAGAGAGTATTTATATGAACAACCAATCTTATTTTAGTATTGTTTTCTAGCTAGGAAACAAAAAAGAATTGAAATGAAATATCGCCACAAGCCTCAGATTCTTCTATCTTCTCTTTTTCAGAAAATCAGGGGCTTCATCTCAGAAGATCGGAGCTCTTTAGAAAGAGGTTGGATCGCAGATGTCACACAAAACGTCTTCGTCGAACTTCCCGATCAGGTTTACCGGTCAAACTCCGGCACGCCGATGGCTATTCTCAATCCGATTCGGGTCAAAGAACTCGGCAAACTCTTCTACCATTCCCGACTCGCTTCATTAAGTAATCCGACGACGACCTATCGGATACATTTATCTCGGGGTTGAATCAGTCGATGAGCAGAGCGTGAACGAAGGAGTTAGACCCACCAACGGCAATGGGAAGATTCCTCCTAGAAGAAATATCGGAATGCAGAGCCGGCGCACACGAGAAAATCAGAAGGCGTGAACCATCCATTTACGAAGATTTTAAGCCATTAATTTTTTTTAATGTATTATAATTTCGCATGAAGCATGCCATGTAAATATACTTTTTCAGAAAAATTAGAATAAAAGACCTTTAGTAAATTATATTTATTGAGAGGGATAATAGAAGTTTTAATTATTTAAAAGAATTAAATATTAAAATAAAAATTTATAATTATTAAATTGCTTCTTACCAATTTTTTTATATTTTCTCTTATATCTTATTTTTAAACCTTCTATATTCTATTTTAAAACTAATATAAAGTTTATTTTCCACTAAAATTAAAGCCTCCAAATTATCTATAGTAAGATTTAGTTTTTAACTTTTATTTTTTATTAACATCCACATAATAATATCTTTAATATATCATTTAATTATTAACATAAATATTTATCTATTTATATCATTAAAGTTTTTCTTAATCTATGTTATGTGATATAAAATAAACTCTATTTACTAAAATAAAAACTAAACACATTTATAACATCATAATATATTAAATTATTTATATTTTGATAAAATATATTAACATTATATGAATTTTTTATTTTAAAACTCACAATTTTTTTAAAATAAGAATAAATTATAGTGCGATTTTTTTAATTTTTTTTATATGTATAACATTTCTTTAATATATATAATAAATTATAAAATATGTAAACTTTTCTTAAAATTATATAATTTTTTATTTTTAATTAAAGTTTATGTCAATTTTAAAAATAAAATTATAATTTTGATAAAATTAAAAAATATGTATATTATTATTTTTTCAATTGATATCTAGGTAAGTTGTAAATATTAAGATAAATTTTGTTTAATTCATATTAGCTTTAAAAATAGAATATGGGAGAAAATATATAGAGTTTTGATAAGGGACAATTTAATTATTTTTATTTTTATTTTAATATTTAATCCTTCTAAATAATTAAAATTTTCATAGTTCTTCTCAATAAATAGTATTTATTATAGGTCATTTATTCTAATTCTCCCTAATTTTTAAATTATCAATTGAAAAAATAATTTAGATTGAAGGAAGTGCACATGGGAAAATTTTTGCGAAAATTTTGTATGTTGTATAATTTTTAAATTATCAACTTAAAAATTTATATTTTTTATATTATCAACTGGATTCTTAGTTTACAAAAAATTATTTTTTGTTAAAAAAATTATGTTTTTTATACATAACATAATATGGGTAATTTTTCTTAACAATAGAAATTATATTATGTTTTGAACCATATAAAAATAAATATACTATATTTTTCCTATGAAGCATGCCTTGTAAATATAATTTTCTCAACCATAAATTTAAAAATAATTTAAATTGAAAGATATAAATAAGATCCGAAGTTCAAGTTTGGCTAAAGTCACTTTACCATTATTTACTTTTCATCGGTGGCAGTGGCTTTACTGGTCGGCAACGGTCTTCAGGAGGTGGATGGCTAGCGGTGAGGTCTCCCAGGATTGTGTAGATGGCTGTTTTTTTTTAATTAAGGATATTTGTTTATAATTAAAGGATATGAAACTTTAAAGTAATTTAATGATTTCAAGATATTTTTTTTTTATTTGATTTTTCCTAACTATAAGATTGATTTATATATTCAATATTAAATAATATTTTAAGTAGGCAAATGAAACACTTCCTAGACGGATTCCAACGCAAAACATAGGACCAATGAGCTACAAGGGCGTCAACTATATATATATATATATATATATATATATATATATATTAAAATTATCCATAAACATTAGTTTAAATTAAATATACTCATTCATTCATATTACTAGTACTTACCCAATTTTACCTCTCAATACTCCCTCCAACTTAAAATATAAATTTAATTTAATTATCTTTTTATTATGTGATTTGTATAGCTAACTTTATTTAATAAAATAAAAATATTTCTGGTTATTGTTCAAAGACTCGTGAAAGAAGTTAAAAGCAGTTAACTCATTAAATTTGTCAATAAATTATATTTTTATAATTATAAATATAATATTTATTTAACTAATTTAATTAAATAAGTTAATAAAATTAATTAATATAATATATTATTTTTTTAAAATACTCTAACTATTTTTCTTAATTCTCTCTCTATCTTTTATTTAATTAATGTTAAGAGAGTATTAATAAGGTTGTTTAAAAAAATATATATATAAATTATGTCTTATATTTAAGGTTGAGATCAACTTTCTAATTATGTTTTACTTCTCTAGTCCTATTTATAGGGAAGAGAGAGAGAATTTTTTGATCATATTTTATAAGGCATGCTATTAATTTTTTTTTATATGAATGTGCAATTTTACCCTGTATTTATTATTGTGTTTACTTTATTCTCATGAGGTATAATATACTCTGTTCTTATTTATAAGTCATTTTCAACATATTTTATATAGACTAAAGAAACTTCATTAACTATATTATAAAATTTAATAACTTTTTAACTTTACCCATATTTAATATATATTACACATAATAGAAACAAAGTCAACATAAATAAATGAAAGATAAAATTATACATTTATATAAAAAATTTATTTTTATCTTATAAATATGACTAAAACAAACGTTATCTCTATGCCTTATAAATATGATTAAAGGAGTAAATATATTAATCGTGGATGAAATTAGAAAGTTAGTGAATTTTTCGGTAGAATTAATAAAGTTTAAGATTTTTCTTGATATATATAAAATATATTAAGAATGACTTATAAATAGTATTATAAAAAAATATTAAATATGGGAGAAATATCACTCCTCACCATTACCCATTCAAATGCAACTAGAACTCTCTCACATTAAATTAAAATATTTAATGCCTTTAAAAAAAAACAAGTAAAGTGCAATGAGGACGACATAATCAATAACTTGAAATATATTGTAGCTGCTAAAATCGCTATCTAGACTCTTAAATATTTGTATTTAGAAGTTGGACAACATCTATAAAGGTCACATTGACCTAAAACACTATGAAATTTATGATGGTATCAGGCTTATAGCTCTGAATCGGTTCATTTTCAATTCCTGTCCTAACATTCTAAAGGATTCATTTGTAGGAATATGAAAATAGCTCCATGATCAGATAAATTAAATATTGTTTGAGCCATTCTGGCTATTCTCCCCTTTCTCTCTGATCTTTTATCTCTTCATGTTCCTTTTTTGGTTTTACATCAGTTTTGATATCAGAGCTTGATTATATTCCTTAAGCCTAGTATCAGATTCCAAAATCAATTATTACTATCTTTTAAAGTCACATTGATGGTTTTATGCTTGTCTTAGAATAAGGTGTTGCTTAGGGAATTACTAACCTTAAACTTTATTTATCCTTTTGTTCTAAGGGGATTTAGTTTTTTGTTGTTGTTATTTTAGGGTATTCTAAGGGAAGACTCTTATTCGGTATCAATACGTCGTATATCGTTCATCCATGTTGTTGCCCTAGTAAGTTATGGTAAAGACTGAAAATACATTCTTTATTGGCTCGTTAGGAATTCATAAGACCTAGAGGGAACGAAGGTAGATACATAAAGATGGAACTCTTCATTTCAAAGGATTTGGGAATTTGTGGCCTTGCCTGGCAACAATGACCCAATTTTAACATCGTCCCCATCTTCAACCATTAGTGGGTTATGGTAAAAGCAGAAAATACATTCTTCATTAACTTGTTAGTAATTACTTATTTATTATGAGTTTAGCAAGTAAAAAAAGTAAGATATATGACTATTTAAAATATATTTAATTATTAGAGAGTAATATTTTATTATGATTCCAGTCACAACGTTTAGGAAGTATCTTAATTTTTAGGTGTTTAAATTTATGCCTGAAGAAAATTGATAGCTCGCTTTGTTTAATATTGATATCGTCTAAGAAAAAAAGAGATTACGTCTTACCTTTAGATGGTGTATAAGTCTAATCTTTTTTTTAAAATTTTGTAAACAAAAAAAAAAACTCTTTAAGAATTCATGGGACTTAGAGGGGCGAATGTGGATACATAAAGATGGAATGCTTCATTTCAAAGGACGTTGGAATTTGTGACTTTACCCAGTAGCACCGCATTCAATTTTAATGTCTGTCGTCCTCCATCTTGAAACTTTAGATAGTATTTCGTCGCATTAACAAATTTTTACAAATTACAAGCTAAAATAAAATATGTTTTAAAAATTTTAAATATATTTTAAACCATCAAAATAAAAGAGTTGTTTTTTATTTTTGTTATAAAAATAGAATAGTTTTATTATTATTTTATTATTCTTTTATAAACATATGGATCAAATACAAAGATTGATATCATTTGAGAGAGGGGTTGGATTGGACCAATTTCTTTAGACAAAGTAGCCAAACTCTTCCCACCACCCCTTTTCCAATCCTTATATTTAAAGTAAAACAAAGTATTAAAATAATAATAAAAAAGAATAAGAAAATCACAAGGCACTAAAGTTGTCAAATTCATGAGATACCCACTATGCATGATGGCCACACAGTTTGTCATATTGTTTTTCTAAAACTTAAATAAATTATTAGAAAAAATATTAATATCATTCTTGACATTATTATTAGAAAAGTTATCAAAGTTCCATTCCAATCTCAAAATGTGGGTTAGGGTTTAGACTTTTTCATTGTTTTTTTTACAGTCTGACTTATTAAAAAAATTAGGTCAAGCTTTTTAACGAGGGTCTCTCACCTTGAATTCTTCTGATTGATCTGCCTGCAATATTCAAGAGGCTGAGTCACAAACCCCTTTGATCACCATTCATTTCAATGTTGGTGGGACCCTAATTCGTCTTAACCCTTTGCCTTAATCAACGGTGATAATTGGCTTATCAAATAAATATTTTCACAGACGTAAGTTGATTTTTTTTTTATTTCTCCATCAACATCAAGTCATCACAAACATGCAGAATATAAAATTATCAATTATTCTTCTCCCCATAAAATAAAAAAAATGAGAAAGGCCAAATAGCTTTTCTTGTTTCTATCTATATTTTAATTTTTCCAATCTGGCTGTATATATTAAAATTAGACTATCATATTTTCTTGCATTTTACTTTATTTAAACAAATTTTTTTTAAAAAATTGAAATATGAAAGGTCTAAATCTAACATAAATGGTATATATATATTTCATTTTAGGAATAAGTAAAAATATAAAAGATTTCAAATTGTCAGGCCTTCTTTTTTTCTGTTTATAAAATATTTTTAAAATTAATTAGTTAACAAAAAAATTAAATTTAAATTCTTTTAGAGCAAAAATGGTTGGTGAAGATATGATAGTTATAGATTTTTAGTTTTTGTGAGGATTTGAAAATTTATCAGCAAAGTAGAAAAGTCCATAATCAACACGAGATATGCCATAATATTCTTCCATTCTTTGCTCCACTTATGGGGTAAACTTAACAAAAAAAAAGTTTTAAAATTTCAATTTAAGAACAAAAAATCAAAATCTTTCGATTAAAATCTAACATCAACAAAAAGGAAAAGTGAAAAAAAAATAAAAAATAAAATAAAAGAGAAAGGTGAACATGTACTCCTTATGCATTACAAGAGACCCCTCTTCCTCTTCCTCTCCCTTTCTCTAACCCCATTTCCATCTTCCTCTCCTCTTTCCAAAGCCGTTTCTGAGATTCTTTCCAATGGTTTTTTCTTTTCCATTGGATTGTGCTGATTTCCAGCTGAAATACGGGAATTAAATCTCTTCAATTGAAGTTGACTTGTGGCTATTTATGTGAATTTTTTTCCTCTGGGAAAACTATTGAACAAACTGTTTGGGGGGTTTTCTTGCTTCTTCTTTCTTCTGTAAACTATCATTCTGGGTTTGTTTCAGAACAGCCTTCAATACGCAGTTGTATATGCCGCGAAAGGATTGAAGAAAACTATTATATTTCCAGAAAATTCCATCTCTATTTTTTTCGCCATTAAAAAAAAAAAGTTTCTCCCCTTGTTTCTGTAAATTTCCTCATATTTATTCTTCTTACCTTTGAGAAAAATAGAGAGACATGGTTAAGCAAGGGCCTTGCTATCACTGTGGAGTTACAAGTGAGTGCTTGTTCCTCCAATATGTGTTTTGTTTTTTGGGTACATCTTTTGTGAGTTCTTGAAGATTTTATTTGCACTGCAACTGGCTTCTCGCATGATAATTTTTACACAACATAGATGTGTGGGGTGGAAGAGTTGATGACTATTATTAATAAAGAATTTAAGCTTCTGCAATTGTAAATGAATTCACGAACGCCAAAATTCTTCTTGTCCGAAGTATTTGAAGCTAAAAAATTTCTGGGAATTTTATTGATTTCTTCCTTGTATATCTTTTGTGACTCTTGTTTTCATTTCTCTTTACTGTTTGAAGTTTCAAGCAAATGCAATTGGCAGAACATGTTCCTGTTAAGGTCTTTATCTGAAAGAGTCAATCTGCATACCATTTGCAGTGGTAAATTGAAGAAAGAGAGAATGAAAAGAACAAAGAAAGTTATGCATTTGTAAAATGCCATAGCTGATCCAGTTTTGCGATCTGAAAGATGTTTTACATAGTGATTGCCTCTTGAATTAAGCAATTCTTCATTGAATCAGAGGATCTTGCTTCTAGCATTGCTTCCATCCTCCAGACATTTCTTCTTTCTCTCCTCCCTTTGGCTGAAAATCAACCTTTAAGCTTCAACTTATGCCTCGAAGATATTAGTTGTTTTTAATGATAGGACTATGTATCTTGAATTTGAATCAGTTCTAAATGTTTAGGGCCTAGCAGGTGTTGTGTCATTTAAAACTCTAGTGTGTGTTCTCATATGTGGTTGAGTGATTGCAGTCATAAGACTCATAACAAAAACGATATTAATTCATTCATTTTACTTCAACTATGATGTCTCAAGTAAGCCTCAGCTATTAATGTTAGGACAATAACTATGTGACTATATGTGCACCTAAGTTTTGCCCATAATGTTATTCAGTTCAGTTCAAATGCTGACATTCTCTTCAGTATTAGTATACACCTCTTCTATGGTTGAATTTACCTCTATCTACTTGAGAACAATAAACCAAGATCTTCATTTCATTGCTAAAGGGTGTTGCTTTCCATTATATTAGTCATTTCAGCTTATATATTACTAAAGAGCAAGCAATCAATATCCTTGTATGGGTCCCTTTCATTTCCTCATAGGAACATTAGTTGATAGTTGCACCTTTGATTTGTCGGGGCATCTGTTTACCCCCCAATTTGATCATAGGAACTCATGTTAAGTATGCATCATTTGTCCATGCTCTCCTATCACTTGATCAATGGCTCTACTAACTTAGAGGGCAGCCAAAAATGCTCTAGTAAGAGAAAAAATGGTACTTTGTGGAAAAAAGAGTTTCAAAAAAACAGATAGGGCTGTTGCCTGTTGGATCCTATTTGTCTCATTCAAATCTACTAAATGAAGGATCTTCTTGCTGACGTTGTTGTTGAGTAATCTTAAATAAAGCTTCCATGCTTCTCAACAGAATTTCCCAGCATTAACAATTTCTCCACTACTGAGATTTATTTTGCCTGTCTGCCTTGTAATTGCAATTTCTGAGAGGATTAAGCTATGTCTTGACTTGTGACAAACTCCCAATTTTGTTTTATAATGAATCATAAACTTGATACTGTATGAATTGTGCATTTGATTGTCTATGTGAAGTACACCTCCATTCTTGTTAACAAAAGTGGAAATTTGTATTGATTTCTGATAATTAAGGATTGCTACAGGCACACCACTTTGGCGCAATGGGCCACCAGAGAAGCCAGTGCTATGCAATGCATGTGGCTCTCGATGGAGAACAAAGGGAACCCTAGCAAATTATACCCCTTTACATGCTCGGACAGAAATGGATGATTATGAGGATCAAAGGCTTTCTAGGGCAAAGAACATATCATTAAATAAGAACAAAGAAGTAAAATTTCTCAAAAGAAAGCAGAACCATGACGATTTAGCATCTGGTTGGGTTGCCTCTGATTACAACCATGGATCTCTAAAGGTTATAGATGAAGCTGCAAGCAATAGATCAAGTTCAGGATCATCTGTCTCTAACTCTGAGAGCTGTGCTCAATTTGCTGGAACAGATGCTAGTGACTTGACAGGTTGGAGTCTGGACATTTACTATATGCTATTATAACTGGAAGATTATTTGTTCACCCTTGATTATGGAAGCATTGATCTTTTCAGTGAGATGATATGGATTTAATTGCCGGTTCATATTTATGATGGGCAATCCATTATCTTGGAGTGTATAATAAAAAATGAGGTAGGCAGGGTGGGAGATATAAATTGCGGGTTCTCAGCATGACTTATGAGGGATGGTTATCTTGAAGGAAGACAAGTGAAAAAAATTAGCATGGCTTTCTATTGACAAAAAGGATCCAATATGTGATATATATATATATATATATATATAAAGAGTTCGACAATTAGATGTTGATTATCTGTTATCAAGTTATATGCGTATAAAAAATATTTCTTAGGTAATACATTTTGTACTGACAACTGTTAATCTTTATCTGTTTATTGGTTAGGTTAGAATGAGAACTCTTTTGTAATGCTACATATGTAATGTCATGCTTCTAATAACATATAAACCCTTCATTTTCTTTGCAAAAAACATGTAATTCTAATTCTAAAGATAGCGTCTGCATGTTGATTTTAGGTCCTGCTCAGTCAATGGTGGGGGAAGGTATGGTGCCCTCAAAAAAGAGAACCTTTGTGAATCGTAAAAAGCCATCTCCTGTTGAGAAGCTCACAAAAGATTTATATACTATCCTTCATGAACAGCAGTCCTATTTCTCCGCATCGTCTGAAGAGGATCTTATTTTTGAAAGTGAAACACCAATGGTCTCTGTTGAGATAGGACATGGAAGTGTTCTTATTAGGCATCCAAGCTCTATAGCCCGTGAAGAAGAATCTGAGGCCAGCTCCCTTTCAGTTGATAACAAACAATGCCCAACGAGTGAGGCATATTCATGCTCTGGTGCTGTTGATATGCATAATGATTTCACTGGCATGAACTTTCCATCTCAGGGAATTGGAAATACCAACTACTCTGCTAGCCAAGGAATTCAGCGGGAGAGACTTAAAAGGCAAGTATTTTTTTGCCCTCTAGTTTGCTAGTCTGGCATAGTATATAGCAAATCCCATGTTGTTTGCTTCTTTGTGCATGTGAATTTGTGAAGAAATATTATGAATGTGGAGGAATTGACTCTCCAGCACTGAAGAACCAGAGAGAATATCCTCAATTCTCACTAACATTTCTTTTCTTTTTGGAGTGTCAGGGAGCCTGAAACTTCACAAATCTTTGGATATGATTCACCACTGTGCTTGATAGATTTAATTGTGAGTTATATTTCCATTTTGTCTCTTTTGATTGCACTATGAAAGATAAATTGACAAATATGTTGAACTTGAAGTTGTGACTGAGGCAAAAAAGATAAATAAATAAAACTAGTGATAAGATTGCATGTTTATGCAATCAGCCGTTCTAATTTAACTTGGATTTTGAAAACAAGCTATAACTTTATTTCATATAATTTGCTTATGTTTTATTGGCCTTGTGCTTTTCTTGTTCCAATGATATACGGATAAATGGTAGTTCATAATGATCAAATCCTGTAATTTTTTATGTAATTCAGTTTCTCCATGTTTGACATAGGATGTTGTAAACTATGAGGTGTTCTTGACAAACATGACAAATGAGGAGCAGCAGAAATTACTGAAATGTCTCCCTTCCGCTGATACCGCTAAACTTCCTGACAGGTCAGTTTCTCTGTCATGCAAAATCCTTTTAGCCTTTTTAAGAATTTTTAGTCTGTATTTTTTAATCTTTCTAAATTAGATAGCAAGTCTAAGTGGATCAAAATTTGTGAAGATTGTGAACTAAAATATCCATATGTATTTAAGCTTTTTATGGCGCCTCCGATATTTGATTTTCACGGCAATATTATGAAGTAGACTGAATCCAACAGTAGTGATGGTTCTTTTTTAAATGTGCAGCCTTAAAAGCATGTTCAACAGCTCTCAGTTCAGAAAGAACTTAACTTACTTTCAACAGCTTCTTGGGGAAGGTGTCTTTGATACCTCTTCATCGGGGGCAAAGGCTGGAGACTGCCAGGATTTGAAACGGCTCGCATTATCTGATTTTTCACAGTCAAAATGGGTGGAACAATATCATTCACTTAAGGTTAATGTTGGCTTATTATGTAGGACATCGTTGGTTGTGTGGTGATGAATTAAGATAATAATACTTATCAGCTATCACATCCTTTTATGAATGCAGAGATGTAAATACCAAGATGAAAAATCTGCTGCTCTTGGATGTACTGGCACTGCATCCAGTAATGCTGCAAACGAGAAGAGATCGTGTGACAGCTCAAAGCAAAGTTTTCCTGGTTAGCCGATTATCCTTTTCTTCTACATTCAAAGGGAAAAAAAGATTATATACTGAGGCCTTGACATTATCTACTCTTTATTACAAGCCGATGCGGAACTGAATTTATCGTGTAAAACTGATGCTATAGTTCAGTTTTGCTCACAACAACAAGCTTTATCACACTATATAGGGTCAGCTACATAGATTACATTATCCCATTATGTTCTATTAACAAACAACTCTTCAGATAAACCCTTCACTAAAAGGTCCTGCTTTAGTTTTGCTTATTTAGCCAAAAAAGTTCAGTTTTTGCTTAAACTAGAAAACACATGGCAATTGGAATGATAGTCATGGCACTTGGACATTTTCTGAACGTCCTACTATTTATGATTAACATCACACAATTGTAATAACCTACCTGAAGTTTGATTTGATTAATTTTGTTATCACTTATGCATCTTCCTTTTTTTAAGTCTTTTGTGATTATGATTATTCTACTGCCTTAGAGGCTTTCGATTTGCTTGCAGGCAATGAGCCTTGCTACTAGTCTTCAAATTATACTAAAACAACTTAGCAATAATAATGTCCTCATCTTATAATCATTTGAATTCATTGAGCTATTATTTAGTTTATTAGAACTGCTGCTGGTTTTCTATTGTGATTATGGCATAAATGAAGAGTCTTTCATAACATTCCCTCTGTTTTTTTTTCAGAACTTAAGTCAACAGTTAGGAGCCCCCAAAGGGTGATCATGAAGGCTGGTAGTCAGAGCAAGGAAGTCATTGAAGATGGCTCTTGCTTCAGTCCAAAAGGCCTATTGGCTTTTCCCGCCAATGGCAGCCCACATATGCTGTATTCTTTCAACTTCGTCGACGAGAGTTCTGATCAAGATCTTCTGCTCGAAGTGCAATCTAACAGTTCATTTCCAGAAGCAGAACTGCTGCATCCAACCTTAAGATTCGGTTCTCAGCTGAGCACTAGCGGTAGCTCAGCTTACCGGCATGGTGACCATTACTGATGAGCCTTGTCTTGTCTTGTGAAGTTTCTGGGGTGGCTATGGCCTTAAAAAGCCTGTGTCTTGATTAGGGTAAGCATACTTTGCATCTTAAATACCAAAATCCCTGTAAAAGATATATGATGGCTGGTGATGATTTTGTTATTATACAACTACCTTTCGGAGCTTGGATTGCAAAAAAGGGATGAAATTTGGTTGGGGCTATTTTTGTATAGGTTTGATGACAGATTGTAACATATAGCATGAAACTCAGAGCGATGAAACTCCAGAGTTTTGATTGATTGCTCTTGTAGTTTATGCTGTTAATAATTTTAGTCCCATGTTTTCCCCTATGAACTCTGAACTTGGGTGAAGGAAAAAAAATAATGGAACGTTATAGTTACATTTCTGAAGTAGAACTGAGCATTTGCTAGGTTGGACTCCAACTAGGGGAGAATTACAGTTAAAGACCAATTTATTAAGTTAACTTCGCAAGGTTACTGGTTTTATGTTTCTAAACTTACAAATTGCATAAATTTACCCTTGAACTTAGCAGTAAATTCCATTAAACTCGTGAGTTTACTTAATAAATTTACTGTTTTTATATTTTTACTTTATACAATCAGACTTGTGTTGATTTTATAGATTTAATTACATTTAGTGATTCATATATGAACTTTATAGAATTTGTTTTGTGAAGTATAGTAAATTATGAATGTGGATAGATTTAATTTCAATTATTTAAATTTGAAGTATATTTAAATTAAATTGTTATCATTTTTTATATTTTAATTATTTAATCATATATTTTTAATACCTAGCTTTTTATAAAAGTAAACTCTTCCGAGCTGATTATTTAAGTTTGCAATATGAGTTTACGTACTTGTTACTAAAGGTGTTCATAAAGCTTACTGCCCAATATGTTTACCTGAGTCTATAAAAAAAAATCTACCTAACCTGATAAATATAGGGTAAAGTTAAGTATTAGACTATAAAATATAACCCATACACTTTTTAGATTGGGCATTGGGCAGGAAGTTGCCTTACCCTATTCATGAGCACTCATTCTTTTATTTTTATTTTTATTTTTTTTCATAGATGCTACATTTGGAAGGGAGAATATGATAATTACTGGTGATTAAAGGGTCATTTTATAAATATAAGTAGTTAAGTAAATAAGTTGTGTATTTTAATATTTATAACTATATTGATTTTTTCTTTTTCTTTAACTTTACTAATTATAATATGATTATATTATAAATTATAATTGTTTATTTTATTTTATTTAGATGTTTTATCCTTGACAATATTTGGGAAATTGATACAAAGTTACAATTATAAATTACTTATACTTCAAAGTTTTTTTTATATGCAATAAATTTTCATACTTTAATTATTATCTTTTTGTTACCTTATTTTTAGTGGATTATATATATTATTTAACTTTTGAAGACATATTAATATTGTATTATTTTAGAATTTTATAATTGTAAATTATTTTTCACAACATGAGTATAGCATCACAACTTGGGTATATCTAACCTAAAATAGTTAGGGCTTTTATTAGGTAGGGTCAGGGACCAGGTTGTAAAATGTAGCCTATAGTTTTTTCGGACAGGGTATCAGGCAGGGAGATTGCTCTACCCAACTCTACCCATAAATACTCTTACTTATTACGAGCTTGTAAGTTTAACAACCTTGTTAATAAAATCTTAAAATTTTTAAAATTATATTGCAACAAGGCGAAGCCTTTCTTTCAGGGAAAAGGAAAATATGTAATGACCGAAAATGAAAATTTAATTAATATCTCACTTCATCATAGGGACATGATGAGGGAGTATACTGCAAGATCAAGACAAAAACTTACAAGAACGAAAATAAAAATTTACACAAGTTTGTCTTAAAAAACTAACGGAAAATTTACATGTGGTATTATATGGATGCTTCATCAATTTGTTTTTTCAAAATTTCGATAGAATTGAGACTACTACATATGTGGTAATGAGCCAAAAATAGGAATAATTTTATTTAGTTAAAAATATCCTTACCCATTTAAAATTTAGAGTGTAAAGTGTATTCTCTATTCTTTTAAAACTATTTTTAAAAATAAGTTTAAAAAAACTATTTGGACAATTATTCTAAAAAATTGTATTTAAAAATTAAAAAACATAAAAATTTATTTACATCAATCTTTTAAAAGTCAGATAGAATGAATGTTAGACTAGAGAAATTATCGAATCATAGTTTAAACAAGTAGATCGATTGGATTGTTTAATCATGTTAACATAATAATTAAAGTAAAAATAATATTATATATACATATAATGATATAAATATAAATATAATTAATTTAAATTAATGAAAAGTCAACAATGTTCAAATGTATGTCCCAACAAAAGTCAACAATCAACTTAACACAATATAACCCTAGCCCACGAACCTATTACGTAATATATACATATATATTGATAAATATTATTCAAAAATTAAATATAAAATTAAGACGCAACCTTCTTTTTAATATAAAAATGTTGAAAGATAATAAGAAATTAAAATTCCCTTCATTTTATATCCCTGGTTAGTTGGCAAAAATAGGTGCTCGTTGAATAATTGTAGTGGTTTTAATTTTTTATTTTTAATAATTAAAAGTAATATTAATTTATGATCTACGGGTTAAAAGTAAGGGCGTACTTTTTTAGTTTTGTTAAAAAAAATTTAAATAAATTTAACATCTCTCTCACTATAACCCTAATATTTAAAAAATATTTATAAAAAATTTACAATCTTATCTATTAAAAAAATTATCTCAATTACAATAAAAATAAAATTTATATTTTTATAAGATATAAGATAATTTCTTATTATATATGTGAATTATAACCTTTCTCAATACTAATTTCTCTCTCAATTTTTATTATTTTATCAATACTTTAAATAAGATAAATTTTTATATATTTTAATCATCTTAATTATATTTAAATAAAATATAATAATTTAATATATTTTAATTTTAATTAGTCAATATCTTATCTAAAATAATTTATATAATTTTTTAAATAAAATTTTTAATTTAATTTAGATGAATTTTTATTTTTTAAATTAAAATACTTATTTTTTAAAAAAATAAAATAGATCGGATCTATACGGAATCCGGCGATGAAGTTTGGATCTTTGGACTCGATTTGAGGGATCTCCCGCTAAAGTTCACAACTTGAACGAGAAGAGATCAGCCGCAGTAGATCTCAAAGCTCTCTCCATTGATGGTTCTCTTCGTCTCCAATGGGGATACAATTCAAACGGAAACAGATCTCTCTCTTTCTTGATCTTAGAGTTCTTGGCCTCTTCTCCGTCTTCATGTTTCTGCATCACTTGACACTGAATGCTCTGCTGCTGCCTTGCCGTTCACACCTCTTCCTTGCCTATTTCATGTTAACCTGTCATCATACTGGCGTCTGCCATCTGAACAAAATCATGGAGGTGGAATTCATTTGTCCTCTTCTTATCAATGCCTCACCCTTGCAAATTCACTGAATATATATGGGGATTTAAGAATCTCTTTTCATCTTCAGGATGGTGAAAAGAATTTACAGACTGGTTAAGGGTAAATTTTGCTAAGATACTACCTCCATCTCAAAACATAAGATCCCTTAAATCCAATTGTTTTCTAAAAAACCGTAAAAGCTAGTTAAGAATAATAAATAAGTAAGAAATACTTTTTATTTTCTAAAAATACTAATATTTTTTAAGTATAAATATCTTTCTATTATAGATAATCATATTTAAAATACTATCGAATATTAAATATATATATATTTTTTAATATAGATTTAAAATTTAGTTAATTATGTTATAAGAAACAACCTATTAATAGATTTATTGGCTTTCAAAGCCCACAAGCTTTATTATAGATAATAGGTAATATTTATATTATAAATAATCACACTTTATCTCTAATATTTATTTTTTCTTCTAATCATATCTTTTATAATATAATAAATTTTAAAATTTGTCTTATTTTCTTAGAAAATAAATTCGAAGAGCTTTGTTAGTGATAGGTAATTTATTAAATTTGGGTTGAATGGAGGGATTTATGTCCATATTAAAATAGATTTTGATTTTGGAATTGTTCATCATCTTCTTCATTGAAGGGGCAGCCATGTTCATCATTTTCTTCATCGACAGAGCCTCTTATAAACACGCAAGCTGAGAGCAACTGAACCATAGAGCTTGACAGAGGACAGACACGTACCAAAGGACGCGAGACTTCAGAGCACAACAGTCGTCCGCCACAGAGGTCTTTGAATCTGGAGAAGATGCCTTCAAAGCTCCACCAGTGACATCTTTATATATAAAAATAAGGGGTAAATTTGTACTTTAGATTTTCTCGCTTGTGAGGGAAAATCATATCTCACCAGGAACGGACTTTCGCTCAAACGTGAGAAAGGGCTTATTTTGATAGATTTTAAAAAATAATTTAAAAAAATAATTTTTAGATAATAATTGAAAAAAAAATTTAAAAAAAAGTTAATAATAAAAAAATAGTTCTAAATAAATAAATATTTAAATAGTTATTATTAGAAATATTTTTATAATTAATAAATTATTAAAATAATATAAAATAAAAAATATTAATTATGTATCCGTTATTTACTTATCACTATATACCTTTTTCTTTGCTATTTCATTGGATACGTCTCTTCTTCTTTTCTCCACTTTTCTCTTCTAGTGATGAACTGTGAGCACACAGGACAAAACAATTGCGTTCCATTGCAATGTCTGCTTCCACGACGAGACTACAGCCAATAACATCTTCCTTTATGACGAGATAGTGGTGAGACGTGACCGCCTTTTTTTTTTCTTTTTCTAATGATGAATAGATAGTAGATTTTTCTATTCTAATCAGCATATAGTATAAAAAAAAATAAAAAATGAGAAAAAAATAAAAAAAAAATAAAAATAAAATAATAATTAATAGTCCATAAATTTTTTTACTGTTTTAAAAATTAATTTCAATAATTTATTTAAAATATTAATTTTAAACTATAATTTAATTTAATTTTTTTAGATAAATATAATTATTTATTTTTTTAAAAAATAAACTAAAAATTTAGACAAACAAACACTTTTAAAATCAAAATTTTGAAATCTCATTGAGCAGGAAAATCACTTCCCGAGAAAATTGCACCCCAAGCAGTTGCTGCTAGTGAAAAATTTGGATTTTTTGTTTCCATATCTACCCCTCTCATTTCAAGAAAATTGCATCCCCCACCCACCCCCAATATTAATAAGAAACCTAAACTCAACTTTGGAAAAAAATTATATTGACATAAAGAAATACCTATTAATAAAAAATAACACTTTATTTCTAACTAATAGCAAAATTTAAAATTCTCCAATTAAAGCATTTTCTATCCAATTTTTTTTAAAAAAAATATTTAGCATGTATTAACAACACATTGATACAAAATAGCCTAACCAATTCATTAGAAATTTTAGTCCATAGTTAATACATCAATAAATAGTATAAAAAATTCAATAAACATAAATTTTATAATTGGCAAGTAGATTTAAATTTAAATTTAAAAATAAAAAATTGAAAATAAATAATAAAAGCAAAATATGAATATGAATAAATAAGGGCATAAAAAAATATTAAGTTAGGCAAAGTAATCAAGTAAACAAAGAACATTATAAATAGCCTAATTATTTAGTAGCCAGTATATTTTTAAAGGTATATTGATGATACTTCCTCGCTCCTTTTACCTTCATTGAATCAAACACCAATAAAACTCGTGATCCCTCCCTCTACTACCATCATTTTGTCAGAGATATGATCCGGGTTTTGAATTTTCTCCAAGCATATTGAAAATTGAAACATGTTGTCATCTTGCATGAAAAATGTGTCCTTTTTAGATAGAATAGAATAAAGTAAAATAAAAATATAATTTTTGTATTAAAAGCATATTTAATATTCTTACATAAAGTGTAAAAAAAATCTTCAAATAATTTCATTTCAATTCTCAAATTTTAAAAAACACGTACCAATATATAAAATGATAGATAGGGTAAATGAAATTGCCCTTAAGTTGCAGAAAAGATATATTAGTCAATCTTATAATCACAATAGTTAAAATTATATATATATATATTATCAATTTTGTTATTATTATAATCAATTTCTCATAACCTAATCTAATTATTTAAACCAATAATTTATTAAAAAAATAGTCAATCTCATTATTAAAATAATTAAAATTATTATATGTGTTGATAATTTGATTATTAATATAGTCAATGCTTACAATTTAGGGGTGGCTCTATATTTTCTCAAAAATATTAAAATCTCAAATTAATACTTGTGACTAATTTATTGTTTTATTGATTAGTTTGTTTTTTTAGAATTTTAGAATTCATGTGATATTTTCTCATAATTTGTTCTAAAAAGTAACCAAAAAAATTGTTTTGTTTGAATTATTATAATAAAAACATAATATTAAATATTTTAGGGAAATTTTCAATTAAATGCCTTTAGAATTTGAAAATTACAAATCATTAATTTACACTAAAATTTATTGCTATTTATTCATTAAGTGTAATAAATAGCTAATCAAGTGCCGTAAACAAAATTAATTGGAGATTTTGAAAGTTTTAGGGTAACTCTCTGGAATTCTCCCAATATATTATATTTCAATTTAAATTTTTTATTCTGCAAATAGCTATCACCCTTACTACTGCTACATGCCATTCCAAAATCGGCGTATTTGTCAGTGACTTTTCTGCCCAAGTTCAACCAATACCTGTTTTCGTTTTCCGATGATTGGATGAGGAATCTCTTTAAGCCAATAAAACGATTGAGAAAATTGCGAAGCTCACAGAAGATTGTTTCTTGTCACTATCCACTCGACTGTTTTCAATATTTTTATTGCATCATCCTATCGTGAATTAGAATTCCGTAGCCATAACTCCATCTTCATTTCTCAAACACGCGTTTCCACTTTCTACAATCACAGAGCAGAGTTCACAACAATGGCCTCCTTCTCTCCCCCTACAAATTTCCGCACCACCTCTTCTTCCTCATATTCCAAAATCCATCTTATCATCTACAAGCCTTTCACTTATCTCAAATCTAAAAACCCTTCCTTTTTACCCTCTACTAATTTGAAAGCTTCAACTGACAATGGGGTTGGAACTTCAGCTGTTACTCGAGTGGAACCGCCGCCGCAGGTTGTCTCTGAGCCTACTTCTCCGCCGCCGGCGTCTGAGAACCTTGAGGGCTCTGTGGGAACCAATGGATCCGTTGCTGCGGTGGCCGAAGAAGCGAAGGTGGTGGCTAGTTTCAATTTTAAGGATGCAAGATGGGTTAATGGGACATGGGATTTGAAGCAGTTTCAGAAAAATGGAAGTACTGATTGGGATGCTGTGATTGATGCTGGTGAGGTTTATGAGATTTGTTCTTGGTTGCTAAATTAATGTGCTCAGTGTTGCTGATTAAGCGTATCTTGTTAAATGAGTAGTTTGAATTGACTGATTCTAGATTTGGGTCTCATTTGGGTTCTGTGACTTCTGCTCATGTTTGAAGTTATTGTGATGATATTTCAAATATCTATCCATTTGGGCTTCTCTTTGTTTTCATAACTACCGTTTCCTGTTTACAATGCGTGAACAACTGATCAGCTTGAGGTTTAAATGACTAAGTAAACACATTTTCGCGGGATAGTTGAACTCAGGTTATGCTTTAGGTTCTTGTTTTCTGAATATGTCAATTTGACAATGCATATGCTACTCAAGCTTCAAGCTAATGAATTTGATGCCATTTTCTCCACTCACCATTCCTTATTCCAAGGTCTTGAGACATACCAGAAAAGAAGATAAAGAAGAAAGGAATTAGGGCTTTTGGGAGATTCCCTTGTTATGTATGAGTCATATATACATATGGCGATTCTTTCTATCGCAGTTTCTTATTCTCTTTCTGATTTTCACATTTGCTTAGACAAGTGTCATGACTCGTAAATAATAAATTCTTCCCCTTGTCAAGAGCTAGTCTACGTCTCCACATTAACAAACTGAACACATTTAAAAAAAGAGGGAGAAGAGGTGAATGGGGATAAAGAAGATTAGTGGATGATGATATCTAAGTGGGATGTGAAATCTTACCCAAAAACTTGCTATTGAACGGAAAAACTGATTCACTTAAATACTCTATTGACTTGTTATCTCATTCTATCAAGTCTATATCAGTGGATCAAATATTCAAATTCGTTCCTTGTTATCATTATTTGGTTGAATGTGTATGATTGTATGACATTGGATGATCCAATTTATATCTGTTCCTAAGAATTCTAGCTAGTAGCAACTTACCCTAAGAACTAAGTAAGCCTTTCAAAAAGAATATTCACAGATTAAGAGGAAGAGTTGGAGCAAGGATTTGAGTCATGTGTTATTAGTCTCCAAAGATGTCATTATTAATCTAAGTATCTCCTTTCTTATTTGTTTTCAGAGGCTAGAAGAAGAAAATGGCTTCAGGATAACCCAGAATCATCCAGCAATGAAGACCCTGTAGTTTTTGACACGTCCATTATACCATGGTGGGCATGGATGAAGAGGTTCCATCTTCCAGAAGCTGAACGGCTTAACGGTTTGTTCTGAAATGAAACTAAACAAAAGCCGGGTTATGCGAAAATGATAGCAACGTTAAACCTTGTTTTGTTTCTGTTGCAGGGCGAGCTGCAATGATAGGATTCTTTATGTCATATTTGGTTGATGGCTTGACGGGGTTAGGCGTAGTGGATCAAACCAACAACTTCTTCTGCAAAACTCTGTTGTTCATATCAGTGGTGGGAGTTCTGGTGACCCGAAAGAATGAGGACATTGAGAATATTAAGAAGCTATTGGAAGAGGTTACATTCTATGACAAGCAATGGCAAGCAACCTGGGAAGATAATGAAAACTCAAGCTAGCTCCAGAAAGGAGTAATGCATGCAAATGCTATATATTCTCTGTATCTTAATAGCAGTGTTGTTGTTAGTTATCTTGCTGCTGCAAAACCATGACATTAACATCACAACATGAATTAGCCATATAATATTATTCTATAGCCTCCTGAATCTTAATGTGTTGGTTTGTTTAAAGTTGTTGTTGATTGGCTCTGTTATAATAGTCAATGGTTGGTTACAAGGCCACCATTAACATAGTACTGAAAAGTTGGAAATCAGTGGTCTTGTAGTTTAGTGTTATATAAGCTTCCTTAGTGGTCTTGGAGCAGTTTTTGTTGGTACCTTGGATTAGTTGTGGCTTATGATTGCAAAATCACAACTCTCAAAATAAAGTTAAATTTTTTACGTGCTAAGCATTTTTTTGTGACAAAAACATAGAGAAAATGATAAAATTCAAACTAGGTCTGTTTGTAATAATAGATATGATTTTAACAATACAAAGTTCGATTTAATATTTATTATTTTCTTCAGTTATTTTTTTTGTTTTTCTCTCAAAAAGATCTACTAAGCACATTTTTAAAGACTAATTATATTCGTTTTCCTGTTTTTATTTGGATTGCATTCAAGAAATTTTTAGGATGCCAAATGGGTTCTGAGACTAGAGTGTAATGATGGTGTTGGACCATAGATGAAATAGACTCAACCTTATCCACAAATATTTAGCGAATTTGAGTCCTAAATATGTATATTATTTTAAATAAAATTATCCCTAATAAAAAAATATTTATATTTAATAAAAAATATCAAAGGTTTGAATTTTTTTTTTTAAATTATTCACATTTAACCCATGATAATATTTTAAATATAATTATCTCTGATATATGTGTAAAAAAATATAAAAAAAAAGGGAAAAAGGTTAGAGCTATACATTTATTATTTTAAATAGAGAATATTTTTTTGCCAAAAATTTTAAATAGAGAATAGATTCTTAAAATTTTTATCATAAAAAAAACTTTTAATTATAAAATTTATCGTCTAAAAGCCTATATTCTTAAAAAAATCTAACACATCGTTAATTGTATATAACACATCTTTATATATATAAATATTTTCTATTTTTCATATAATTAAATATAGGTTACACAACACAATTAAAAAAAATTGTAACGGCTAAAAATAAATTATACGTGCTTTTTTTAAAAAAAAATATTCAAGCATATTAATTTTGCTATGGAAAATTTCATAGCAATTTTCTTAAAATTTTAAAAAACACGATTTTTTTTTTTGCTTAACAAAAATATCCAAACACAAACGTATTGCACATTTGAATATGGCTGTACAGCTGTATGGTCTTCAATCAATCCCACCAACATCAATGCCAACGGGATCCATTTTTAAACCTTCCAATACACATTCCAATTTTAAAGACACATTCCAATACATATTAACGTGTGCCAAAGTGGGTCAGAAAAGCCATGTTTAAATGGGGAGAATCCCAAACATTTATCACATTTTTAAGGTTCCGTATTATATCGGGATTCGTCTTGATGGTCATCATGAATAATTTGATTTATTATAGCTTTTAAATTATTTATAATATATATGTATATAATACTACCTCTAATTTATTTAATTAATTTAAATATATTAAATAAATTAATTATTTATAATAATTATGTATTAATTTTTCTAAAATATACATTCAATTATCCAATTATATGTATTTGAATTATCTTTGATAGAAATTATCTTAATATATATAATTATATAGGAATATTTTAAAAATAATTATATTTGAATTATATTTAATATAATTTTTTCTTTTTCATGAACTTAAAATAATATTATTTTGAGTTAAAAAAATAATATTTTATTATATTTATACTATAGTAACATTGTTTTATTATATTATGGATCTGTTTAGATAAGATTTTAAAAAATAATTTATGTAAAAAATGATTTTTTGATAGCTTTTAGAAAATGGTTTATGGAGAAAAGGTTATGAACAAAATAGTTTTGAATAAATGAGTATTTGAATAGTTATTTTTAGAAATATTTTTATTATTGATAAATTATGAAAAATGATATGGTTATTAAAAATAGGAGAGATGAGAGAGTAGAGAGGAGATAGGGTGTAGAAGATATATGAGAGATGAGAAAATGGTATAAAAAAGAAAGAAGAGAGGAGAGAAGGTATAGAAAAGAAAAGAAAGAGGAGAGAATGTGTAAGAAAAAATAAGGGTAATATAGTAATTTGTTAGTTTATAAATTTTTTTACTGTTATAAAAGCTACTCTGACTAGTTTATATAAAATTTTAGTTTTAAACCATAATTTAGTTTAAAAGCTTTTTTAAACAAATATAGTTAGTTATTTTAAAAAATTTTAAAATTTAAGTTTTAAATAAATCTAAATTTAAAACTTAAATTTAAGGCATAATCTAAACACACTGTATGTGTGGGTGGGTCATGTATGAATATTCTTTAATGGTTTTTGGTTCAAATATTATTTTCTTTATAATTATATATAAATATTTTTATATATTTTAATTGAGATAAATAAGAATGACACATGTATTTAAAGAAATATACTGAAAAATAATAAAATATGAATGGTTTAAATCACGTGAAAACCAAGTATGTGTACATAAGTCAAGTAACCTCTAAGAGAGGTAAGTAGGGACATCTTTTGTTGCTTTTTGCACCAAACGCATACAAACACTCTAAAAATTATGTTTCTATCCATTCGTCTTTCCCTCTCCTACTAGATTCGCATATCATCTTCAATAATACTCAAAAAATAAATCAATAATAAATAAATATAAAAACACCAGAGATCTCTGATAGTAATTACTTTAATTTATAATTAGTTATCATGCCAAATATTTAATAATATTATAATTATTTATCTACCAAGCAAATAAGGATTTGATAAATTTTTATACTCGTACATAAAAAAATATATTAATATTTTATAAATACAGAATACATACATGTCATTCTCAACAAAAGAATTTTCAGCGGGTGACTTTTTCTAAATTTTCCACAATCCAATAAAGTAATAATAATAATAATTAAAAACCAGTACAACTGGCAAAAAAAAAAAAATCTTTTGATCTCGGTTAGATGACCCCTCATGGTTCTCAAACCGATTTCACTGTAAGCTTAAAAAAATGTATTTTTTTTATTTTTAACTTGATTAAAAGTAATTTATTTTTTAATATTTAAATAATTTTAGCTAATATATTCAATTCATATAAATTAGTCAACATTACCTTATAATAATCACCAGAAAAGGTAATAATTAATGTGACAATAGAGATACCCATCTCAAATAAACATGTTTTACGAAAATAAAGTAGGAATAATAATTTATCAGAATCGTTAAAATATAAAATTTAACTTTGTTTGAAAAACTAAAATGGTTTTATTCTTCTTGAAATAATTACTGATATTTTTCGAAATTATTATTCACCCTTAATAAAAAAAATAAATTTATATTATTTTTATAATATTGTCCTCTCATAATCAATCGTATTAATCATATCAGATATCAAATCTATAACTTAGCGATAGTATTTTAAACTAATTTTTACTAAAAAAAATTAACATCATTAAAATTACCTACTCTTTTCATGTCCACCCTTATTTATATATTAAGGTAAACTAATCACAAATAAACATAACAATTTTATTGATGTCAAATACTCCATCCATTGAAAATTATAAAACACTTTTAACAAGTAATTATCTTAGTATTAACTTATTTAATAATCTTTAAAATTACATATTCTTTCTATAAGGTCTCTCAATTTAAAATTTTTTATTAACTACACCTCTAATTAATTGGGGGCATTTTTGGAATAACCTTGTTAATTACATTTTGAAAGACCAAAAATGTCAATCATGTTCAAGAATGTAGGACAACACTAAATGCCTGTTTGGCAATAGTTTTTAGAAATTAATTTTGACTAAAGTCTCAGTTTAAAAAAATTTGAAACAAACATCAATTTTTATCTAGACATTTTATTCTCTACCCTCTCTCCTATCCTATTTATTCTCTACCCTCTCTCCTCTCTCATACTTTAATCAAATCATACCCCTTTTGATAATTTATTAATATAAAAAGTGATTCTATTACTAATCATCCAAACATCTTTATTTTCAAAATCTATTCTTCTCAAAATCTATTCTCCACAATCTATTCTTCCTAAAATCTATTATTTTCAAAATCTATTCTCCAGAATCTATTATCTAAAAACTAATCCAAACG
The DNA here is from genome assembly GCA_037074615.1 of Leucaena leucocephala. Taxonomy (NCBI): domain Eukaryota; kingdom Viridiplantae; phylum Streptophyta; class Magnoliopsida; order Fabales; family Fabaceae; genus Leucaena; species Leucaena leucocephala. The sequence continues at coordinate 14,868,937 of CM073570.1, forward strand.
GGCCCTAAACATAAATACATTTTAATATAGATTTAATTATTAATTTATCATTGAGGTATTAATTCTAATTAAGGTTATTAATTAAACTCATAAATTTAAACAAATTTTAGGAACATAAAATTGTTTCATGAACTTAAATTGAAAATTTGTACAAATTTATTTTTAAGACTAAATAGTTTTTAGACATGATCAAATAATTAAAATATAAATTAATAATAAATTAATTTAAATATATTTCAAATATAAATAATTAAAATTAAATCTATTAACATTTATAATTTATCATACTTAATAAAAAATTATATAATTAAATTTAAAAAATCAGCATAAATTTAAAAATAAATCGATCTTATAATTAAAAATATAAAAATAATAAATTTAGCAACTAAACTCTTGAATTTAACTGAATTTATTAGATATATCTATAAGTTTAAGCTCAATTAACATGATTTATAATTTAGAAATACAAAAAATGAGAAACTTGAAAAGTCAATTCACTCAAGAGTTTGGTAAGAATTAATGCTAATTTTCTAGAGATACAAATCCCGTCGATAATTCATCAGATATTGTAAACATTAATTAAATTAAATTAATGAATATGATAAGTCGTTGTTAATGAATTGTAATTATCTTGTTAGAAATAGAATCGTAGGAAGGGAATGCGTAAATTCAGGGAACAAAGGCAGCGACAGCCTTGGCCGTTTTCATGAATGTTCAGAGTTGTAACGACCCAACGCACGGAACACCCAACGCACGGAACACGTGTTCGAATTACTCGTACCACACAAATTAATTTATTTTTATTAAATTAATTTTTTAATGGGATAGTCCACTTTACGACTTGCATTGTACAGTTTCCACTTAATACGACTTTTCAGCGTTTTTTATTACCCCATTTATTCCTCGTGCTTTAATTTCCCCTTTCTTTATCTTCCTTCCTTCTTACTCCCCAGAAATTATATAATCCTTCCCCCTTTTCTTTGTTCTCCGCAATTTCAGGTTTTTGCACCCAGACAAAGAGAAAGAGAAAAAGAGAGCCTTCTGTTTCTGGTTTGTGTTCGCCGGCAAATATGTCATCCTGCTTGTCGGAGAACTCGGAGGTTTCTGACGTGAAGACGGCGGCCAAGTCGTCGGAGCAGTCAGCCTTCTCTCAGACTTGTAGCCTCTTGAGTCAGTACCTAAAGGAAAAAGGAAGCTTCGGAGATCTTAGTCTCGGAATGAAATGCAACATCAAAGGAACTGGTATGCTTTGATTTTTCAGAAATTTTAAGTTTTTTGTCCTCGAAAATATCGAAGGTTGCTTGTTCACTGTTTGGATCCCCGGAAATAAGAGATATAATTCTTTTCCTCTTGCTTCGTTCTCCATTGAATTAAATTGAATAAATCGTAGGATAGGATTATAGGAGACAAGTTTCCTGCAATTTCACTATAGATCTAAAAAAAATGCTTCGGGTGCCCTTGTAATTTCCCCTAACTTGAGGAAGATTAATGTACTGATTATAAGATTAGGATATTAGAGTTTAAATATTTTCGAACTTCCCAAAATTCACTCCTATAAAAACTCTATTTATGTTATCCGAAACGCCGGACTTTTTCTTTTTTCCTTGTCCTTGGTTTCTAAATTGGGAACTATATAAGGTTTGAGATATTTTGAGTAGACTGGAGAATATTTTGGGACATGGGTTAGATTCCCCACTTATATGCCTTTGAAGATCTCTGAATTTGGAATCATTTTTACAGGGTCTCATGAGACGATGAAGAACCCTGTTCCGACCAAGACTCCTGTGAATCCCAGGTGTGTTCCCTTCTTTGTTTCTTCAATTTCTGATAAGGGTTTCAAAAACCCATAATTACCAAAGAATCTTGATTATTGTTGTGTGATCTCTTTGATGATGAACAGTGTGATGAATTCTGCGAGTAAGGAGATTAAATCTCAACAGTTGACAATCTTTTATGGGGGACAAGTTCTTGTGTTTGATGATTTTCCTTCTGAGAAAGCAAAGGAGATCATGTCACTTGCAAGCAAAGGAATCTCCCAATCTCAGAACAGATCTGCTTATAATGTTGCCAGCAATTTGGTTCAAGAACACTCTCAAGCACAACCCAGACCTGTTATTGCTGGTAATTCCCATTTGCTTTTACTGCATGCTTTTTGTGACAATGGAAGAAATATTGTGTTTCTGATCATCAATTTTTCTTTTCCTTACAGATCTACCAATTGCAAGAAAAGCTTCACTACACCGGTTCTTGGAGAAGAGAAAGGATAGGTAGGTTCTCTCAAACAAATTAATACTCACTATAGTCTTTAATACAAGAGTTAATTGATTTTTTTGAGTAGATTAAGGAAACTAAATAAATCAGTTAATTATAATCAAGTCTAATATCTCAAAATGAGTTCATATTATGTACTCTTTAATCTATCTAAATTAGTTAACTTTTATATAAAGTACGAAGATAGTAACTTTGATCAAGAAATGTTGCTTGTTCCATCTCTGTGTTCAATTAAATGACAAGGTTTTGTTCTTTTGCGTTTCCAGAATTGCTGCCAGAGCTCCATATCAGACAAACAATGCCAAGAAGCCAGCTGAAGACATGCCATGGATGGGCTTGTCTCCTGATTCACCACAAGTCTGAAGCTGCATGCAACTAGCACATCCATAGTTGTTGTTGGGATATTTGTGACAATATTTTTATGGATATGATTCGTTAGGATTAAGAATCAGAGACGATTGCTTAGGTTCCATGTTTGGTCTTCTTCGAATTCCCTACATCTATAGAGAAGTTACAGTTTAAGAACATTCATGTATTCAAGACTTCAAATCCCTCCTAGGAGTTGGCACTACCCAAGTAAATCTAATTACGTTGCTTCTTCTAAATTGATTTTTGAATCTGTGGTATATGAATCTCTACTGATTGTTTCATTACCGTTTGCTAGGAAGTATGTGATATCTGCAGTGAATATCTGGTGCAACGTAACTAGTCAAGGATTTTGATTCCACTATAGCGACATTGTCGGATGAATGGCCAGGAACTAAACTAAATAATTCAATTTCCCAATCATGGTTCTTTCAAGTAATATCGCTATTCTTCAGTTTGAATTTGGAAATGTTTGAATTTGGAAATGCTTGCTTCACAGTCAAATTGTAGGCGATAACATGTGAACAACAGCATCAAATGATGAGATAAAATACATGGCGGAAGTGCCTGCATAAAAACTAAATCGCAGAAACGTATTGTACTAGTTCATATTTTGGCATCAACAGAATGTTACAATCTGAATTTGTATTAATGTTAAAACTCTCCACGGCTTTTCTCGATTCTTCGTAAGAACAAGGGAATGGGTTTTTCCAAGACGGTAACATTAACATTGTTCCAAACATCAGACGTTGTGGGAAGTGAGGCAATTCTCTCAACAATATGCATGTCTTCAGGAAAAACAGATCCAAATACAGTGTGCGCATTTCCCCACTCTGCATGATTAGCTAGGCTAATAAAGAATGCAGGGCCAGAACCAACCCAAGCAACTGAACCTCTTTTAAGAATAGGGCAATCTTCTATAGGAATTTCCTTGAATGTGGTCCCTTGGGCTTCTAGTACCCCTTGAATCAATCCATATGGTGGTCCAAAAGCAGCCTAGAATAGAGAGTATTATTACTCCATTACAAAATTTGGATGTGTACTGAGATAAAGAAAATTCTTGTATGTCTTTATATGCCACAAAGCATTAGATCAGGAAATCAGACCCTTACATTTTCTACGTGGTTTCCAGCTGAATCCCATGATTCGCCTCGACTCTCTGCACGGTAAAAGTGGCAGCCGGCACAATGGCCCAAAGCCAACAGCTCCAGAATGTAAGCAACAGAATGAGGGGCACAATCGGGGAAAAGCTGCACCATATAGCATTTAGAGTCATAAAAAACCAGTCATTAAAAAGTTAAACTATAGATAATAACACCACATCATAATGAATGACAGATTAAATAATGTCAGATACTCCCTCTGTTTCTAATTATAAGAGCTAGATAGGGGGTTGAATTTATTTCTAAATATAAGACCCTAATCCACTTTATCTCCTAAAATTATAATTTTTCTCCCAATGTATCCCATATAATTGCACATGTCATGGGATATCTATCAAGAGTAGTTCAAATACATATGATTAAAGGCAGAATTTTTGGGAAATCAACACACAATCATTACAATTAACTAATTCACCTAACTTCTTTACTAAACTCAAATTAAATACATCTTATAATTAGAAATAGAGGTAGTATTATTTATTTTCAGAGACATATTTCATCTAGTTGAGTAGCCAATAGGGTATTTTGTGCATTGTACGGTGAAGTATCAATTGTACATTGGGAAAGAGAGAAATGCTTCCAAAGTTTACAAGAAGATCAGACACATCCAAGGTGTATTTTGACTGCCAAACTTATGGTACTTGAAAAAGGGTTCCCAATTGCACCTTGATATATACAAACTCACTAATTCGATTTCAGACTTATAGTCATGAACACTTACCTTTATATGAAGAGTTCCATATTCAGTTTCCAGCCCAATAATGCCCTATAAACACATAAATAGGAAAAGTATATTAATAAACAATTTAACCTTTCATAAACTTTATGAAGTTCAAACTTTGTATTGCATCAAACAGGGACATGTATAACTGAAGATTGAAAGAATACAATTTTACAATGTGTAATCTGCCCAAGAATACTCAATAATCACAAGACATTAGATGATGGTGTTCTACTCAGATATATCATATCCCATCAAGACTTGTTTGGAATAACCAAAAGAAAAATCCATTTTGAAGATAATTAGCATATCATTGACAAAACAACAGGGCTCCTACATCGACTTGGTCAGTATCTTTTAGATTCATCACACATTTATGGGCCAGTATGGGAGAGTGAATGTTAAAGCATGCCTTAGTTTCATTTGTTCATGACAGTTCTTTCTAACACATTCATTCTAAAATATCAAACTTCTCGTACCTCCCCTTTCCCATAGATGATACCAGAAGTCCAGCCAACTATGTCCTTTGCTTCTTGCCGTTCAGGTGCTAAGCCATCCTTTTGTTTCTTCAACCAACACTGAAATAATGAAGATAAACGCACTAGTAACTTCTATACTTATGATCATAATAAGAATCCAAAAGAAAATCTACATCTAAAAATCAGAAAACAATGCTCTATTTTACTTTAGGATCTAGAACTGAAGGAGTAAGAAGAATCTGGCAAGAATTTGAAAATTAACTTACCTCACCAAATTTGGATCCGCAACTCTCACGATTCCCACAAAACACCCATGTATCACAGAGACACGGCCCATCTTTCCCAGTACACATGGATTTACAAGCGTTGCAGCAACCTTCAGAACTGTTGAATTTAAATTCAGAACCCCACTTCACAGCGGAACCCCAGAGCTCCAAATTATCAAGTCCTCTACAGCATCCTCCTCTTCCACCATAACCCTGATCCGTCGTCGTAGCAGTAGTAGCACCGTCGTGGTCGACCAGTGCTATGGAATCAGAGCTTGAAGCTGAAGCATTGGCGTCGGAGATTGCGAGCACAGAAGATACGAAAGCATAGACGAAGCCGCATGAAACCAAGCACGCCACCAGGAGAATCAAACGAGTAGAAAGAGTGAGCTCCGGTTCATTTCGTCTACGAGCCATTGGAGAAACGGGGAAGCAGACGAAGATGAAGACCCAGAAAAAGGATTAAGCTTGAGGATCGAGCAATGGAGCAGGGAGATGGAGTGAGAGGACGTTGACCGGGAAAAGAGTAATCATGCTGATTCTGTAAGATTCATAGCGTAGAGATTAGAAAGCATCGTCAGTAGTTGTGAAGTTGAGGATTGAGTCCGAATCCGAGGGCGTGATTGAATAAAGGGTTAAATGGCTATATTTGCTTTGCTTTTTAGGAGCTAATCACCCGGTAAGATCTATAAGGAATAATGTTGTCTCAGCAATACCGCTCCCTAATACATAAAGTTAAATTTAATCATCAGTAAATTAATATATTAGCACATATTATCTTTTATTTTTAATTAAAATATAAATTTATTTTAAAAAAATTAATTAAAAATATTAGATATTTAAAAGATTTTTTTAGATTTAATATTATTCTAATTATTATCTAAATTTAATTTAACTAAATATACTAAATTGATTAATTCACGTATTATTTATTTTATTTTTTTGATATTAAATTTATAAATAAAAAGTTTAAAAAATATAATTCTCTAAACCCCACTAATAGAGTATTACTCTAAAAAAAATCATACTTTATTTTATAAATAACATGCTATTTTGCAATAGGTTACTAGAGTATAGATAATAGTAAGGGGATATTGAGCAAAAAAAATTAATCAGTACCCATATCATATACTTCATATTTTTTTTCTCAAATCATATTATTAAATAAAGAAAAAATTAAAAAAAAATGCATTTCTCCAAACTCTAAAATAAAATATAATTTTTTAAGAGTGATATTTTATTAATGCTAAAACTTTAATAAATGTATATTTTTAATCTTTTCTTATTTATAAATTTAATTTTAAAAAAATAAAATAGATATCATATAGACTAGTCAATTTAGTATATTTAATTAAATTAATAATAAAATTAAAATTAAATAAAAGTTAGGGAGTAATATTAAACTAAAAAAACTTTTTTAACTCTATCTAAATGATTTAAAATAAAGTTAATAAATTTAAAAAATATATTTTGTAAGAGAAAAACAAAATAAACTATATATCCATGAGTATTTGTTTAGATAATTTGAAAAATGTTTGTGGTTTTCTTTTATTTGTTTCTTGAAATGATATAGCCTCCATTATTCAACTTGAACTCTTAGAAGTTGAAAACTTGAAATCACTCGGCTATGAGCTACTCGGTCCTAAGTCTCTCGTGAGTAGGGATGTAAATAGATAAAGTGACATGTAAGAGACTTTTAACTTAGCTTACATTTGACTTGAACTAGCTCAACTTATTTAAAAAAATATATAAATTTAAACCTATTTAAAATTATATTTTTTTTAAAAAAATAGGTTCAAGTTTCTTAATAAATCTATCAAACAGTTTAAACTTATTATTTAAAATATATTTAATATAAAATTATAATAAATAAGTATCAAACCCACTATTTATTGAACACAATATAAAAGTCAGACTATTAAACTAATACATATTATTATAAATTTTATTCTTATATTTTATTTTAATAGACCTATTAGGGAGCTTATTACGAGGGTCTATTATGAAGGCCTATTAATATAATTAAAAAAATTAAAATTTTTAAATAGCCTTCCGATTAGGTTAGATATTTGTACATGTCAAACTTAAACAAAAAAATAGCCTATAACAAGGTATAGTTTAGGCTCAGATCAGATTATTATTTAATAGATTTAACCTATTAAAATTATAGTTTAGCTTGATTTGACCTATTATAAATCTATAGTATTCTTGTAAAATTGTAGTGTGGGGTTGTTTGGCCTAATTTCTGTGATGATATTCATGTCATCCAAAGAGTATTTTAATTATAATTATAAATATATGAATTCCACGGTTGTTGCCTAAAAAAAAGCAAGAAGAATAAATCTTTGTACATAGAAATTATGTATAAACTAATTATTTACTAAACGAATGAAAATTTATTAAATTAAAGGTGTGGTTCACAATTTTCATAAAATATAATAGTATTATACTATTTATATAATTAGCCTCATCTAGTAAGCTAGTAAGATCAGGTGGTTGTTTGTTCATAATTTTCACTCAAAAAATTCCTATTAGCAATAGAGCAAGGAAAGGACAGAATTTAATATAAAATGAAGATATACATGAAGTTGGCTTATTTTTAATATTTCTTTCCAAAAGAATTTGTGAGGATTTTTTTTAACACAAGTACCCCCCTCATCTCATGATCATATTTAAGATATTAATATACACTAAATATAAATATTTTTTTATTAAATATTTTGAACCTTGTTTATTAATGCTTGTATATATTACGTCTAATGCTTAAAATAAGATATCTTAATTTACTAAGATAAATTAAAAAAATTAATTAAATAAATTATTTGTAAAGATGGTATACTAATTTCTTTAAAATATATTTTTTTAATTATATATATTTAAATTACTTTTAAAAGAAATACTTTAGTATGTGTAATTATATAAAGATATTTTAAAATAATTATAATTTTAAAGATAAAATAAATTATAATTTTATAAGTCAAAGTGAAATCATGGTATCTTATATTTAAGATTAGAGTATATATTTTGTGTTTTTTGTAATTCAATTTTGTCGTTTAATAGAAAATAAAATTAATATGAGTTCAATCTCAACAAGGGATCCGTGGCGCAATGGTAGCGCGTCTGACTCCAGATCAGAAGGTTGCGTGTTCGATTCACGTCGGGTTCAAAATCCCGACCCGTTAGCTACCCTAACGGATCACCTTTTTCACTGTACTTTGTCATCCTTCTGTGATTACCGCCGTCAACCTTTTTTTCTTTTCATTTTAATTTTTGGCCATCCAAGCATTCGTTCTTTTTTTTTTCCAAAGATATTTCATTGGGACTATCTCAACCCACTTTTTGTGATTGCTAATAAAATTTTGCCCTACTCCACCAGAAATTAAATATTTAGTTTTTCTAAATAATTTGATATGCAATTTTCTTTTTACCCGCTTGTCTTCGTCTCCATGAATAGTTAAAGAAATCATTCTTTAGACACATCAAAATTTGTCCAAATGCAATGTTTTTAAACAAAATCGGGATATTTTATTAGTATGTATATAATCGTTTTTTTTAATCTAAATATAACGTTTTTATGAATATTTTAAAGGTTTAAATTTGGATGTAAATAGTGTGAGTATGGATAAAATAATATAATATTTTATTCTTATAAAAATATTGATATTTGATAAAATGCATATAATATACGAGTATTTTATAACAAAATGAGGTATGATGAAAACATATTTTTGTTTATTCAGATTATTTACATTTTTTTTGTGTGTTCATACATTTTGTATATAAATAATTCAGTTATAAGTATTTTAGCCAAAAAAAAAAATCAGTTAAAAATATAATCATAGTGCTTGTTTGTTTGACATCAGGGTGGATTCGTCATTTTGATTCACATTGAGTCCTTAACTAGTAGAGTCGAATTAATTTTTAAAAAATATATTTTTAAAAGAATATATTTTAAAAATAAAAATATTTAAATAATTAATAGTAAAATCACTTTTTATATTAATAAATTATTAAAAAATATCTTATTTAATTAAAAGTATAAAAGATGAGATGGGATAGAGAATAGAGAAGAGAAAGTGTAGAGAAAAGAGAGAAAATAGGATGGAGAAGAGAGATAAAAGAAATGAAAGAGGATAAATAAGAGAAATGAGAGAGAAGGAAAGGTATAAAAAATAAAAATAAGATAATAATTAAATAGTTCTTAAATTCTTTTACTATTTTAAAAAATAATTTTAATAATTTATTCAAAACTATAGTTTTAAACTATAATTTTAACCAAATAACTTTTAAACAAATATAATTGTTTGTTTAAAATTTCTTTAAACTAAAATTTTACTTAAAAAACTTTTCAAACCATATATCCAACCAAAAAGACACTTAATGAAGTTCACTTCATATGCAAAAGATAATCATATACTCGTGAAAATTACACAAGCAGACTCCTATAAAATACAAACTCCAATTCAAAGCTGCGCATTTTTTCTTTCTTGGTTTTTTCCCTTTTTCCCCGGTTGATCTTTCTGAGAAATAGCGAATGCTGAGACCAAGATAGATAAGCAATCTAGTTCTGAGCATAGTCACCACTAACATCAACTTCAGGTTCCTCATCTGCCTGAAGATCCTCACCGTCCAATGAGCCTCCACCAATTACGCCTCCACCGTTGGATGATACTTGCCCCACTGTTGTAGTTCTTGCCTCTTGTATTATCCGCATTATGTCTTCCACACTCTGCCTTCCTTGCTCTTTCGCTGCTTCCTCCTTCCCTTTCGCCGTCTCCTTCGCCAAGTTCTTCAGAAACCATGGGTGCTGTTTTATCTCCGTTATGCTTGTCCTCTTCAACGACCACAAAATTCCACAAACCAGACTATGTTTAGTAAGAAAAACTCTTTTTGCTAGTGAATGGCATGTTCATCATAATAGAGAGGCTTCATAAAAGCATTCCATTGAGAATTTGATACTATAAGATATTAAATCTCACATTAAGTAGAATAGAATAGTGAAGTATTTAAGTAGAGTTACTCGTTCTATTTAGGTACCCATCATATTCATAAAAAACATGTTTACACCTTAGCGGGATTGGCAACAAATATTCGAGAAAGAAGGTGTCTGCAGTCTGCAGAGACCCGTACATAGTCCGGTATGCTGTACTGAACGCTCATTATTCTCTGTCAACAAAAGTGATCTCAGAGTTTGAAGTTTACTGATGAAGATCAAAGATTTGAAGTTATATATAGAAGCTCACTTCAATTGTCTTTCGGAAATTCCTAGGATCTTCGGGATCTTCAAATGGGTATGCTCCAACTAACATGACATACAAAGTCACACCACAGGACCATACGTCTGCAATCTAATGAAACAGCCAAATTGGAAAAAAAGCAGAACACTGAAGACTATATGACATAAAGAGTATGGAACTCTCAATACCTTTCCATCATACTCCTTTCGGGACAGAACCTCTGGAGCAATGTAAGCCGGAGTTCCAACGGTTGATTTCGGTTGAGAATGAAGTAAAGCAGACTGCAGATGAATATGAAATTGAACAATGGTAAGAGAGAATAGAAGGAATATCCCTGAGATGGATCATTTTGGTGAGAAGTTATCAACCTTGGAGTAACCAAAGTCACATATTTTAACTCGAGGATTCGGACTTCCATCCAAGAGAGTGTTCTCCAATTTCAGATCTCTATGACAAATATCCTGAAGTATGAAGCATAAGTTAATATAAATAAGACATTAAAAATCTTGCAACAAAGAGCACATAGTGAGTGGATTAACTGTGTACCATTGAATGACAGTAGCTAACTCCAGAAATTAGCTGCTGGAAGAAAAATCTTGCCTGTGTATAAATAATTCACCATAAAAAGTCAGTAAATCTTAACGTTGGTGCATTAATGTATGTCTAAATGCATATTCAGAAGATTCTACAACCTCATCTTCATTGAATCTACCAGCACTGCATATCTTCTGAAAGAGTTCACCACCTGCAGCGTACTCCATGACAATAGCCAAATGAGTTGGGGTCAGCACAACCTGCATAAAAGATATCTTATTCAGTACTTAGATGAAGGCAAGCTCAGAAAGATCTCAATGAAAAACACTCAGAAAAACTACTTGTCAATTGGATAGTAATTGATGGTTATTTCCCAATTTTACCTCTTCTTTAATTAAAAAGAGAGGAACGCAATGAGAGGGAATACACATTCTTTAATATGGTTGAAGTTGGAAAAAAAAATTAATTTAAGGCATAGATTTAATGAGTTAATCATTCTTCCTTAGTTATAGTGAAGTGGTTCAAAGTGACTTATATTTTAGACCAAAGGGAGTATGGAATTGAAAATAGATTATGAGCTACATTTAGTTTCTCTTATCTGGTTGGTAACATCTAATGAGTGGCTCACATTGCCTTTCAGAACAATTCCAAGCAGGGTGGAATTTGAGAGCTGCATGCATAAAAATAATGGAGAATGGCACACTAACATGCAATAAATTCATTATGCCTAATCCCATACTGATATAAACTCCACTCCTATTAAGACATATTAGAGACGCAAGAAGGCAGCAGTTATTTCCATTGGCTGAGTCTGCATGCATTATTCAGTTATTTAATATTTCCCCATTCGGTTATTTCAATAATAGGTCCATTACTGTTGGTTAAGGTCTACTAAATCTTAGGAATTAGCTAGTCCCTATAATGTAGGGGCCATTTATGCATTTCGGTTGTTATTCATGTATCTCCCTTTTCTATATATGCTGGTGCATTCCTAACACTAGCATATCATCGTATTGAATATAATTTCAGATATTGAGAGATTCTCTTAGGTTTCTGAATTCTTTCTGGGTGAGATCGTTGCTTAGAGGGTATTTAGGAGAGATTGTGCCCTCTGTTCCTATTTGATTCCTGGATTGCTAACCTGTGTTTACCATTTTTGGTATCCGAGCCTGGTTCTGTTCAAGCATGGTGACCACACGCTCTTCACATACAAATGTGGACGTACAACCCGACACCCCCTTAGGCGATGACCCTCTGGTGACTATCGCTGCAAAGTTGGCAACGTTAGATGTGCTGCAGGAGAAGGTCACAGCCCTTGAAGCCCAAGCAGTCCGACGCACCCATGGTCGAGGAAAGACACGACGCTGGACAGATGACAGTGACGACGAATCAGAGACGTCTCGGTGACTTCCACGGCCACCTCAAGCGAAACTCAACTTCCCAAAATATGGAGGTAGTGACCCGAGAGGATGGGTCCTTAAATCAGAGAAATACTTCAGGTATTATGATATCCCAGAAGAAGATAAAGTCGATGTGGCTTCGATGCACTTGGAAGGAGATGCTCTGGATCTATTTTCATGGATGAGTACGAAAGGACATTACTCTATTGGGAAGATTTGGTGAAGGTGCTACAGGAACATTATGGACCACTAGAATATAAAAATCCCGATGAATACCTATGTAGCATCAAACAACACGGGTCTGTCAATGATTATAGACTAGAGTTCGCTAGAAGATCAGCGCGAGTCGAGAGGTGGCCAGAGCACTACCTTCTTGGAGTCTTTATCAATGGCCTCAAGGAGGAATTGCGTCCTGATGTGCGACTCCACAATTCAGGTCGGAGCCCCAAACCTAGCTCCTCCCTTGGCCCAACCCGTTATATCAACCAACCCACTTATGCACGTGATCCAGCTTACAGCCAGCCCACCTTTGCACGTGAACCAGTCAGCTTCTCTCGGCCCAATATGACACAGTCTCGTCCATCTGCTTCCCAGTTCACATCCCAAGCCAGGCCTACGGTAATAGATGCCGAGCAAAAGAGCAGACGTGATAAGGGACTATGTTTCCGTTGTGGGGATCCTTTCTGTTCTGGGCATCGCTATTCTAGTACCTTTTCCCTCATGGAGGTTGTCGACGATGACGGGAACCCTATACAAGAGGCATTGGAATCCGTGGATGAAGTCAAACAGGAAGCTGTGGAGGAAGCCGAGATATCCTTCAATGCCATATTAGGACGACCCACGGCAACCACTATGAAGCTTCTCAGTTCAATTGCTTCTCGGGAGGTCCTACTGTTGGTGGACAACGGTTCCACTCATAATTTTATCTCAGATTCCTTGGTTTATGCACTGCACCTTCCGGTCTCATCTATTCCCACTTTTGGCGTACAAATAGGAGATGGTAGCATGGTATATTGCAACCAAATCTGTAAGGGAGTTGAAGTTTCGCTGTCTGGCTTAAATATTACTCAAGATTTCTACCCTTTCTCCTTGGTTGGATCTGACTTGGTTATGGGAATCAAGTGGCTGACTTCACTAAATACTATCCAAGCCAATTGGAACGAGTTGTTTATGATCTTTTGGGTAGACGGAAAAAGCTATAAGTTACAAGGAATACCCCGGCCAGAATGTCAGACCCCATCCCTGCAATCTATGCATATCCTAGACCTTAAATTGGAATCCGACACTACAGGGTGTTTGGATATATAGATGATTTAATGTCTGACATTGCTGCAGTTTTTGATGAGCCCATTGAGCTACCTCCATTACGAAAGCATTATCATGCCATACGGCTTTTTCCTGATACAGTACCCTCAAATTTAAGGCCATACCGGTACCCATACTTTCAGAAAAACGAGATCGAGAGACAGGTGGAAGAGCTTCTCAAAAAGGGGTTCATTCAGCCTAGCTCAAGCCCCTTTGTAAGTCCAGTATTGCTAGTGAAGAAAAAGGATAACTCTTGGCGTATGTGTGTTGACTATCGCGCCCTCAACAAAATCGCCATACTAGATAAGTATCCTATTCTGAATATTGATGAATTACTTAATGAACTATATGGGACTGCATATTTTTCAAAGATTGATTTACGCTCAGGGTACCACCAAATTCGTGTTTTGGATACTGATATTCATAAGACAGCTTTTAGAACCCACACTGGACATTATGAAGACGTGGTGATGCCCTTTGGCCTTACTAATGCTCCTGCAACATTCCAAGCTTCCATGAATGATCTGTTCAGGCCATATTTAAGGAAGTTTGTGCTGGTCTTCTTTGATGGCATCCTCGTATATAGTGTATCCCCTTAGCAGCATAAACAACACCTTCGTACTATGTTCCAAACCCTACTACAGAATTCTTAGATGCCAACTTCAAGAAATGCGAACTGGGATAGACACGAGTTATACTTCTTGGGACATCGGGTTTCAGCCCACGGAGTGGAGACTGACTATGATAAAATTAGCGCAGTAAGGGAGTGGCTCGTACCTTCCAATGCTATTGAGCTTCAAGGCTTCTTGGGACTTATCGGATACTACAGAAAGTTTGTTAAAAAACTATGGTATGATCACTCGTCCCCTTACTGATTTTACCAAAAAGAATGTCTTTTGTTGGTCATCAGCTGCACAAAAGGCTTTTGAGAAGCTTAAAACTGCATTAATCTTTGTGCCTGTTCTCAGACTTCCTGACTTTAACTCTAAATTTTCTGTGGAATGTGATGCCTCTATGGAGGGGATGGGTGCCATCTTATTGCAGCAGGATCATCCCATTGCCTTTTTCAACAAGGGATTCTCTTTCTCAACAAGATACGAGTCAGCATATGATTGTGAGCTACTATCACTAGTATTAGCCTTGCAAAAATGGCGCCATTACTTGTTGGGTTGCCATTTCACAGTCCAGACCGACCATTCCAATCTTAAATACCTCCTTGAATAGCGGACACTCACTAACACACAGCAGCGCCTCCTTTTGAAGTTACTTCCCTTCGAATTCTCCATAACCTATAAAGCAGGAAAAGAAAACAAGGGCGCTGATGCACTTTCCCGGAGACCCCCTGATTTCCTTCATTTGGTGGTGCCCTTGCTGATGGACTTTCTAGGACTAGAGGAAGCTTTACTCCAAGATCCCTTCACAGCCTCAATTATTGCAGAATTAAAAGAAAATTCTCAGTCTAGGCCGGGATACACACTAGCAGGGCAGCAACTTTACTTCAAGGGACGACTAGTAATTCCTGAGTGTTCCCCCTTACGAGCCAAGTTACTTGAAGAAGCTCACAACACTCCTTCAAGTGGTCATGGAGGATTTCTAAAGACACTCAAGCGCCTCACAGCAACTATTTATTGGCCTCGTATGAAATCAGATGTGAAATAGCTGGTGCAGCAGTGTTTTGTGTGCCAAAGAAGTAAGTATGAAACGTTATCAACAACTGGGTTGTTGCAGCCCATACCCGCCCCTAAACATATATGGGATGATATATCTATTGAATTCATAGTTGGCTTACCCAAATCTGGAAATTTTGACACTATACTTGTGGTAGTAGACCGATTAAGTAAATATTGTCATTTCATCCCTCTTTCACATCCTTACACTGCTAAAATTGTGGCTGCACATTTTTGTGAGGAGATCATTAGACTACATGGCATGCCTCACTCCATCATTTTAGACCGGGACCCTTTCTTTCTAAGTGCTTTTTGGTAGGAACTTTTCAAGTTGAGCCAAATACATTTGATGATGAGTACTGCCTACCATCCCCAAACTGATGGACAAATAGAGGTTGTCAATCGATGCCTTGAAGCATACTTACGATGCTTTGCTCATGAACAACCACGATCTTGGAATAAATTTTTGTGCTAGGTAGAGTATTCCTTCAACATGAGTTTTCACACATCTGCCAACACCACGCCCTTCAAAGTAGTCTATGGTCGGGATCCTCCTGCGCTTCATCCTTTTACACAGGGTGAGACTAGCATTGCAGAACTTGCTGATCAATTAGAAACCCGAGATAACATGTTGCGCCTACTTTGAGACAACCTCAAGAAAGCCCAAGACCGGATGAAGTCCTATGCAGATCAACATCGACGAGAGCAAACCTTCAATATTGGTGATGCTGTTTTTGCATATAACCATTCAGGCAGCATTCCCTTGCTCATCAAAAGTACACCAAACTGTCTCCCCGATTCTTTGGACCATATAAGATCTTGAGGAAGATTGGCTCTATTGCTTACGAGTTAGAGCTCCCAGAATCAGCACGAATCCACCCAGTTTTCCATGTTTCTCTGCTGCGCCCTGCACAAGGACATTCTCCTACCGACCCTCCTGCAGAATTACCAGTCTCAGTTGACTCTGAGTTACTGTTAGAGCCTAGCCAGGTCCTGTCACACTGTTGGAAGGACCGCCACCTAGAACTGCTAATTCAATGGAAATCTAGACCTGTCGAGGAAGCAAGCTGGGAGGATTATGACCTTCTACAACAGCAATATCCTGACTTTCGCCTTGAGGACAAGTCGGTTTTTCAAGGGAGCGTAATGATATAAATTCTACTCCTATTCAGACATATCAGAGACGCAAGAAGGCAGCAGTTATTTCCATTGACTGAGTCTGCATGCATTATTCAGTTATTTAATATTTCCCCATTCGGTTATTTCAATAATAGGTCCATTACTGTTGGTTAAGGTCCACTAAATCCTAGGAATTAGCTAGTCCCGATAATGTAGGGGCTATTTATGCATTTCGGTTGTTATTCATGTATCTCCCTTTTCTATATATGCTGGTGCATTCCTAACACTAGCATATCATCGTATTGAATATAATTTCAGATATTGAGAGATTCTATTAGGCTTCTAAATTCTTTCTGGGTGAGATAATTGCTTAGAGGGTATTTAGGAGAGATTGTGCTTTCTGTTCCTATTTGATTCCTGGATTGCTAATCTGTGTTTACCACATACCATGAAAGTTGAAACTGGATGATAGAACATTTCAAGGTAATGGAAATACGTTCTTAGTTACCTCTTTGAACTTGATAATGTTTGGATGCCTTAAAGATCGGTGGTTGATGATCTCCCTTTGAACATTCTCATCAATCTAACACAACAAACATAATTAATTCAGAAGAAAAGCAGAGTTAACTAATAATTTGGAAGAAACTATGACAGAAGAGGAAAGGCTTGCTTGATAGAGAAGGCAACAAAAAGAAAAAAAGAAAGAGCAGAGCCAGAGAAATTAATTAATGTCCAATGTTGTAGCCCATAAACTTCACCTATTAGCACCAAGTATAGCAAAATTTCGACTCCAAATTGCTCAACATAAGGAAAGTCAATGAACAGAAATATTTGATCTTAACAGCGTTAGTCCTTTCCCAGAATTTGATACCCGCTCAATCAATCTATCAAAAGTTCTCACCGTTTTCAAAATGATAACCCCACCAAAAGAGAAATCCCAGTATATATATGAATAGAAGATGACAAATAATGATAACACAGACAGAGGAAGACAACAAACACAGACAGCAAAGTAATATCCAATATTGTAGTCCAGAAGCCTTTTGATGTACTATCAGCAGAGACAGAACAAAATTCCAACTTCAAATTGCCCAACAGAAGGTAGTCAATGGATAGAATATTTCATCAAACATGATTAGTCCCTTTCTGAATTTGAAATATATTCAAATTTACCTTTTTCCCTCTTTCAATGTATTTGACAGCAACGAGCTCTTTAGTCTTCTTATCTCTGACCAGCCTGGCCACTCCGAAATTCCCAGAACCAAGATCCTTCAATGCCTCGTACCTTTCCTCCATGTCCACCCTCCCAAAGACCAAAACCGGCTGGCTTTCGCAATACAAAAGGCGACAAGAGAAGCACAAGACTCAGACAAGTAGTAAAAGGAGAAGTATATATAAAAGTACAACATGGCCAGTTTTATAAACACACATACGTAAGCCAAGGAAAGTTCAAACAAACAAATATATAAAATAACTTAAAAGAGCCCACTGAAGAAGCAGGACAGAGAGGAACCACTCACCTCACAATCTCTTTAACAAATCATCAAACAGCTCCCGTGCATAAAAGCCAGTTACCCATAATTATATGATTATAAAACTCTATAGAGTTTACTGAGTGTGGCCGTTACTGATAGAAAAGAACAAAGAGATAAACGCGGAGAGAAAGAGAAAGATGGAATGGAGACAAATGAAAGTGAAATATGGAAATGCAAAGAAGGAGACAGTTGAAGAGGGAAGTCGCAGGATGTGAAATTTTGGGATGGGGCAGGATTTTAGGGAGGAACACGTTTGCATTCAAAGAGGGGTCACCTGCAAGTGCCGCTTTCGAAGGGAAAAACAGTGATTTTGACATTGAGACACGTGGAGGAAAGGTTGTGTCTTGAAGAATGTTCAGTGAGGGAGACGGAGAAGGTTGTTGTGTTGGCGAATGATAATTTGATTCCTTGTCTGAATTATGTTGGTGTGGAGATATCCAGAGGTTGACGAACGTGGCTTCCTGGTTCACTACAATGATATCTCCTATTAACTTGACGACACCGCGGATGATTAGTTAGTTTATGGGAAATACTAGACATTATCCATCATTTATTAAATTGAAGTTTGGATAAAATTTAAATTTTAAAATTTTTTAAAATAAATAATTATATTTGTTTAAATAAATTTTTAGATTAAATAATAATTTAAAATTAAAATTTTAGATAAACTGGTCAGAGTAATTTTTTAAATAGTAAAAAAATTTATAAATTAACTAATTATTATATTACCTATATTTTTATACCTTTTTTCCTATTTTTTTTACACTATCTCTCATTTTTTTATACTCTCTCTCCTCTCATATCTTATCTCTCCTCATTTAATACACATACCTGTAATTTATCAATAATAAAAATACTTCTAAAAATAATTATTTAAATATTCATTTATTCAAAACTATTTTTTTTATAAACTCTTTTTTAAAAATTATTTTCTAAAAACTATACAAAAAAAATCTTTTTTTTATAAACTCACATCTAAAATGTTATCTAAACAACCTTATTACAAAAACCGACCTCCCCATCTAATCAAAGCTAAGCGGTTTATGTATTAAACACAAACTTAATATTACATATTAAAAATATCATAATATAAATTATTTTTATTACTGTGGACCTTCTCAATACTCTCTCCAATCTACAATATGATTCACCTTGTGAAATGTTTTGATTCAAAATATATCACTTTTATAATAATCAATATGTTTTTATTAATTTTACCCTTATGGTAAGTACTCGTTCCAATGATACTGGCCCTTGGACATTGAAAAGGCAGGTAAAGGTGAGAGAAAAAGTATTATAATATATTATTATTATTATTATTTTTAGTCCACAAGGGTAAAATTAAGAAAACATTTCAATTCAAGAAATGATAAATAAGATAATTGTCATTTTTTAATTTATATAAATTAATTAAAAAAACTTATATTATGGATAAAAAAAAAAGATATATATGTGTGTATTTGGTAAATTATCAAACTATAATTTTAAAAATTTTTTTGGGCAAAATCTTAATTTAAATTTTTTTTAAAATAAACAGTTATATTTATTCAAAATAACTTTTGAATCAAATCATAGTTTAAAACTAAGGTTTTAGATAAGCTACTAAGACTAAATTATAGAATAGTAAAAGAGTTTATGGACTACTCAATTACTATTTTACCCTTACTTTTTCTTATACCTTCTCTTATCTCTCATCATTTTTTTACCCTCTCTCCTCTATTCTCTTTCTTCACTTTTCTCCATCCTCTCTTTTCTTTTTTCTCTAACATCTCTCCTCTATCTTCTCTTTTCTCTACCATTTCTCGTATTTTCTCTTTTATATTTTTAATAAAATCATATCATTTCTAATAATTTTATAATTATAAAAGTTTTTTTAATAATAAATATCTAAACACTCATTTATTGTTAACTATTTTTTTTATAAATTCTTCTCTAAAAGTTTTTTTTAAACTATCCAAAAATCCTTTTTCATATACTATTTTTTAAATTTTTATTCAAATAAGCCTATAATATTAGACTTGTGTTTAATACTCAAGCGATGTTATTTTGACTAAATAGAAAGACAATAAAAAATATCTATAGTAGAGAGGGGCCTTTCCCCTATCACGGAATTTACTATGTATTTTTCCCTTGGAAGGGTTTTATGTTTTATACGTTTTGAGGAAATATTGAATGCCATTAAATCATAGGAAATCAAGAGTCATCCAAATAAGTTTGGTTCCCCCCATCAAGCTTCAGCTTTGACCTAAAAGGTGATGGTTGATTAGGATACAAAAAATATAATATATATTAAGAGTTAACTTAGCTAGATGATTAGCCAGCTGATTGTCCTGCTAGTTATATTATATTTAATGTCTTCTTATTTCATATAAACTAAATATGTTAAATAATATGATTAATTAGTCCTATTGGTTTTATAGCATATTGTTATAAGTTTTAAATATAAGGTGCTTTTAATTAATTTATAGAATTAAAAATAGTTAATTGACCATTTAATAGTAACATGTAGAAATTTGATGATATTTTTTTTAAAGAAAAATATCCTTACCATTTAATTATTAGAATTTAATGCTTGAAGATAAAAAAAAATACCCTACTAAACAGAGGTATTATAAAAAAATAATTAATATAAGAGATAAAAGATATTAAAAATTTATATTTAAAATTAAATTAAAATTTTTAAATAAATTTTATATTTATGATCATAATTAATTAAGAAAGATAAAGTAAAGAACTTCTATTGTCACAACGTGGCATTCATCTTGAAATTTATGACTCATGGTGGAAATTGGGATGTGGAGGAGAACATTTATTATATGTTAGTCTAGATTTCTACTTTAGAATTGAGTCTCATCTAAATCTAAAGTACTTTACAACATTTATTATATGTTATATATAATAAAAAATGTATTTAAAAATTAATTAAGTTAGACTTACTTGCTTTTAACTCAAATTTTAAATTAAAAAAGCTTAACTTATCTATCTTAAATATTTTTAAATAAACTTTAAATATGATATATTTATCCCTAATATTATTACATATGAATAATGAATTTACAAAATATGTGATGGATGTAAACAAAGAAGGCGTTTACCATATAGTAAAGGAAAGGGAATATTCTAATGTGGGGCCAAAAGTAAAGAGGGAATATTCTAATGATAAAGAGCAGGGCGGACAGTCCGGTCAAAATATCAAATAATGCAATTCCAAGCCTTATTATAACGTCATAACGTCCTTACATTTGTCCCATGTGGCCCCCCAAATTCTCCACCGTCCTCTCTTTTCTTTTTCTTTTAATTAATATTTTATTCAAATAATGCCTTTCATTTTAGTTAAATTAGGGAACCCATTCCACTCCTAATCATTTTTTTTGGGGTATGATTCCACTGCTAATCATGTCCACTCTCTCTGATGCTACTCAGATTATCTTAGGGACTGGCCCCATCTATGTAATCCTTTTTTATGTAACTATACTTTCTTTAAAATATGTAACAATTAAAATTAAATATTTTTATTCCAAAAAAAAATAAAATTAAATTACATAGGCATCACTTGAGTTGAATTAGATTCAAATTGTGTCAAATTTATTTTTTATTATTCAAATTTAGAGTTATTTTAGGCTAACCTTCTTGTTTTTATCAAGTGAATTTGTAAGTTTAACAAATTATAATATAGGGTTAATCAATATTATTATTTTATTTATTATAAACGTCCATAATATTAATTTTATTTATAGTATAATTTTGCCTATAATATTTTTAATTTGATATAATTTTACTCATAATCTTTTTAATTTGATATAATTTTACCCATATCTTTTTAATTTGATGCAAATTTTCACATAATTTTATTTCTCAAGTATCAATAATTATATAAAATTAAAAAGATTATACGTAAAATTATATCACAAATAAAATTATGATATTAGAAGTATATGAGAAATAAAATTATGATATTGGGTACTATATAACTCTATAATAAATTTTAAAATTTTATATTTATTTGAAAAAAATAAAAAAATCACATTAAAATACTATTTGAATTTTAAAATTTTAAATTAGGAATTCTTATTGTTATTTATTTATCAAGTGTAATCAATAGTTATTAAAGTGTATGAAACAAAACTGATTTGATATTCTAAAATTTATGTAGTATTTTTGTAAGATTTTTTTAAAAAAACAATTCATTTAATTCTTAAAAGGAAGGAAGAGAGATTAATTTCAAAAATAAAATTATATAATTTTAGCAAAATTAACAAAAGACTATATACACACGAGCACGGCGCATATATATATATATATATATATATATATATATATATGGGTTGTACTGTGTTAGATCTCAATTATAGAACCATAGCCCAAAAATAGATCTCAATAATAGAGCTAGCAGTATGATCACCGAAGATTCCTTTGGATTATTAGAAAGTTTCTTAAACAAAATTAGTACATTGAATGGCTTTTAACTCAAGATATTGTAATTCAAAGTTTCAAACTACCTATTATTATTAACATAACCTACCCATTGTTATTGCCCTACTATAGTATTATGGGCATGTTTGAAAACCACATAAACGTTATTTCAAAAGGATTTTTAGGATAAAATTTTAATTTAAAAATTTTTTAAAATAAACAGTCATATTTATTCAAACGGGCTTTTAGATTAGATTATAGTTTAAAACTAAGGGTTTAGATAAGCTGATCAGAGTAGCTTATGAAACAGTAAAAAATCTTATGAACTAATCAATTACTATATTACCCCTACTTTTTCTTACACTGTCTTTCATACTTTTTCTTATACCCTCTCTCATCTTTCCTACTTTTTCTTACACCCTCTATCTTTTCTTTCTTACACCCTCTCTCCTCTCTCCTCTTATATCTTATTTTTTCTCATTTAATACTCATACCCTTTTTCGTAATTTATCAATAATAAAAGTAATTCTAGAAATAACTATCCAAATACTCATTTATTTAAAATCACTTTTTTTTTCATAAACTCTTCTCCAAAAGTCTTTTTCTATAAGCTAACTAAAAGCCATTTTTTTATAAGCTCGTTTTCAAAATCCTATCCAAATGGACCCTATGTGTTTATTATATCAAATTGTAAATATAATAGCGGAATGATAAATTTATAAAAATGAAAAAAAATAATTAAATTAGTTATTTATAAAAAAAATTATTAGTGTTTTATTAAAGTAGTAAAGTATCATTCTAATTATTTATGAGCCAACTTTGATAGATTTTTTATAAGAGCTTATAAAAAACTACTTTTAAAATACTTTTAGATAAGCTATTCTAAAGAAGAATTTATATAAAAAAATAATTTTAAAAAAATAAAAGTAAAATAGTTATTAGATTGTCTATAAGATATTTTTCTATTTCATAATCTATTCTTAATAATTTATTTAAAACTATAATTTAATCTATAAGTTATTTTAAATAAATAAAACTGTTTATTTTAAAATATTTCTAAACTAATATTTAGATTAAAAACTCTTTTAAAATATTATTTTAGTTTAAAATTAAACATATACTATATGTGAGATTACTTCTTTATCAAAACCTCTTAAGTTGAGCAATTAATAAAATAGTTTAAAAAATAAATAAATTTAAGAAATTAAAGTTTAAAATTAAAACAAACACGTTTATTAACTCTAACGGATTGTTTGGGGTCTTTAAATCACACAACTACTAGATAAAAACATATATAATATTTATAAATATATTCAAAAGAATTTAAAATATAAAAAGAGAGAGAGAGAGAGAAACAGTGGTTAATTTTTTTCAAAAAAAGTGGACTTTCTCCTAGACCCATTATACATTAATACGTTATAGACTTATTTATAAGACATTTTCTCATTATATTTAATACAATATATTTAAAAAATTAATAAAAATATTTATAATTTATTTTTTAAATGTCTTTTTTTTCACTCTAAGCTTAAACAATGAGCTTGTCATTTTAAGCTTAATTATGGGTAATTATAGAAAATTATAATAATAATGGTTAGAAGGAGTATATACAAATATGCAATATTAGAATCAAAATCTTTACATAAAAAATTCGGTATTTTTATCAATTAAGATTTAAGGTAGGTTGGGTCAAAAACTCCAAATTAGAGAGAAAAACTCTCCCCAATATGATTACGTTCTTCCTTTGTCTAAAAGAAAGGAAGACACTATTTTACTATCACTGGCATAATTTTAGCCTTTTAGCATCTCATAATGGCTTTTCTTTTATAAACATCATCATCATTATCAATATTTATATATTCTCTCAATCTTTAATTTTAATAGTTTAATTAATTTATATTAATTAAAAAATTTAAATAAATCATTTAATTATAATAAATATGACTTAATCCTTTAAAATATTTTCATATAATACTATATTATATATTAATTTATAAATTACATAAATTAGTTAAAAAATTGATAAATATTATAAATAAAATATATTGATTTTTTATATTTAAAACAGTTATCTTCTAACTAGTTTATATTTTTATGACTAAAAAAGTATTTAATTAAAATATTCCAATATTACCTATTAAAAAAATAATATTCCAATCTCAAATCTCTATGGCTTTAAGAGTTGAGGGGCGGATACATTGATTAAAAGTTTAAGAAAACTTTTTCTTGGCAATGATTCATATATCACCTTTCTTAAAAAAGAATTAAGGTGAGTTGATCTAACTCTTTTATAAATAAAAATTTTACATCTATTTTTTGCATTATGAGAAATATAAAATTATTAACTAATATGATAAATATATACAATTTAAAAACAAATATATCATTATTTAATCACACTAACACTTATATTATAAAATATATGAAATACAAGTAGACTCCGTTATTTTGTATGTAACACATAATATCAATGTGTAATATAAATATGATGGCCTCTTTTAGTGAGAATTTGATTATTAATTTATTATATTAGATCTAATCTTTAGTAATACACCGAATAATGTATCCTTTAAATGATATTTTTATGCATATATAACTTCTTAAATTTAAAGTTATATGCATACAGGTGCTTTTAAATTTAAGATTTATGCAAATAAGTATTAAGCAAAATTATAAGAATTTAAGGGACTCATTGTAAAATTTCAAAATTTAAGGATATTATCTCTATATATTGGGGAAGGGAGATATTTTAATGAAAAAAAAGTGAAGAGAAAAAAAATTACACTGATAAAAAAGAGAGAAGAGAAAAAAAATTTTAATATTATATTTTTTAATTTAAAAAGAAAAAATAAGAAAATATCTTTATATATAATAGTGAAATGTAAAATAAATATTTTAAGTATATTAAAAAATATTATAAATACAATAATAAAAAAACAAGATAAAAATTATCTTTTTCTCTTAATCTTTTCAATTTTAGAGGGAAGAAAAATCTTAAATTTTTTTTCTTTTCTTCTATAAATTTTGTGCACCAAAGATGAAGAGAAAATGTCCCTTCCTTCCACATCCTCGTACCAAACACAACCTAAAGTGATCGTCGTCTTCGACAGCCCGTTCGCATTTTTTCGAGTTGGATTTTGGACTCTTTTAGACAACGAGCGTAAATCGCTCTTGAATCCCACGATTCCTTTCGAACAACTCCGCGTTCGTTACCTGCTCTCTCTTCCGGACCTGTCCGCCAGCCGTCGGCGCCTTTTATCGGTTTGGCTTTTCTTCAGGTGAACCTCAGCTTCTCTTTCCAATTGTTTGGTGATTTCTTTCCCTAGAACTTTAGTTGAGTTTGGTTTGATTGTGACATTGTTAAGATTTTCGCTTTGGGGGGATTTTGATGCTTTTTTCTTGATCGGTGAGAGTTTGTAAGCTCACTGGATCTTCTTGAAGATTGCATCTTTGATTCCCTTTGGATGTTAGGTATATATGACTAAATTTTTGTATCTGATTACTTTCTCAGGATCCAGGGATTGTTTAGCTCTATGCTTTATAGGAATATTTTGTTTTAATTACTTCTTTATTTTCTTTTCGTTTCGATGTGGAAGTTTCTTCTTTATTTTTTTTAATGTTGTTCCATGGTTTATTATTGGATTTAGTTCAAAATTGATTTTTAATTTCTTAATTCCCGTGTCTTCATGCCCCTTCTTGTTCTAAACTCTCTAATTAATGAACGGTTATTCGTGGTCACCTTATATTTTCTGAAATGTTAGTCTGTCATTCACTGGTGGAGCTGTGCAAGTATCTTTTTTCCGTTTTGTTTTGGGTCATGTTTTGTTATGCTAACGTTTGGGATTTATTTGATTACTAATTATTTCACTTCGTGATTTTTTTAATTTGGGTTTGAAGTTGCAAGGTTAAGATGATTTTGATGATATATTGTAGTGAAGCCTGGGCGCCGCTCTAGTACCTTGCTGCCGGCACTTCTTCCATAGCATAAATGGGTTGTTTCAGCTCTAAAGTAAGAAGGCAATTTCCTGGGCATGAGGATCCTGTGACTCTTGCATCACAGACAGCTTGTAAGTAGATATTTCTCCCCCTTTTGTCAAAGAATAATTCTTGCTATTGGTTTTTTGACCACAGAAAACTAAAATTCTTGCACCACGAGAAAATCTTGATATGATGCAACTTCGCTGCTGAATTATAATTGCCTAACTGTACATGCTTCCTTGCTGATTCTTTGTGAATCCACCACCCCCTGCTGAATGAATCTTAAGAGCTCAATGATGATTGATGATTTATAATCAACAACAATTCTTATTGCACTAAGTGAGGTTGCCTAAATGCATCGCACAACTCTGTCAAGTGAGCTCAATCATGATTAAATTTAAGTAATAAAGAGAAAATGAAAAAGAAACTGGGAAAGGAGATATTCCGTAGGGGCTTGTAGTTTTGCATGCTATGTTTGGGTTCCAGGAGATTAACTAATTGTGGTTCACTTTATTGGGATTAAATTGCAAATGGGCTGTTTGTATGAGAAAGAAGCAAGTACCCTTTGGCTCATCATTTTTTTATCATCCTAATGTGGGCTACTTCATGGGGAGGAGTTGACTGTGCTTAGTTTTATTATTGTGTATACAATTGTAAGGTGACAACGTAATTTGTCTTGATTTTAAGGTGTAGACTGAAGCAGCATATAACATAGAAAAACAATTTGATGCAATGTGCAGGTCAACGTATTAATTTGGGAATGGATTTAGTGACCACATTTCAGTTTTACTGCCTGTTAATATTTATAGACGCAGAAAAATCACTGTCCATCGTGGCTTTTTGATCATTTGATGCGTTTGTTATGGAATTACTCTATCTCCTTTCTGCTTTCAGGCACCTATGTTGATTTTTTTAGTCTAAAGTTGTGTTCATATTTTGGTTGTCAGTCACTGTTAGCGAGGTTGAAGCGCTGTTTGAGCTTTTTAAGAGCATCAGTGGTTCTGTTGTCGATGATGGATTAATAAGCAAGGTGCAGTATGGAAAATGCTTCTTTTACCCCTCTTACAATTAGTCGTTGTTTTGCTAGTGTCGTGATTCTTTTAAATTATCTTTTGCTTTGTCATTGTATAGACTTTGTCATGAATAATTGCTTATCCAGTTACACTTTATATTTGTAATAACGTGTGTTCTATACATTGGAGTCTTTCTTCATGTTGTGATCATAGTGTTCTTTCTTTGCAGGAAGAATTTCAGCTGGCAATTTTCAAGAATAGGAAAAGGGAGAATCTCTTTGCAAATCGGGTACAAAAAGCTTCCTTCTGCTTTCTTAAAAAGTGCCATCATATGTGACAATTTAAGTTTCTACAGACGCTCACAAATGCTCTCTTTGTACCTGTAATTCACAACTTGAAGAAATTTGCTGTTTTACTGTGTACTTCTGGAAGAAACTCAATAAATTAATTCTTCTGTGCGAACCTCCAACTTATTATTGTTAAAATAGCTAGTGTTTGGTTGGCTCCAATTATTAATTAGTTTCAGATATTCAAGATAACTTTTGTAACTGTTTGAAAGAGGAGAATAGTCTCTCATCTTTTTCAAACTCAAATTACATCTTGTTTTGCTTTGAAATTCTGCAATACCATTAACATTTTATGCTCTACTTCCTGTAATATATGCATCTAGTAGCCTTTTCTGTGAACTGAATATGTATTAATATTGGATTGGATTCATTCTCTTGCAGATCTTTGATCTGTTTGATGTCAAAAAGAAGGGAGTCATTGATTTTGGTGACTTTGTTAGATCACTCAATGTGTTCCATCCAAATGCACCACAAGAAGACAAGATAGATTGTAAGTTGAAGATTAAATTCTCAAATCTAGATGGGTAAGCTATCCTTGCTTCTGTTATGTGATCTAGCAGGACTAATGGATTATGTTTGGGACTTTCTTTCAGTTTCATTTAGGCTCTACGATTTGGACAGCACAGGCTTCATAGAGCGGCAAGAGGTAGGTAACTCAGTTATTATCTGTATAAATAAATACCTTTGAAAGCAACCAAAGTATTCCTGTTGGATTCTGTTTAAATAAAATCTAAAGGCGACAATGCCCTTTAGGAAAGATCTTATTTTGTATTCTTCTCAAGTCTATATAGTCTATTATCATCAGGTCTTCTTATAATTTCGTTTTTCTTCAACATCAAGAAGATTTGAATCTTTAACTACCCCACCCTACCTTTGCCGCTGCATATAGAGCTGTTTGGAACAGCTTAAAAACGCACTTTTATTCTTTATGAGACAACTTTTGTGTTACCTCGCACAGCGTAAAATCACTTAAAATAAGCTAATCTAAATAGGCATTTACTTCACCTCTATATATGTGTGTGTTAAGTTTATCCTGGGCTGAGCAAGCACCTTGCCTAGTGTCCAGCCTGGTATGGTATAGACCTGATCCAACCCAGCCCCCTCCTTTTGTAAAAGCAAACCAACTCGAAGTGAGCACACACGGCCGGGTGTACCAGGCCAGCTAAACTGATGCACACCCCTAATTATTCTTCAAGCATCTCTTTATTTGTTTATTGGTTGATTTTCTGCAGGTCAAGCAAATGCTTATTGCACTTCTTTGTGAGTCTGAAATGAAGCTGGCAGATGAGACCGTAGAAGCAATTCTTGATAAGGTGAGTCCGTAAAAAACTCATATCATACAAAATATAATGTTATAAACTGAGTTAAGTTAGCAAGCGGATCAATATTCTGGGAAGTATTAGGTTTATTTAAGCATTAATATAACCTATTTCTCTAATGAGCAAGATCTTTTGGTTAAAAATTTATCAAAAGATTTGATTGTTGATAAATCACAATAATATTTGATCTATATAGCTAACCTTATCTAGTGGGATGAATGTTGCTGTAACAATTGTCTTTAATGCGAATGGCTAAACCTAACAAAGTCATAATATATTTGTCTTGGTCAGACATTTTTGGACGCTGATCTGAACAAAGATGGGAAAATAGACAAGGCTGAATGGCAAGACTTCGTTTCGAAGAATCCCTCGCTACTAAAAATCATGACCCTACCCTACCTCAGGTATGTGCTGTACTTCTTCTCATATGGTTGAGATATTTTGAAAACTGCTTTCCTTCAAGGCCTCTAATCTAAATGCACCTTTATTGTGAAATGAATGCAGGGACATAACAACGACTTTCCCAAGTTTTGTATTTAATTCCGAGGTTGATGAAATTGCTACTTGAGAGAGTTTGAGATTGGAGAGAGAGCATCCGTGTTTAGTTTTATGCGATTAGCGATCAAATTGAGTGCTTTTTCTTTTGATTTTGAATATTAGAGTTTGGAGAGTAATATATAGTTAATGTAATTAGCTTTTTCTCAGCAATCTGTAAATCACATTCTTGAAATTTTCCAGTTAGCATTCTTTTTGGTTACTTTTTTAACAACTTTCGTTATTTTCCCAGTAGTTACGATTTTCAATTGTATTAGTAAATGTTATTACATAGTACATGAACAAAAACAAAATACTATAAAAAGTGGGGATTTGAAAACTATTTTAATAATAAAAAATATCAGGGGAAAAAGTCAAAAAACCAAATCAAGTTATTATACATTTTATATATGCTGAAAGGGTGTAAAAATAGCAATTACATCTATTGAATACTACACATTTTTTAAAATTTTCATTATATTGATATTGATAGATTGATTTGACCCTTTTAATTAAGTAGAATTATTCAGCCGTTTTATATAAATAATTTAATCATTTTTTTCATAAAAAGTTTAAAGACTAGTCTTCTTTTTTCTAAAATTAATTTTATCTCTCTTAATAAAATAATTTAATTTATAAAGAATTTTACAAGATAAGATTTATTACAAGAAATGATAATAAATTTTATACTATTTATAGGTTGAGATATTTTTAATAATTAAATTATTTTTTGATAGAGTTTAATAGTATTTATTATTTTAAATATAAAATATTATATTTAATGAACCAATTATTTATTATGTTAAATTTTATTAGTTTTTAGTAATTAATTTCTTTTATATAAAAATTTTTAGAAAGGAGTTAGACTCACCCACAATTTAAGAGCAGGACGAAATCTCTCTTCCTTCTAGACAATATCAAATTCGGATAAGGCGAGTTGTCTATTACTCTCAAACGTAAATTTAAGTACCTAAAAGTTAAGATGTATTTTTAAGTGCTGCGATTAAAACCACAACAAAGTGATATTTCTTAAAAATTAAATATACTCTAAATAATTATATATCTCATCCTTTTATTAATTAAATTTGTGAATATATAGTTTTTAGTAATTAAATTATATATGCGAAACTACCTCATAATTTCTCTCTTTGAATTTCTTTTTCGGCCCCCGGTAGTTCAATCTCTTCGGCCCAACTGAGAAGTAGCGGATTCTGCCTTCTATGGAGGATCCAAAACCAATCATTCTTCCAAAACAATAATAGTAACAATAATATCTATCATCTATAAATTCAATTAATAAAAGAGTAAAATATATAATTATTTTAAATATTTTTTATTTTTAAAAAATATTATTTTATTGTAATTCTAGTCACAACGTTTAGAGAAACATCTTAACTTCTAAATGTTTAGACTTAAGCCTGAAGATAATAAATAGTTTACCCTGTCTGATATTGATATCACTTAGGAAAAAATGAGACTTTGCATTGCTCTTAGATTTTGGATGAATCCAACCTATTTTCAAAAAAATTATAATAAAAAAATAATAGTAATAATTATGTCTTTAATGTGAAAGAGAAATTACACATATGATAAATAATAGACTCTTATCTCATAAAGTTGTGAGTTTAATTTCTATTACCGTTATAAGGATTTATTTAATAAATAATATCATAAATTTCTTATAAATATTCTCTTAACTCTACGATTATACTCTGATTTTAGTTGGTGAGTAGAGCTAAATTTGTTTACATTTTTTTGAACAAAAAAATATAATGTCATTAGTTATTTTTAAATTTTAAAAAGATTAATCTTTAATGATTAAGAAATATCATTTGGTTTCTTAAAAAAATATCTTCTCTTTGATTTGGATTTCATTTACATCGAAAATCAATATTAAAATATTAAAAATTTTATTTGCATGGTCTATAAAACCCTCGGCTATTCAATCTTTTTTCGCCCCAAAGACAGCCTAGGTAGGTTAGACTTCCTTGCGGTGGTAAAGCCGTAATAAAAAATTATAGAAAGGTATATTATTTACCATTCATAAAAAAAAAGTTAACTTATTTTAGATTTTGTGTTTTAGAAAATCCTCAAACTAACATTTTAAAAATATTTTTAGTTTAAATCTTAATTTAAATTTTTTTAAAATAAATAGTCATATTTATCTAAAAAAACTTTTGAACCAATCCATAATTTAAAACTAATATTATTGAAAATAACTTCTAGAACAGTAAAAAAATTATAGACTAATTATCTAATTATTATTTTACCCTTATTTTTCTTATAATATCTCTTCTCTTATTTTATTTCTTCTCTTCTCTCCATTTTCATCCATAGAACTTGCCGTCACATTGTTGGGAGAGAGGAAGATAGATGGATGTTGCTGGTCTCTTTGCTCGTGGTCAATGGTTGTCATAGCTGGTCTTTGGTCAGTGTCATTGTGGGAGAATAGTTGTTGGTGACATGGCTCTATAGGGGATTGGAGCTATCATCATGTTCGTCGTTCTCTCTATCTCTATGCTCTTTGACACCACTCTGTGATGAATAAGAGAAAAAAAGAATATGAAGCTTTTATTAAAAAGATGAACCTATGATAAAGAAGAGAAATGAACAAATGAACAATGTTACGATCATAATTAATATTTTTTATCTTATATTATTTTTAATAATTTATTAATTATAAATATTTTTTTAATAATAATTATCTAAATACTTATTTATTCATAATTATTATTTTTTCTATAAACGCTAAGTCATTTTTTAAAAATTATCAATTTTTTTTATAAATTATTTTTTAAAAATCTATCTAACCTAGCCCTTTAAATGAATTCATGTGGCACACCCTAATGTAAGTAAAAATAAATATATTTTATAAAGAGAAAAGGCTCATAACCTAGTAAACAATGAATTTTAAAGTTAAAATACGTTAGTCCAATCCACCCTCCTCTGTTTGATAACATGGGTTAGAACTCATAAATTGAGCTATAAACTCGGTCAAAAAAATTATCATATATTATATGAATAATAGTAAAATAATAAAGCAATAAAAATACATTTTAATTTATTGTAATATGAAAATCTAATATCTTATAAAAAGATAAATTTAATTTGTGATAACAAATTACTGGATTGTAGTGTCATACAACTGGTTTGTAAATAAAACAAAACCCAAACAAAAATATCTCCTTGGAACACCACATGAATGGGACCAAGATGATGAAACAGAGTACTGACACGTACACAGAAAAGTACTATTAAGGATCCCAGTCACGATCAAACAAATCAAAAGCTTTGGAGATGTTGGTTTATAGACGAGATTAGTAAAGGGAGGAATTAAATCCAAAGCACAGTGTTGTCCACCGATTTATGGGCAACAAATATTTTGAAATTCCAAGGTTTTTTCACAAATATGAGTTGTTAATTTCTAAACTATTGCTATTATTCATATTTGTTATCGCCCCCTCTTCTTCTTTCCTCTTTTTATATCATAATCCTATCCTCTCTGTTTTTCTCTCCACTGTTATTTTCCCCTCGTAAACCGATACCCCCAAATTCTCCATGAGATTTACAGATTGAGAGGTTTTCTGGGTGTATCTGAATCTGAGGTGTGTCTCAATTGCAAACCCTAAAGTATGATGATTGAGTAACATTTTGTTCAAACCGAGCTAGGGTGAGGAGGGAGAAGGTGGAAGTAGGCATGTACAGAGTGCAAGGAGGTGTTGTTGGGTCCAAATCCGAGGTGGGTCCCGTCGATCGGAAGCGAATCAACGACGTCCTCGATAAGCAGCTCGAGCGATCCTCTCCGTCCACTTCTAGGGTTATCAAGGCCAAGGATAGGTCTTCGGCGGCGTCGGCGCAATCGCTTTTCCCCTCTAAGCCGCCCTCCGATCCTAGGGACTCTCGCGCTGCCTCCGTCTCTAAGAATTCCATTACTTCACGTGGTCAGAACACATGATTGATTACGTTTCTCTTTTGGATTAGCTAATCGTATTGTGATTTGGTTTTTCTGAATAATTACATTAGGATCTGATCTATGTTGCTATGATAATAATATATCCGTTTGGTTAGGGTATGAGGGGGAAAATCCTACATTTTGCTGAGTACTTTTTGGCCACCAGCTACATATGCTCTGCAAAACATTTTACATATATAATAGTTGAATTTTGATCTCATGGGGTTATATCCTATAAAACCTAATTCGACCATGGACTGAACCGGTTTGAAACTTCATTCCTTGGTCATGACTACACGAGTCGTGCTTGTTTTCTCATGGGTTAATAAATTCGTTTGGAATGTTTACTTTGAAGTTTTATGTTTTCCTCCGAGTTCTTTTGAATGGTTCTTGGACTGATTTATTTTCTGACAGTTGTCCTTTCCTTCCCCTGCTCAGTATTGGATAAATAGTGTTAAGCATTTTCTCTTTAAAACTTTATATTATGATCATATGAGAATGCCTAAACTCTATTACACCATGAAACGTTGTCATTGAGCATCAACTTCACTTGAACGCCCTGAAGAACTCTGCCATTTTTCGAATGACACTCAAAGTTATTGCTGAATAGGAGAGGACAAATGTCCAGAGTGTTGTCAGTGAAAGAGTTAATAATTCTTTTTTATTAACTTCTTATCACTGATGTGTAACACCATAATTGCATTACATTCTAGCAGGAGCAAGTCCAGACATAAGAAATTTAACATTTGTGAATGAGAAGTAGAAAGAAGGGGAAAATAAATTAGGCTGATA
Source organism: Leucaena leucocephala (assembly GCA_037074615.1). NCBI lineage: Eukaryota > Viridiplantae > Streptophyta > Magnoliopsida > Fabales > Fabaceae > Leucaena > Leucaena leucocephala. The sequence goes on from CM073570.1 coordinate 14,903,348, forward strand.
TCAGCAGAAGCGTAGAGTGATTCTTATTTCTCATAAATGCACTAGGTGGACATTTTATCCTGTACTTTTTTGGTTATCTGCAAATTTTTATGTTGTTAAATTATAAATGTATAAGGGTTTTCCAAAAAAAAAAAAAAAAGAAAACGGAAAATGGGTGGCTAGCATTTATCACATAATAGCCTATCGAACTTGGATTTTGCTGGTGGGAGCATGCTGTTTTCACTCATCAAGTCTTGAGTTTGAATTGGCGGCCATTCACACATTAGCACACCATAGCTGGACCTAGTACCCCAAAGAGATTGTAGGACTAAGTTCATGTGGTTATATATAGGAATACAGGACACATTTACATGATTTAGAATTCTGAGGTTCACATTGATCTGCTTACTTAAATTTCATGTCTATTGGCTGCAGAGGAGGAATCTGAAACAGACAGTGAAGCATCAGATGTTAGTGGTTCTGATGGGGATGATACATCTTGGATCTCATGGTTTTGCAATCTCAGAGGAAATGAATTCTTTTGCGAGATAGATGATGATTACATACAAGATGAATTCAACCTCTGTGGATTAAGCAGCCAAGTGCCTTATTATGATTATGCACTTGATCTAATTTTGGATGTTGAGTCCTCTCATGGTAAGCTTAGTTTTGCATATTTCTATCTTCTGATGCAAATCTAGAATACAAGTGATGGTATGTGATGGATATAATTCCGTTTTAATGATATGAAAGTATTCTGATTGAACTAAGGTGGTGAACCTGAATTTGAATTTTTCATTGATGCGACTTGCCTTGAGTCTCCAATTTACATGCCTAGTCATTCTTTAATTTGTTTGTTTAATACTACTTTGGGTCGGTTGAAACATAAAGGTGACATGTTCACAGAGGAACAAAATGAATTAATAGAATCAGCGGCAGAGATGCTTTATGGCCTGATTCATGCTCGGTACATTTTAACCAGCAAAGGGATGGTTGCTATGGTAAGATTTTTCTGCTTTTCAATATCCATGTTTTTATGCTTTCCTACACTCAAAGCTAGCACTGATATTGAAATTGGATCATCTCCAGCTGGACAAGTACAAGAACTATGACTTTGGAAGATGCCCAAGAGTTTACTGCTCAGGACAACCCTGCCTTCCAGTTGGTCAGTCAGACATCCCTAGGTCAAGTACCGTAAAAATCTATTGCCCCAAGTGTGAAGATGTTTATTATCCTCGGTCAAAGTATCAAGGTAGTATCCTTATATATTTATATTGGATTTCCACTTTTCACTAAATTCACAAATATTCTGCTTTTATGTATATTATTTTTCATTTTCTATGTTTGCATCTAAAATTTGATGCACTAGCAACATACCAAAGACTAAGCTAAGTACTTATCTGGATTTGCTCTGGAATATCTTCTTTCATGAAAATTCTATCAGACAGCACTTTCCAAAGAATTTATGAAAACTATATTTATAATTAAAGTGATAAAAAAATAGGGTTAAGGGGCAAATTTGTCCTGGAAGTTTTCACTTAGTAGCAATGTTGCCTTGGAAGGGTTTTGTGTTCAAGATTGCCTTGGAAATGTTAAAATGGAGCAATGTTGTCAACTGTCAACGTCACTTTTTTAAAGGTCAATGTTAGTTTTTTAACTGGGTAAGGCAATATGGCTATATTTTAAAACTTCTGAGGCAGCATTAAACCCAAAAACACTTCCGAGTCAACATTACTCCTAAGTACGAATTTCTGGGGCAAATTTGCACCAAAACCCCAAAACAAATAAAGTAGCTTCTTTTTTTGCCTTAGAACAAATAAAGCAACTGAAAAATGGCAGCTTAGAATTCCGTTTCTTTTATATGGTTTTCCAGTAGACTCTTACTTGAAATTAATTCTGAGGCTTGGAAGCTCTGCTTGATTTGTGAATTGACTTTTCCTAATACTCAACGAACAAATATTTTGCTAATTGTAAGTATTATTACCATTCCTTAGAGCTTTTTTCATTGTGATTATATGAGATGTATTTGATTCTTAGGATTGAGTAGCGTATACTCAATATTTTGTCAATATTTAAAATTATTGGTTTCACCTCTTTACATTGTGCTTTAGACCCATATTTCCTTAATGTATATCTAGACATTGATGGAGCTTACTTTGGAACCACATTTCCTCACCTCTTCTTGATGACATATGGGCATCTGAATCCACAAAAGCCATCCCAGAGCTACGTTCCAAGAGTTTTTGGTTACAAAATTCACAGGCCATGAAGCTTCATACATCAGAGAGTTTGCTACTCTGCTCATGTCTTAATTACCTATCTCTTAGTTGTATTCCTCAAAATTATCAATGGATTACTGGGTTCCCAAATCGGTGCAATTTAGATTATTGCCCTGTTACTAATTTAGGAACATGTTGTAAAGATATGTGCAGCATTTCCCGCAAGTGCTTAATTTTGCTTTCAGCTTCAAAGTCTGTCAGTTCTTGTAAAATTCTTTTCTCATATTATAATAGGCTTTTAGGACAGGCACTTGAACTATCTTTTAATGGCTTATTTCAATTTTTTATTTTGGGGCTTGACTTTATATCACCAAATCCCTACTGGATTTAGATTTTGTGTGAATAAGATTCGTCACTGTTAACATGTAGATTCTCTCTTGGCTATGGTATGGTGTATTTTCCACTTCCCCCGTCACTCCCATCCCTCAAGATGAAGGTTGGGTTAATAGCTTCATGCAGCCTGAGAGTCTGTTGGTATGAGGAAAATGGAGGGGAGGGAAAATTTTAATGACTTCGGTTTGGGATTGAAAGCTCTTAATTATTATTATTTTTTTTTATCTTATATCTTCGTGTTAAAATTTTATAATCCTACTTATCTATTTCTTTTATATTGCACTCATTTAAAAAAAAAAATCCCCTTCTCCACCCCTTCGTTTCCCTCGTACTAGAACCCTGAATAAACATGAATTTTCTTGATAGCTGTAAGCTCAGCCTCTATGCATTGTTATATGTTATGCTTAAATCCAAGGATACGGTTTGCTTCATGGTCACCCACAATCCCTCCATAAGAAGCATTCCCTTCATTATTGGCAGGATTGGGCCATAAGGGAATCTAACTTGTTCAATACTATTTAAATGGTGATGTTGTATTTAGCACCTTAATTTTTTTTTAAGTAGCATTTAATTTTTTAAAGTGATTTTTAGTGCATGCTCTTAAGGCATTTAAGGCATTTTCGTAGTAGCAAATTTATCCTCTTACTTTTAATAACTGGGCAATTTTAACCTCACGTCCGCTATTCTTGAGTGGGGGCCCACAGTTGATACAGGAAAAATGACATTTAGGGACCATATAAAACATTAACGACAGTTATGGGCTCCAAATCTTTTAAATTCCAAAAATGGACCATAAATTTTTTTAATTAAATTTTTCCCGAGTTAATCTTTTTCATCACTCTCTTTTCCCCCCCATATTTTCAGTATTTATCTTTCATATAACAGTAATATCAATTTCACCATGGATGATTCAGCCGTCCAAAAAATTCCGCCTGGCAGGCCATCAGAAGACGTCGCCGTTGTGGTTGTATAGAAGAAATCTAAGAGAGATTAAAGACGACTCTATCATGGCGGACCTTATGCTTGACGCTGAGGTTTTAGAGACTCCTGCAGGTCATGCTCTAATTAATTTTTATATAGTTTAAAAATTAACTTATGTCAGCTTTTTTATGTAGAGTCCATATGTTACTTAACTTTATATTATACTAAATACAAGGAAGAGTTATAGAAAATAACTTGATTAATAATTTTTTTAAAGAAAAAAGAGATAATAACAAAAATAAAATAAAAGTAAGAATGTATAAAGACATTACTAATAAGACAAACGTTTTTAAAGATTAACGTGTAGGTATCATTGTTTAATAATATATTGAAGTTATAACAATTATATATGCTAAGTCCCTAAGAAGCAAAACCCTAACCATCATAATCAAACAATGCACAATTATACATATATCTAATATACAATTGCATCAAGAATGATTAGTGAAATCTACTTAACATATGATAAATTAAACAATAAACATGGATATTTAACTGAAAATTCTATAACTAAACATATGAACCCAATATGAATAATTATAAGAGAAAACTAAATATATTAAATAAAGAATACCAAATTATAAATTAAAATAATAAATCACAAGATTTTGATCACAAAAGTGTCCCGATCTAAACCTTAGATCCAATATATATAAATATCAAAATTTAAATATAGGAAATCATAGATTTATATAAAAGAAAAGATCAAAACAATCAATTATTCAACTCCTACTCTAAAGTATAATATCTCAAGCCACTATATCTTTCTTAAAAAAAATTAAAAGAAAAATGATAAAATTATGGAAGAGATGAAGAAAATGATTGTGATGGTGATGATTAGTATCTTAAATAGAGGAACTTTAGGGTCCTTTATATAGCTTTTAAAAGTGAGTCATGTTGATGCAGGCCTCTTCACTAATTGTCTTTCTAACAGATAATGATAATTTTTATTTATTTTCAGTATACTTTCAAACTATAATTTCTTTCTAATATCTCTATAAATAATATTTTTTAACTCAAATATTTTATAAATAATTTAAATAAAAATTAATAGGATAAAATAGATAAAATAATTAATAAAAAAATAGAAAAAGATAATACATTTATTTATTATCATTTCATTAAATTTAAATGTTAGATATCAAGAAATTATATATGAATTAATTTAAATTATATTAAATTAATATAATATAATATAATATAATATAATACTAATATAGTATAATATTATAATAAATTAATAAATGAATATAATAAAATATAATATGATATTATTGAAGATATTTTAATTTTCTCTAGTTAGATATTATAATTTTCTCTTTTAATTTAGCAATTCCTCAATCAATCTCTCTTATATAATATAATTGTGTAGTAGTTTATACGAGTCTTATTTATATTTTTTTTAATTTTTAAAAATATATAAAAGTAAAATACTTTTATGTAAATCAATTTAATTAAAAAAATAATAAAATAAATAAAAATATAAAAAATAATATTTTTAATTATTTAATTTATATAATCAATTATAAAATAGTCACAACTATTTTAATAATATTTATTAAATATTATAATTTTTTAAAATATATAAAAAATAATATAATAAAAGAGGTTCACTATTTCACCAGTCGCAACCTCACCATACTACGCTACTTTCTTAGAAGGAATCTCTCGAGGGATTCAAAGGGAACGACTTTAAATGGAGTAGCTTACGAGTTATCGTCATTGGAAGATGACCCACTCATTTCAGATCTCCTTGATCAAAGATTGGAAATTGTCAGAACCCTCAGACGAGATAAAAAAGCTCATGAATACCCACCGTGTGATGCCGTTAACTGAAGAGGAATTTAATGAGGGATGTCAGCCATGGAATAATGTTCTGATCATTACCGTCTTTGGAGCACGCTTATAGAAATTAAAGGAGATGCTCAGCCATATAGAGAAATTTAATGAGTTTGACCTGGTGGACCTACCCAACAATTACTACGCCGTTCGATTTACAAATGCTGAAACTTAGGGCATCCACTACAAACGCATTCTTTATGAAGGTCCATGGGTGGTTGCTCAACATACAGTCCTTGTTCAGCGATGGTCTCCGTACTTCGATCCCTTTCATAACACTTATTTCTTGGTCCCACAGAGAGAAAGATGCTCCTTATTTCTTGGAACAGAAGTAAACAGGGGGAAAAGCAAGGTGGTTTGGGCATCAAAGAGCTTGTATGCAAAGCGAGGCTTTCATCATGAAACTATGCTGGGGCTTAATCACCAAACAGAATGCTCTCTGGGTTCAAAGCCTTCGTGCTAAGTATAGCTGTGGGGATGGCAAAATTCCGAAGGTGGAAAAAAAGAAGAATCAGTCAGCTGTGTGGAGCGCTATTACCACTGTTTGGGACACGTTCCGGAAAGGAGTGGGACGCAAGCTAAGAAGCGGAGATAACACTAATGCCTTGGGGGAGCTCTGGTCTCCTCCTCCTCACCCTTTGATGCACTATGTTGACAAAAATCAGCAATGGCTTGAAACGACTACTTCTGTTAGACACTTTTGTTACCCCGAGTGGTCCTTGGGATTATCTTAAATGCTGACATTTCTTACCTGACTGGGTCATTGATAAAATCAAGTTGGTGAAGCCTCCGTTTCAAGTTGGGGAAGATCTTTTCGGGTGGAGAGTCCTCTGATGGCAATTTCAGCATTCGTTCGGCCTATGACATGTGTTTTAAAAAAGATATTCATGAACCTGAACCTTGGTGGCATAGTCTATGGCAGTGGCATATCCCAGAGCGTGCTAAATTCTTCATGTGGCAAGTGTTTTATGAGAGACTTCCTACAAACTCCCTGAGAGCAAAGAGAGGGGTGAGTGACCATGATGAGTGACCTTTTAAGTGTAATAATGAGGAGTCCGTTATTCATACACTGAGAGACTGTGAGTTCGCATACAGTGTGTGGAGCTCTTTTCTTGACCCTTTATATTATTCTGTTTTCTTCGTCAGTAACTTGCAGGACTGGCTTAAATGGAACTCAAATCATTCACCAGGAGCTCGAAAACTTTCTAGTTGGTCATGGCCGAGAGAGTTTGGCTTGATATGCTGGCTTATCTGGAAGAATAGGTGCAAAAAATTCTTTGAAGGAAGCTGTGATACCCCAAACAGCGTGATTCATCGATGCTTACACCTACTACACGAAGGAGTTGAAGACGGTCGTTTTAAACAAGATCCTTCAATTCCCCGACAGATCAGAAGTCAAGTAGAGTGGCCCACCAGCCGATTACGTTAGAGTGGACGTCGATGGTTCGTTGAATGCCCAAAAGCAAGTGTCTTGTGGCGGGATATTTCGAGACAGCAAGGGTGCCTGGTTATGGAAAGATAGGCCATTGTTTGTTCTCAACTGCAGTTGAATTAGAAGCCATTAAATCTGGTCTGCTCTTGTGCAGAAATCTGAAATTCAAGAAAGTGAAGCTGTATACTGACTCTTCCAAAGCGCTACAGTTATTACTAATTGACTCATGCTCTTATCATCCACTGAAAAATGAGATAAATGAGATTAGATCTTTAATCTTTTCCAAATGGGATCTGGAGATTATTCGTTCTCATAGGGAAGCTTTAATGTGTGCTGACTATCTAGCCAAATCGGCTCAGGAAGCGAACATTGAACTAACGATGATTCTGATTCCTCCAGCTTTTGTTCGAGTCAAATGTTAGCAGACTTAAGCTGAGATTTGACTGTTTATGCTTCTTTTCATAGCGTTGTAATGCATTGGTAAACTTCCAAACTTAATGCTTATCTTCTTTATTCAAGAAAAAAAAATTAAATTAAATATATTACTTCTAGTATTAATTAAATTTTTTAAATATATTAAAAAATTAAATTAATTAATTATAATTAAATATAATTTATCAAGATAAATTTATATTATATATTATTTAATTTATTTAAATTAATTAACTATTTTTTATATTTATAATAATTAATTTATTTATTTAAATTTTTTAATCTATTTAAAAAAATTAAATAACTTTCATATTTGAGATTAAAAGAAAATAAGGAGAAATATATTTTATTTAATTAAAACAAAACTTCATGTGCATGTATGATCACGTGATTTAATCAAAATCGTGGGATCACATCAAAAGAGATTTGGAGGCTATGTAGGGCCCGCATTTTGAAAGCGAAATTCCTCCACATCTTCCCGGTGACGGATAAGAACAAAGGGAAGGCCACCCTTGGACACCCTCACTCAGACGTGGAGGCCTCGTATATATATATTCCTTTATTATACCTATAGATAATGCCTTCTTTCATAAGTTCCTGCTCTCATGTCATCACCTCACTTGCAAGTAAAAAATGATAATGTTTAGATGATTTTCCTTCTTGGGATATCCTCGGTGGGATTAAAATTACGTTATATATATATATATATTAATTGTTTAAAACTATTCTAAATATTGTTGATATTTAGTGAATTGCAAGCCAATATTCAAACTCTGTCCAAATTGAGTGCACTGTATTTCTTTTGGATAAGAATGAAAGATGTGAGATTTGATCCCTCACCAATAATTGTAAGTCAAAGTTGACTGCAATTTCTCACGTGTGTTGTGTTGCTTACAATTTTGACTCTTAATATAATATAAAAATTAATTAATTTTTTATATATTAAAAAATTAAATAAATTAGTAAATTATAATTAATTTAAAAATTAGTTAATTAATTTAAATAGATTAAATAATATATAATATGAATTTATCTTGTTAAATTTAATTATAATTAACTTATTTTTTTAATTTATTTAATCTTAAAAAAATAAATTAACTCTTATATTAAAAATTATAGAAGTATTATTTTTTATAACAATTATTATTAGTTAGGACAAAATAAATTATTAAAGGAAAAATTGTATATTCTTTCCAATAATTTTAATTCCTTAATTTTATAGACAAAAATTAACTTTCTAACTTTAACATCGGTAATTTTTTTACCAATCATTATAATTTTTAAAAATTATATTTAATATATTAGTATTTGATAATATTTTATTAAAATTTAAAATCTAAATGTTTAATATTTTTTGTTAGTAAAATGAACAATATTATAGTCAGAGGATTGAAAAATATTTTATGAAATTAATGGGTTAAAATGAAATTTTATATAAAGTTAAAAATTAAAATTACAGTTTTGTTGTGAATTAAATTAAAAATTTATTACTTTGTGGAACTTTTTTTGGAAAGTAGGAAAAAAAAGGCAGAGTTGAGTTTCCGTAAATTTAGGATCAGCATGTGACCCGAAACCATTTAGCATCTGGTTTTTATGTCTAAGATCCGAAGCCAAGCCGTGTATTAGAATTACCACTCAAAGCCCCGCTCTTAAAACGTGGCAGTTGGTTGCTTTGCCACGTATCTAACTTCCACGGTAACCGTTAGTTCCGTTATTGCTGCGTTAGGCTTAGGAACCCCAAACGACAAAGGTAGGATTGCAATCAGGATTAGGAAAAAAAACACTCTTTTTCTTATTAAAAAACACTCTACTCCTTTTAATACTAGCTGATGTCCTATAAAAGTTAATTCATTTTAATAAATAAATTAATTATAATTAATATTTTTCTTATATTAAATATAAGATTTAATTAATGAGATTATTTTGATTTTAAATATAAAAAATATTTTTTATATTTATTAATTTTTTTAAATTATTTTTATTGATACTATTTTAATAATAATTAAATAAAAAAAAGAAAAATATAATTAAATTTTTTTAAAAAAATATTATAATAATTAATTTAATTAATTAAATTAAATTAATTAAATATATAGTATATTTAAAATTAAAAAATATAAAAATTAATTGATTATTTTTAATAAAATAATAATCATATAATATAAATTTATTATATTTATATTAAGAAGTACATATTCTAATTATTTATGTTGTAAACTACTATTTTCTTTAATAAAACACTCTTGTTATGTGGTAATATATAAATAATTTTTTTTAAAAAATATAAAGTTAAAACAAAATAGATTAACATATGTAACAAAGAAAAAATAGATTAACATATTACTTATGAAATCAAAACAAACACACTGTTTATTACAAGAAAATCAAAACAAACTATTATACTGGATCTTATATATATATATATCATAGTAACTATATCTGAAAAAACTGGAAAAGAATAAAAGGTAGGGCCGTACATAAGCAAATTGCAATCATACTACAGCCGACCTCTTTTCACTTTCCCTATTTATTAATCCCTTCTTCGCATTGGTTCCTCCACAAAACCAAAACTGAGGCCCGAAACAGCAGCAATCTACTGGCCTTGCCTCATCCAATTTAACAAGCACCGTAATCGATAATCCATATTTATTTCAGAGTTCGTTCGTTTTCACTCTCTGCGTTAGAGTTCACCGGAAAAAGCAAGAGCTCCGCAACCTTTTCTTGCAAGTTGATGCATACCCAGAAATCTCAAGCAGTGAAGATCGGAAAAGAAAGCTTAGCCCTCTCTTCCGATTCTACTTCAGTTCCTCCTCTTTTTCTCTCTTCAAATTTCAATCTTCAAACCCAATTTGACCCCCAAACTACTACCACCCAACAAGACTCCCAATCCCAAGTACAACCCTTTTCTTCTTCTGCACATTTCTCACCAAATCCACCTCCACCACCACCAACAACCCGACAAAACTATGCCGGTAATATTTCTCACCATGATCGCTTCCTTGATAACCCTTCAACATCACAATCTCCGGTTTCGTCTCCCCACAAGAGGAATAATACCATGAATCAGGGTTCTTCGTTGTTGGCCCCTTCCGTGATTCCTTTCTCTTCTTCTTCTCCTTGCCATAATCAGAGGCCATGCTTGCGTACGAAGTCGTCTTGGCCATCGTTTTCGACGTGTTGTAGTTTATTTGCGAACCCCTTTGGCTTTTGTTCGAGATTTCAGAATTTCAAGTTTCTTTCCTATTTTCGTTGCGTGCCACTACACCGGGTTCGTTTCCGGTTCCTTATTGTACTTATCCTGCCTTATGTTTTCTTTTTCGTCTCAAGACCTCGTCGCTCTCTCTTGATTGATTTCTTCTCCGTGATCGGTTTCTCAGCCGTGCTCTTTATTTCCCTTCATCTAGCGCTCCCTCGTCTGCCTTCAATTCGCCTGTTTCTCGCCCGATCATTGCCAATTAAACTCCCTTCGTCTCTTTCCGCGACAAATTCTCCTCGGCCCATTCTGTGGTCCATAGGATCGAAACCCAAATCAGAGGAAACCACAATTTCAGGATTCTGGGTGCAAGTTTACAGTAATGGGGACGTGTATGAGGGTGAATTCCACAAGGGTAAGTGTTCTGGGATGGGGGTCTATCATTATCATTTTAGTGGGAGATATGAAGGTGAATGGATTGATGGGAAGTACGATGGTTATGGTGTTGAGACATGGGCTAGAGGAAGCCGGTACCAGGGGCAGTATCGGCAGGGCTTAAGGCATGGAATCGGCATCTATAAATTTTACACTGGCGATGTGTATGCAGGAGAATGGTCCAATGGCCAGTGTCATGGTTGTGGAGTCCATACCTGCAATGATGGCAGCCATTATATTGGAGAATTTAAATGGGGTTTGAAACATGGACTCGGCCATTACCATTTCAGGTATGTTTCAGTTCTTTGATCTGCATTATTAGTGCTTGTGATAATGGAATTGTGCTCCATATTCAACACAAGTTACATTTTTTTAAAGTTTATCATTTTGGTGTAGCTAAGGTGCTAGTGTTATAGCTGGGACGGTGTAGCATTTAATTAGGTTCTTTGCTGTTTGGTGCTGTAATACAGCTTGGGAAAGTACTCTGAAGTCCTTGCTTGAAGTGCTTGTTTTGTGGAGGGGATCTATGCATTTTAATGATAAAACAAGATTTCTTGGTGCACCTTTTGCTTGCATAGCATCCTTGTTATGCCCCTTTAACAGTAGAAGATCTGGATTTGGGAGTGTTATGAATTTTGAGAATTCTCATGTTCTAAGTCAGATCTTCTGGTTGGAACATTTTGGAAATGCACATGGTATATTTGTCTTTAAATGACTTACGTGTTTAGATTAGACTTGTATAAAGTGCTGTACATCTTGGTTTATTAGATTTTCGAAGTAAAATGTAACAATGGATGGTTTTCAATGAAAAGACTGAGTTTAAAATTCAGTTGGGAAGTCATACATTTATCAGAGAAAATCTGATAATGAGGACATAAGTAACTGCATGTAAATTATTTTGACATGCTTTTATGTCTGAACATAGCCTGAAGGTAAAGATTTGAATCAATTGAATCCCATTCTAGATTGTTTTCCTTTTTAGGCATTGACTTTTTCAACTATTCCTACTTTTCTTCTTTAACCTTTACATCTTAATGGCTGAAACCCTGAAACTGGGCATTTAAATTCTTATTCACATTTCCAGTACATCATAATTCCAGTATCTTGCACACATTTCCCAAGACACATTTTCCATTATGAATTTATGGGGAAAAAAGCGAACTTTCTGAATGCAAGTATTAGATTATTATTGTCATCATTGAACTAGTTTCCTCTCTTGCACAGTTTAAATGTGGCCTTGTCATCATTGTCACATCTTGTCTTGATGTTTCCATGCTGTATTAAATGCATTGCTAATGAACCACTGTGATTAAATATGCAAGGTTTAGTTATGTAAGGCCTGGAGGGTTACACGTGGAACATAGTTCTCTCGAAAGAAAAATAATTGTGCCATTACGCTAACTCTCTGTATGCTACTGCAGAAACGGAGACATATATGCAGGGGAGTATTTTTCTGACAAAATGCATGGTTTTGGAGTCTATCAATTCCAGAACGGGCATCAGTATGAAGGGGCGTGGCATGAAGGAAGAAGACAGGGATTTGGAATGTATACTTTCAGAACTGGGGAAACGCAGTCTGGTTATTGGCAAAATGGGATACTTTATGAATCTGAAACACCGAAAAGTCATACGGATGAGTCTCCATGTGCTGCTAATCATGCCAAGGTTTTTAAAGCAGTCCAGGTATTAGTCCAGTTTCTCACATTTACAATGAAAATAATTTAGGAAGGTTTTACTCGAAACACAAAAACTCGACCTTCTTGTATCGTACAGATCAATATCATGAAAGGCCTTACTTTCCCTGATCTTGTCAGGCTTAGCTCTCTGCATACGCCAAATGGCGGCATTTCAATAAACAAGTTGATTTCTTTGGCTTTTTATAATGGTGCGCTGATAATTAAGTAAGGCATGCTATAATAAATTGTTTCAATCCGAACAGGATGCTCGAGGTGCGGCCGAGAGAGCTCACTGTTTGGCAAAGTTGGAGGAGGGGGTGAATAAAGTTGTTGCAGTAGCTAATAAAGCAGCAAACGCAGCCAGAGTTATAGCCGTAAAAGCTGTGCAGAATAAAATGCACCATAACAACAATCATAAATGAAGATCTCAGCGTTATCATCTTCTGTTCTTGACTACGGACAGAAAACTACTACATTGAGAACGAGGTGTTTTCTCCCAAGTTTGATGCTTATATAAGTGTTTCGCTTTCTCGTTCGTTTCCTTCTTCGCGGAGGGACGAAGCTTCCTTTTTATAGTATTGTGATTACTGATAGAATTACGAGGTGCCTTGCTTGGAACCACATTCTGTCATTAAGACTCGATGCTTGATTGTGGAGCAGGTAGGTTCCTCTTTTGCCTTATATTGACGGCTTTAATATGTACAACACGACTAAGAACAAGAGTGTTTCTAGTTCATAGATTAAGCAAAAGTGACATAAAGATGGCACTTTTGTTTTGCATTTAGTATTATCTATCTTCTAATAAGTGTTTTTATTTAATTATTAGTTCTATCATTAGGAGTTATTCCTGTTGAGTTAAATTACTAGCTAAAAAAAATGGACTTCCCACTTGGTTTCCCAATGCAATGGGATGAAGGAATGAACATGGTCACTTTTTTAAGGAAAATTGTTGAAAAAACTTTCCTTGTTTTATTGTCCAAAGATATCTACTGGACGTGGTTTTTTTTTTTTAAGAAGACGCAATTTTTTTTCAATTATATTAAGTTACATATAGGGTATTAAACAAATTTTAGGTATCTTTTAGTAATAAATTTTAGAAAATTTTCAACAATTTTCCTTTAAAAAATTATAATCAATCAAATATTTAGTTTAATTCACTTTGTCTTTGGGGAAAAAAAAACTCCTTTCTAAGAATTAGGGTTAATAAATGCATTGTTAAAGTAGTTATAGGGTGATCCAACAGTTGATAGAGTTCCTATTAGTAGTTGGATTATGGTTATAAATGTAGGTAGGAGGCGTTAATTGTAGTTTAATTTAGTTAAAAGTGGATAGATTTATAAGGCTATTCATGGCATTGAACGGTAGACAGTGAAGTAAGTTGTACTTAACTTGAAATCTATGGATTGGATGCTCATATTTACAGACATAAAAAATATTAAGTCTACTTATTTTATAGGCAATGTTGAATTACATTTTATTATTTGTTACTTTTTCATATCTTGATATATGTAAAATAAAATATGAATTTGTTCACATTCGGGGGGGTACTTTGTTTTTCCCTTTTAAAAAAAATTACGATATAAGAATTATTTTGGCTTAAATTCCCTATTATCATTTAATCTTGTTAAGAAGTTCAGAAATTATCGGTTGAATTTTCAAAATAACATATGTTTCCGTTTTCCCTAGTAGATAAAAGGGAAAATGACACTTTCGTTCCAGCTAAAGAAAATATTGGCAAGTTTGTCCCATGATTTTGATAAATTATAAAAATATCCCTTACCAAAAGACTAAAACGTCAAAGCATCAAGTATCATCTTTGGCTATTGTAGAACAAATGTACTACTAGTCATCATCCATTTCAGCTAATAAGGAACACCCATACCATAACTTCATATAATAAAGTTTTAGGATAAAAAGGATTTAATATCTTAATTTTATTTTTTATATACAGTTAGTATGGTAATCTTATTTAAGAAATAATATTATGAATAAAATTTTATTAAATTAAAAAGAATATAAATAAAATTATACTACAAATAAGATTATAATACAGGTCATATATAAAAAATAAGATTAATATATTGAATATTACTTATTTTATCCTAAAATTTTATGTTAATCTTCATCATCTCCAACGACCAAAAAGAAAGGCACGTTGTAATAGATAGTCTAATGTGTAAAAAAAAACACTTGAAAGTGAAAAGCACATGTATCAACAAGCAAGTTTCAATTAATTGTTGGGAAAAGATTTCTCACTACGTTTAATAAAATTAAGTTCGAATTTTTAATATCTTTCAATATATAAATAATTACTTAACAAAATATTAATTTTGTTAGGAGCACCTTGAGACGTTAAGCGGCATTGCATAGGGAGGGACCTCAAGTCACAGGGTAGTAAAATTGGAGGATTAACTTCCCCCACGGCTGACAATTCCAAGGAGTTTTTCTGAAAACTTTTATAATACTGGGGTGAAATTAGAAAAAGTGTAAAATATAGGGATAGTGATTTATTTTGTCCTTTATTTTTTAAAAGCTTTAATTTTAATTTACAATTACAATATTTTTTCAGAAGACCTATCGAGAGATGCACTCTTCTCTTAATATCGTCCCCTGAAACTAACAAGTGCATTAAAAACCCTAGCTGCGAGGGCCAAGGCTGAAGGGTCTCTTTCTTTGATTTTCTCGGTTCGCTATGATTGGCTGACATTTCGCTGAATCTTTGAGTTCAAGGGCGAGGAGGACGGAGGAGGTATGTACAGAGAACGAGGAGTAGTTGGATCGAAATCGGAAGTGGGTTCCGTTGATCGGAAGCGAATCAATGATGTCCTGGACAAGCAGCTTGAGCGATCCTCGCCGTCGACATCTAGGACCATCAACGGCAAGGATAGGTCGGCACAATTCGTGCTAGCCGGCAAGCCACCCTATGATCACAGGGACCCACGTTCTGCTCCCGTCTCCAAGAACACCAACGCTTCACATGGTTAGGACCGATATTAATTTCTTCTTCTTTCTATATATTGAACGAAACTGCAGAAAGTTCGACACTTCGTTTGTGCTTTTTTTGTCCTTTTAGGGCCTGATCTGTTTTCCATTGTAAATAGCTCTGTTTAGTAGGACGAGGCCATAAAATGCCAGTGTAACAATGTCTGTTTTCTCACGTAATTTTGTTTGGGGGAACAATAGCTATGTTTACCTAACTTTCTTTCCTTTGTTACCTTAGGTGAAGTGAAGGGGAAAGGGAGGGATAAGCTTACTAAAATTAGAAAAGATTCTCTTATTGGATTTCATGATTGACTGTGAAAACTCATGTTGAATTTAACTAAAATGCAGATAACAGAACGGTATTGGTAAGTCAGAGGAATAACTGCTGTCATCCCTGCAACTAATTAGTTCCTGTATAAGGCAAATCATGGATTGGATAGTCAAGAGGAAAATATATCAGTTTGACACATTCCCATTTCTTTACCTTTATTGTCCTGGAAGTTGTTCCGTTCTAATTACCACTTCACCGTGATCTTCTATTTGTTGTGTCATTGTTACCGTCTTTTCAGCCCATTTCCTTCCCTAACAGATTCTAAGCTCTTAAAACATTGGTATATTCCACTGTTGGATCTGTTAGAAAGACATAAATATTATAGCGAAGGAGATAAAAGACAGACTAACGTTTTTTTGCTGTTGCTTGAGCTGGTATTGATGAACTGATCTTAATTTTATATGCTTGACTGCAGAGGAATCTGAAACAGACAGTGAAGAGTCAGATGTTAGTGGTTCTGATGGAGATGACACATCTTGGATTTCATGGTTCTGCAATCTGAGAGGAAATGAATTCTTTTGTGAGGTTGATGATGATTACATCCAAGATGACTTCAACCTCTGCGGATTAAGCAGTCAAGTACCTTACTATGATTATGCACTTGATTTAATTCTGGATGTTGAATCCTCCCATGGTAAGCTTTTCTTCATATTTTCCATGTTTTCCTTTTGTGTAGCTAAGATCACTTATTTGCTTCTTCTGTACTTTGTATTTCATGATGGCTACTGTTCATTGGTCGCAATGTGTAGGTGACATGTTCACAGAGGAACAAAATGAATTAATTGAATCGGCAGCAGAGATGCTATATGGTCTGATTCATGCCCGATACGTCTTGACAAGCAAAGGAATGGCTGCTATGGTCAGATTTTGCTTTCATTTATCTTTGTTTTCATTCTTTAATATCCATAAACTTTGACCGGATGATGAAGTTTAAAATTTTGCAGCTGGACAAGTACAAGAACTATGATTTTGGTAGATGCCCAAGAGTTTACTGCTCTGGACAACCCTGCCTTCCAGTTGGTCAGTCAGACATTCCCAGGTCAAGTACTGTGAAAATCTACTGCCCTCGGTGTGAAGATATTTACTATCCCCGGTCTAAGTATCAAGGCAGTATCCTTGTACATATTATTGAGCAATTTTAAGGTTTTATCTGGAGCACCAATAGATCAGCATGTCTCTTGGAATTTGATTTTTCTTCTTTCATGTTTCTCACTTCTTTCTTGCGTTTGAGATCTGTTCCTTGGTCTGCCAATTCAAGTTTCGATCTTTTGTCATTCCTCATCTTGCTTACCAATACTGCTGCAGTATGCATGCATGTTAGAAACCGTTTCCTTATTTGTGGGTACGAGGTAGGAAGGAATCTGTGTTTACTGATTCTTAGAAGATTTATTTTACTCGGATGCCTTGTTAAAGGTACACAAGACTAAATTGAGTCATATATTAGAATATGACCGAGTTATATTAAAATAACGAGTGATTAAACATTTTTGGAATATCAGCTTCATAATACGTCTGAGGTACCAAGTAGACTCTCTGAACAACCCTTTCAGATTTTAAGTTTGTGTTTCTTGTATTTGAAAATTGCTTGTTGAATCTGTGAAGACTACCAAATTTTTCTGCTGTCGAGTGCCTTCATTATATTTCATTAAAGATTTCTTTCATCTGGTTTGTGGGCTGTCTTACCTCTGTCAGATGGATTAAATTGAAGCTTCTATGTCATCTTTTTATTTCTTGTATGTCGTGGGTTCAGTTTTGCAGTGGATCATTGTCATGTACTTTTCCTTGAGTCTATCTATCTAGACATTGATGGAGCTTATTTTGGGACTACGTTTCCTCATCTCTTCCTGATGACATACGAACAGCTGAAGCCACAGAAACCATCACAGAGCTACGTTCCAAGAGTTTTTGGTTTCAAACTTCACAAGCCATGAATGAAGCTTACATTTGAAAAGCTTGAACATGAAAGAGGTGCCAATGTCTTGTTTAACCAAAATATTCTTTGCAAGATTCAGCAGATGATTAAGTTTGTTAACATCAGTACACGAACTAGACGAGCATGTTGCAAAGAAATATGCAAGGCGTCGTTTCAGTCAAGCAAGTGCTTCAAATTCAGTGAACAAGTTCATAGGTTTCTTTAACTGCTCTTTTTTCTGTATTCTTGCCAATTAGCTTCTTTCTCTCCTTGCTGTTTTAAGATTGGGATTACAGATCCCCTGCTATATTTTTATATTATTTCATTCCTTTTCTTTCTTGGCTCACCATTTATGTGGCATTTGAATAGATGGATTGGCCTTAACGAATTCGGTGATTATAAATTCAGATTCAGATACGATATTATGAAGCTTCGCTAAATAAACATTAATAATCATTTTGTCGGTCTCTGCGCAAGATCCTACATTATTTTGAACTTTGCAATATTTTGTTATTTTGACTACTGTTTTAATTTATATTAATTCAAAGTGTCATGCAAAAGCAAAATGCTGTATCCTTATAATTTCCTCATTTTGGAATAATTGATGATCATTTATTTAGTAGTAAAAATAATTCACAAACTTAAAATTAACAATTGTTTTAAAACAATTGAAAGTTTGCCTACAAGACAATTTTCGCGACAATAGTTAATAAACATATATATACCTATTACTAAATTACTACCTTCAATCCTATCTTAATTATAAAAATTAGATAATTTAAATTAAGTATAGAATATATATCCGTCTTAAAAAATTAAATAAAATCAAATTTAATTAATTTATTTAATTTTGCTAATCTACTAAAAAAATTAACTAAATATAAATTTTATTTGTCATAGAAATAAGGCTATGTGAGCATACGCAATCGTTTTCTCTCGCAAGCTTCTAGATCCATGAAGAATGTTCAATTTGATATGGACGATTATGCTAATGGAAGGCTGGGTCAAGTAAAACTAAATTCCAAATAAATTAAGAAACGATATAACCTAACAACCTATTACTTCAGAGTCAACAAATGCTACTTGGAGAACTACGCAATATTCAGAGTCAGGTTTTGGGGGCAAATAAAAACGCGCACGAAGAGGCTGCGTTGATTCTAAAATCAGGTTCCAAACAAATAATTTAGAATTATATCCATCACTCAAAAGTTGATAATTCTGAAAAAAATTCAACACAGTGCTCTGAATATGAACCATCTCATCTCTTTCGTCTAATTGCTCATAAACTAGCATGCACCAAAGAGATCAACTCTCAGTTTGTTCCCTCAACCTACGAATGGTACTCCTCACAGTCACAGCACTTGCAGTACTGTAAAACAGCAAAGAACAAAGTCAGCTCGCTGCAAAAGAAAAAAATAGGGAAAATCACCAAGTCCCAAAGAAAGAACATAATCACTAAAAAATCCTACAATAAATGAGCAGCATAGACATGTCATTTTATACACTGGAATTTGTCATTGCATGCTGTTGGTTATTATGAGACTTTTTTATGATTACATTTTTTCTTTAGGACCACATTGATTTTCCCAAAAAGCATAAAACATAATAGGAGAGCAACCAAAGTTGAAGGACTTACTTCAATGTGTAAGCACCACCTGCTTTCACTTTACCACAATCCTTGCAGCCCCATATTCCTACAGCTTTCCTCTTCACAGCATACTGCAACATAAAGGTTCCATAATATAAATGGTTGATCCCCTTGAGTTGAATCCAACATATCAAAGCTACCAAGAACCCCTTACATATAAGGGGTCCTGTAATAACAGGGAAAACCTACCTTCCCACAAAATTCACAGAAATATTTACTATGTTGACTGACTTCCATCTTCTTAATCTGCTTTCTAAGACTAGCACCATACCTGGTACCTGAATAAGGAAATACACAAAATGGCTTCTCAGTAACTAATCCCAGGAAAGTAGAAATGTTCAGGAAAAGCTTATTCTGTGACTCGTAATTAACTCACAATCTGCTGGTGCTAATTACAATAATTCCAAGCAGATACATAACAATTCATAAACAGGGCAAAAAATTCCCACTGTTCAGTGGTCAGGGACTCAGGCATATATATATTACTTTTGCTTAAAATCCTTATCTAGTTAAGATCTTACAACCACCAATTAAAAAGAAGAAGAAATTAGCAGTCCAAACATTAGTTGGCCAGAGAACATATATCATATGCCTTGGATAAATGATTTCAAACAGCTGACATCTCAGCAATAACAGGTTTTCACAAGATTACTTGTCCCCTTTTTCAATGGAGAATGGAAAGATATACAAAGTATACAAAGCCAAAATAGCCTTGTCCCTTCCTTTTTCTTTCAACTAATGGGAAGATATAGGAAGCCAAAGCAACCACTTTTTCTAGTTATGAACTTTCCATGTTACGATCACAACCCCGCCCCCAAAAAACAAAGTCAAAAACGAGTTCTACATATGTTACAAGATCATTCTGGTATCACTCAAGCACAACTAACAGTTTAATTGAATCTTTTAAGACACAAAACGACCAATCTAGAAGTAGGAACAATGGGCAAAATATAAAACTACTCATAGCAAATCAGACCTCGCTAATATCGTAGTTATAAACACTTACCATACTTTCCAACAATGCCTGCCTTCTTCGTTCTCTTCGTCTACAACAAGAGGAAGATATGAAGTTAAAGCTTGATACACAGTAGAGAAGCAAAGGCAAGGAAAATGTAAGCTCCATGTAATTTCAGTAAAGGAGGAGTGATGAATGAATTATCCTCACAAAGCTTCAAGCTTTTGGGACGATACATGTAAATCATAGATTATACCCAATATATTCCGCATATTAATCTATCAACTAATGATTTCACCAGAATTATACACAGCTTCAATTAGCTGTTCAAAAATACGTACTCGTATAAATATTAAATAGATCTGATATATGTACATATGACATCTGAAGATGTTTCTCGCGGAGTCGAACGGGTAAAAACCGTAAAGTAAAACAAGAACTTCTTGAATAGTCACACAGAAAACTCTTAAAATTCCTAAGCCACAGAAAACAAAAGGAAGTAAAATAGCGTAGGGCATGTAAATCCATGGGAGAGAAAGTACCATGATTTGTTGCTCGTCGGCACTCTAAGCACACAGGCAAGGAAGCTGCGACAAGGGGAGGGAAAATACGAGGAGAAACCCTAGAAACCAACTTGTAGTTTTAGGCCGCGCTATATCCGCGTCGGCCTGTGAACATGTAAGATCCGCTTTGTTGGATCCAAAATAGGCCGTAGGAAATAAATCTTTTAAAAAATCAAAGCATAGCCCATTGAAAAAAATTTGTAAAAAAAAAAAATAAGATAATTTTTTAAAAAGAGTTTAAAAAAATAATTCTAAATAAATAAATATTTAAATAGTTATTATAAAAATAATTTTTATAAATGATAAATTATTATAAATTATATAATTTTATAAAAAAAATATTTTTTTTCTCTCTCTCCTAACGTCTCTCACAAACGAATATAGCAACGCATATGGAGTCCCAACCTCCATAGATGACAATGAGCCCTGATGAGCTCAGCTAAAGAGAACAACGAACTCACGGCTACCAGTGGAGTAGACAGAGACCCAATGTCAACTTGTTCAACAATATTTTTGTATATAGACAGAGAAGAAGATGCAATGGTAATGGATACCCTCATCTAAGAAGTCTACTTTTTCTTTGATGATGATGATACTCTTCTCTCCCAATAATATTGACGACAAGTATAGATAGAGGAAAAAAAGGCTACAGTAGTGGAGGCAAAGTTGAAGTACAGAGAAAAAGAAAGATGAGAAAAGAGGGAGAATAAAAGAAATAGTATGTGAGAAAAAATATAAATAAAATAGTAATTAAGTAGTTTATGATATTTTTTACTATTTTATAAGTTATTCCTAAGAGTTCATTTAAAACGATAATTTTAAATAATAGTTTAGTCTAAAAGTATTTTTAAATAAATATAACTATATATTTTAAAATTTTACTAAACTAATATTTGAGTTATAAATTTTTTTTAAAACTTTAATTTTCTACTTATCCAAACAAGCATGTAATTGAGATAGTTAGGATACTTGGCTCTCACCCATGTTCCAATCCTGGCAACGGAAGTTTTTCCATTTTAGCTAGTAAAATAAAATATATATGATAATTTAACAAAAAATATAAATTTGATGGAGTGAAATTATTAATTGTTAATGTAGTGATTAACAAATATGCTAGAAACCCATTTACATTTATTTCATGGAACAAAACATAGATCCACCCCAGAAAACAATATAATAAAATTATACCTATGACACATAGCACAGATAATAATCTTTGTTAAGGCTCAAACTTATTATGTATTGTTTTATCTTATTGTAATAAAATTATCTTTTAATTAAAAAAAAAGCAACCTTCTATATATTTATCAATTTTCCATATATTGATAGATGGGCTCCATGATTCCCTTTATTTTATCATCATCATTATTATATATTTTTGCTATTGTTTACCGTTTAATTTTGATTTGGTTCGTATCAAATGACTCATAATCACAAGTAAAAAAAATAAGCCAATTAAATCTTTAATTTTAATTACTTCCTCCAATTTTAAAATTAAGTGGGCGATTCCCTTTAGCTTTAAAGTTAAGATTTTAATATACTACTTTTATTTCTTAAATTTATAATTTTTTTAAAAAAATATTTATATTGATTACTCATTATATGTATTAAATATAATTTTTATCAATTAAAAAAATAATTAACATGATATTTTAAAAAAATTAACACATATTATTATAAAATAATTAATTTAACTAATTTTTAATGTTTATAAATTAATTTATCAATTAAAATAATGATTAAAATGATATTTAAAAAAATAATATATATTTTTTATAAAATATTTAATTTAATTATTTTTTTAATATTTATAAATTAATTATTTGGAGAGAATAACTTTGAATAGCTCTTTGGATTGGTCAAAAGAACTTATACAATCAATCACAAAATGATAAGAGCAAGCTTTTGCAATGACAATTTATATGAATTCATAGTAATCAGTTGCAACGCTATAGCATCAGAAATAACTCTCTGTAACATAAACATTTAAATAACTACAAAATGAAGAAGAATCAATATGGTTCAAAATAGTTTAAAAAAATTTGACAAGGATTTGTCAGTATTCCAGCCGAGTAGCAAGAAACTTCAATGCTAATTAAAAAGATGAGACCAACCTGAACGGAAATAAGAAGAGACTAGGAAGGATGCTCGCAGAGACCAATCAAAAAACTAGAATCGGGAATCAGAAAGATGACACCGAATCTGAACACCGAGCATGAAAGGATACACGCAGAGACAGGAACTCCGAGAAGGGAAGAAAACAGACGTGAAGGGTTGTGACAGCGGACGGGCAGCAAGGCAAATATCCGGCGACCGGCGACCGGCGACGGGGATAACGGACGTTGACAACCGAATCGGCGACAACGGAGCAGAAGTGAGCCTTTTTGGTCGAGGTTTGAGACGGCGGACGAGTGGATTTGTTTCATTTTTGCGAAGGACATTACTGGAATATTATAAAAATCATTCGGGCAGATTAGTCAAAATAGTTAACTACCCTGAAAAAAAAATATCAAATTTAGAGGAACCAAAATGAAGTGAAAGAAGGGAAGGATTTAAGGTTTTAGCTCCCTTCCCTACAAAATTTCTCAAACCAAAGGAGTGGAAGGGAGCATCAACAATCTCTCTGTTTTTTTTTTTCCTCCTCTCCACCTAGAGCTAATAAAATAAACTCAAAATATGCATATTCAAGCTATTTAAAACCTATTTTATTTAGTAACAGGTTACACAATTTACTCCTAAACTCCCAATCTATTTTTTAAAATTATTAATATTATTACTTATTTTATTATAATATTATTTTTAATATTTATATTATTAAAGACTAATAAAGATAATTATATATTTATTAATATACATTAATATATTATAATCGATTAATATTATATTGTTAATGTTTATTTAAATTTATAATTGTAAAATTTGAGATTTTTTTTTAGAAAAAATATAAAATTTTAAAAGTATAATATTAACAATTTTTTTATTATGTTAATATAATATTAAATTTTTTTAATATTTTAAAAATATTTTTTTAACAAATATTTAAAAAATAAAAAAAAAATAGCAAGCTCAAAAGTAAACCGATTTCGTGGTGGACTCTACAACTTACCCCACTCCACTCATAGGTTGTGCTGGATTGCCTTACAACTTGGGAATTAGTCTATTTTTCTATATCTATCACCAACTATGCTTATTTAATTATGGTGTGAAGGAAAGAAATAGGTGAGAGTACTAGTACTCTCTAGCTTTTTTTAGAAGAGGTATTTTAAAAGAATATGTTGATCTATAATATAAGATATTTATATGATTATTAATAAATATTCTTTTATTTTACCTTTTTTATTTCAATACTAGTTAATAAAATATAGGGGGAGAGAGGAGATATAACTATTTAATAAAGATAAATTAAATAAGTTATATTAATTTAAGACCCAGTTAATAACTTAAGTTGTATAAATTGGTTAACAATCTTTTATTAAAAAAATCGGGTGGAGTAAATATTAAAAAAAATAAAATTTTATTAATTTAAAATATATTTAATAATTTAACTAATATTTTATAATATTTAAAAGTTATTAAAAAACTTATAATAACTACGTAGATCACAATCAAAAACACGACCCAGAAAATCATTGAATGAATATATGTACGGGGCGAAATGTTAATGGACCAAAGGTACAAAACCATAGGAATGGTCAAATGTCAAAACACGACCCAGAAAATAGAAGCACACAACAAATGATAATCAGACTTTGGGTTGTCCAAAAAGTGACGGTCGTCTTAACTCCCCACCTCAAAAAGACATAAAAAAAAAGAGGACTGTTCCTGCGTGACCCTTTGACTGCTTTAAGCCAGGGAAAGCACAAGGCACATCCAAAAGGAACGAAAAGAACAACGGATTATTCATGATACTATACTTTTTTTAATGAATTATGATGAAATTAAAAAAATTAAAAAAATCTAATAATAACTAAGAGTATATAATAGATTTTAATATAAGAAATGATAAATACCATTTATTTGTTATTAGAATTTTAGTGATTAAGTTTATTCTTAAGAATATATAGTGTGTATATTTAGATATATTTCTAAAAAATGACTTATAAAAAAAAGATTTTTGAGTAGTTTTTTTAAAAAGAATTTTTAGAAAATAATTTATAAAAAAAATTATTCTAAATAAATAACTGTTTGGATAGTTATCGCTAAAATGACGAGAGATGAGTTGAAAATATAGAAGAGATAGGAGATATAAGAAATAGTGGAAAATATAGAGGAGAGATATTGTAAGAAAATATAAGGGTAAAATAGTAATTGGGTAATTTATAAACTCTTTTACTGTTCTAAAAGTTACTATAATCAGTTTATCTGAAAGTATAATTTTAAACTATAATTTGGTCTAAAAACTCTTTTAGATAAATATAGCTGTTTATTTTAAAATTTTTCTAAACTAAAGTTTAAGTCAAAAACCCTTTTAAAATATAAATTTGGGGGTTTCCCAAACATGCCCATAATAATTCCCTTTTTTTTCTATAATATGTCAAATAGAAGAGATATTTAATTAATTTAAATAAATTAATTAATTTCAATAAATATTTTAAATTAAATTATATATTAGCTTATAAATTAGATAGATTATTTTAAAAAATAAAAGATAAAATAAATTAAAATCTTATATTTATGACTAAATATAATCTTATAATTATTTCTTATATTGGGAGTAGAGGGAGTAATAATTTTAAAAAGAGCTTGTTGTTTTTAAAGGATACAATTATAATTTATTTTTTTAAAAAAATATATTTATTTCTAAAATTTAAAATTTCATTAAAAGTAATAAAAAATATTTAAGAGTAAAATACTATATAGAGATAAAAAGATTGCACATCTTTACCCCATATTAAATAAAGTTTTAATTAAAAAAATTATAACTTTACCCCATATTAAATAAGATTTTTTATACCTGATCAACTTAATTAATTTTTTAATATTTATAAAATAATTAGCTAACTCATTTATTTAAGGGCCTATTTAGATAGATTTTTTAAAAAGGGTTTATGGAAAAAAATGTTTTGGATGACTTTTAAAAAAGAGATTTATGGAAAATATGACTTTGAATAAATACGTATTTGGATAGTTATTTTCATAATGACTTTTATGATCGTTAAATTACCACAAAAAGGATATGAGATTTCAGGTCTATTATTCAGTTTCTTTCATGAATGTGACCAGCGAGTAGCTACCAGTGATAGTGAGTAATGACTAGCGATAGTCAGCAGTGAGCAGTGACTCTTGATGAACAAGACAATGGATCTAGATATTGATTGTGGAGGCTACTCCTGGCGACAACACTGGCAATGAATAAGACTCCTCGAAGCAAAGAAAATGAGATAGAGTAGAAAAAATAAGGTAGAATAATATATGGGTAGTCTATAAATTCTTTTACTATTTCATAATTTATTTATAATAGTTTATCCAAAATTATAATTTTAAATCATAATTTAATCTATAAATACTTTTAAATAAATTTGGTTATTTTTTTATTTTTTTTAAATTAAAATTTAATCTAAAAATTTTTTACACTAAAATTTAGTCTAAAAATTTTTTACATTAAAATTTAGTCTATTTTTTTTTAAAACATGGTTTTGATGTTTACCAAATAATCATTGAGGGAGTAATATTTGCTTCCTTTAAAAAATTAAAAAGGGTTGGCAAAAAATTGAAAATAAAAAATAAAAAAGGGGCACACTCAATCCTTTTCCTATATAGAAATGATTATGTAGGCAGGACCACCTGCAGGGAGGTATAGTGTGTGTTTAGAAAAAAATTTTTAAACTAGCTTATGAAAAAAATGGGATTATTGATAGCTTATGAAAAATAGTTTTTTTAGAAGAACTTATAGAAAAAAAGTGATTTTGGATAAATGAGTGTTTGGATAGTTATTTGTAGAAGGAGTTTTATGAGTGGTAAATTACGAAAAAGGGTATGAGTATTAAATGAGGAGAGATAAGAGATGAGAGGAGAGATGAGAGATGGTATAAGAAAGAAAAGAGAGAAAAAGTAGGAGAGAGGAGAGAGGGTGTAAGAAAAAGTAAGAGAGAGGGTATAAGAAAAAGTAAGGGTAATATAGTAATTGGTTAGTTCATAAGCTCTTTTACTGTTCCATAAGCTGCTTTGACCAGCTTATCTGAAACCTTGGTTTTAAACCATGGTTTAGTCCAAAAACCCGTTTGAATAAAAATTACTGTTTGATAAAAAATTTCCCCAAACCAAAATTTAGGGCTAAAAGCTCTTTTTAAACTATAGTTTGGGGTGTTTCCAAACACACCCATAATTTCAGAGCTGTTCACAGGTAACAACCGATCCTCCAGTGGCTTTTTACGGTTTTACCCACCAAAATTAAGTTGACTTCTGTACATATCTCATTAACAACACCTTGCTTTTTTGTTTACTCATGTGGTTTTTATTTTACGTCACAAATGGTTTTTTATATTAAAGAAAATAGATAAAATTAATAT
Source organism: Leucaena leucocephala (assembly GCA_037074615.1). NCBI lineage: Eukaryota > Viridiplantae > Streptophyta > Magnoliopsida > Fabales > Fabaceae > Leucaena > Leucaena leucocephala. The sequence continues at coordinate 14,930,827 of CM073570.1, forward strand.
TAATTTTTTATTAAAGTTAACTATAACTCTAGAATTTAAAAAATATTTATAAAATTATCTACTAAAAAAATTCTTACGATAACAGCAATAATCAAACCCATATTCTTATAAAATATAAATTTATTTTTATTATTTATATTAATTCTTAACAGATTATTTTAGTTATAATACTAATAATTATGTATGGGAAACGGGGTCATGGTTTAAGTCTTAAAGAGTAGTATGGGATAAATAGATCAATTTTAGTGCTTGTTGAAACTCTAATATGAGTTATCTCACGAGATAAGCATGTGAAAAAAATTTATTTTGATTTACGTAAACATGTTTATTAAAAACAAATCCAAACAATAATTTGCAAATCCAACCGATTATGTGATTTATTTTTACTATACACACGTATATCTTTTTATTATAGATAATTATATTCAATATATTATTAAATATAAATATTTTATTTAATAAAAATTTAAATATTAATTTATCATATTATTAAAAATTAATTTATTTCACTATACCTAACCCACTTTTGTTGCACTCACAATGACGAGTGTGGTTAGAACTACAGCTCACGTTTTTATATAGTTTGTATGTTCCATAATTGTTTTAGAAAGCACTTTTTATATATAATAAATAATGGACCTTGATATAATTTTTAAATTTGGTAGATAATATAGTTTGTTATAATTCTGATTTTATATATATATATATTGAGGATTATTCATGTCACATGAGCATGCGCATAATTACATCAATTATGTTGACCCCACTCACCTGTACGGACAAAGCATGGGAAACTTTTCTGGTCCCATGATCAAGAGGGGGCATTTGCTGGTAGAGTGGTAAAGTGATTAGCGCGTTAATTAATTTCTAATGACCATTTATTACCCTCTCTCTGACTTTTTGTTTTTTTTTAAAAAAAAATCAAATCAGTGGAGATATTATTTTTCAATTTTTATATTTATCATATTGCATTTATAGGAAGATTTTATTTTTCAAGTTTCAAGACAAAAATACACATTTAATTATATCTTAAGTAGATTATATTATTTTAATGAATTTGAATCTTAATAGATATTGTTGCATCTGTCGATTAATGGACTTTATTTTCAAATGACATATTTATTGCACTACATTTATCAAGAACTTTTATTTTTTTTTTTAAATTTCATATTTCTTGCACTCAATCCTGTTATTCCCTCGTCGAATCCTTTAGGAGAAGATGTATCCGTCTATCTTTCTATAATGTTTTGATCTCTGTGTATCCCAAACTCATTTAAGCCGTCTATTTCAAGCGCAGTGTGATAAAAAAGGAAGTCGAGCATTTCATTTCTCGTCTACCCATCTCTCTCTCTCTCCCCTTCTCATCAACGACTCTCGATCATCTTCTTTCTGACTATCCTTCACATCCCTTAACTCCCATCTATCCCATCTATTGGATTTTGTTAGGAGTAGTCATCATTATCATTTTATCTTTCTTGTAAGGTAGATTAACGGAGTGTTTGATAAATTGTTAAATTTAAATTTAAAATATAGTTTTAATTTAATTTTTTTTAAATTAACAGTTATATTTATTCAAATAAAATTTTAAATTAAACTATAATTTAAAATTAAAATTTTAGATAAATTAGTTAGAATAACTTATAGAACAATAAAAGAACTTATGAATTAATTAATTACTATATTACCCTTATTTTTTTTGTACTCTCTCTCATTTTTTGTACTTTTTCTTACATTATCTCTCTTTTCTTTTTTATACTCTCTCTCCTCTTATCTGTTATCTTTCCTTATTTAATATTCATCTATTTTTTATAATTTATCAATAATAAAAATATTTACAGAAATAACTATCTAAATACTTATTTATTGAAAATTATTTTTTTTCATAAATTTCTTTTTAAATTTTTTTTATAAGTTATCTAAAAATTTTATATTTTTATAAATTTATTTTTAAAATTCTATCCAACGGATTCTAAGTTTTCAATTTCTATTCAAACAGCGGTTAGATTTTTCATTCTATGTTCTTACGTCTTTATTCTTTAATTTTGTGTTTTGTCAGAGATTTGACATATTCTTGAAGAGCTCTGTGTGAATATCAAGTGGTTCAAAGCAGCACATCCAGCAATTTAGTGCCTGTTTCGAAGAACAGAACCTTAATTTAAAAAAGAAAAAATTTGACACAAATTTTAATTTATTTATTTTTTAAAATAAATAATTTTATTTATCTAAAAAAACTAAATTATAATTTAAAATTAAGATTTTAAATAAACTACTAAAACTAATTTTTAGAGCAGTAAAAAAATTTATAAACTACCCAATTACTATTTTATCTTTTTTTTACACTCTCTCTCCTCACTTTTATCCAACCTCTCTTATCTCTCATATTTTTAATAAAATCATATCCTTTCTGATAATTTTATAATTATAATTTTTTTAATAACTATCTAAATACTTATTTATTCATAATTATTTTTTTCTATAAACTCTTGTCTAAAAACTCTTTTTTAAAAGCTGTCTAAAAATTTATTTTTTTATAAACTCTTTTATAAACTCTTATCTAAAAATATCCTGAAAATAGCTTCTACATTTTTAGATTTTTTCCCATTATTTTTTATTTTCTTTAGAGATTTGATTATTATGTTCTATTTTTGGTCCTTTTTTATTTATTAATTGATAGATTATTTAAATTAGGTAAATATATTATATATTAAAAATAGAAAAAATTATAAAAATGAGTATTGTGTGTTGAAACAAATACTATTATGGGGGGTATTGGCTTGCGTAATATTGACGTAGGATTACGAATATTGGCGTGCGGGATTAGTCAACAAGAGCGTCAGCCACGTGAAGGGGAATAAACGGTGACCATCTCAGAATGCATCGGAAAATCAATGTACCATGCCCTCACCTAATCTTGTACTAATTCCATTCTTTATTATATTTAACCTCACTTTAATTTGGCCACTCTCTTTCTTCACTCATTCTTAATCATTCCAGCCAGTGGGATGGATTAGTTGGAAGTTGATGAACATAGAACTCCATTTAAAACAGAAAAAAATTTGAAGGATGAAAATATATTATTTAAAATTAAATATATTAAAATTAAAATGAGAGTAAATTTAAAGATAAAAAATTATATTAATTATTTAATTAATATGTTTTGACTATATTTAATTATTTATATATGGGAGTTTTGCAACGATGGAACTCTTTCCCCCGTCAAACATGAAGTAATGGAGGGCATATTTCAAAAAGGCTTTTACACATGGAAGCATGTGGTTGATATTAGTGCCGTATTATTATGCAAAGCTGCTTGAACTTTATGGGCTTATTATTTTTTAATTCTATTCAATCCTTTTTATAAGATTTAATTAAACTATACTTTATCTAAAGTAAAAAAATAATTATTTTTTTGTAAACTTTTAAAATTGCTCCCACTAAAAATTATTAGTCAGACTGGTTGGATTAATTATTTATAGAGTTTTATAGTTAGTTAAAAATATAAAATAAAAAAATAATATTTTAAATAAAATTTATTATATATGTATGACCAATATTTTTATGAAATATTGTGTTTAGGCCAAACTTTAAGACTTGGCGAACACACGTGTGGGCGTGAGATGTGTAATTATTAATCAAATAAAATGCATTAGACGCTAACTCGGTGACTTAAACGTGATTAGTTGAGTCAAAAAGATCCATTTTTTAGTTACAATTTCAAATTTTGTTTGCATTTAAGAAGTGTATTTTTCATTTACATTTAGTATTCTAAATTAGTTTGCCGCTCTTTTAGTGTCTTAAATATTTTTTTAATAGTACTAAGCATCTTAAAATATCTTTTCAGCAATTAAATTATATAAAAAAATATTTTTCTTAGCAAAAATAAATATTTTAAACTTAAGATATTGAATATAATTAAAAAAATATTTTATTGTGACATATGAACCACAAATCTATGTGTTACTTGAAAAATCATCATAGTATATTGGATGCTGGTCCTATATATAAATTAATTTTATATCAATTAAGTCATTTATTATATCTTATATTTAAAATTATTTTTAAATTTGCCTATATTTAAGAATAAGTATTATTATTCTATATTTTCTTTTTATCTCATTTTTTTCTTTATATATTTTTAATAGCTGTAAAATAAAAAAATATTTATTAATATCGCCCTAAGTGGATGCAAATTAAAGATATAAATGTTCGGCCTAAATGACCCAAAAGTAAAAATGAATGAGATGGCAATTGAAACGTGTGAACAAAACGAAGCATTACACTTTTAAGGAAAAAGCAAGAAGAACAACTTGATTTCACATTCTGGTTCGAGAAAATACTTTATTTATTTTTATTGTCTGCATCTGCTTTTTCCTCATTTAATTATTACATAGATAGCGTCAAATATCCCATTCTAATAAATAATTATTAGAGAAATACTTAAATATTCTAATAATATTTTTAATTATATAAAATTTATATGAAGTAGTATTTCTAGAATATATAAAATTTTTCAATGATCATAATAACAATGTCAAAGTATCTGTTTATATACAAAAATTAAAAAAGAAAATGAACAAGTAGCTCCTTAAATCATTTAATTTTTACGTCGCTCCTTATTGTTTATTGTCTTCACTTGAATTTTCTGCATTTAATAATTATATGCGGTTGAAGAAATCCAGGAAATGAATAACTAATGCTCAGCATAGAAATTCAGTCCAAAAAAAAAAAGCAAGGAAATTTGTGTAAAATTTAGAGGAAAATAAATATAAAGACTAGAATTTAGTTAACACCATTTGCTTTTATTTTTGCCATCTGATTTCCCTTTTCTTTACTAATTATTTTATCATTTAAGAAGGCAAAAAAAATTCAGATTATCAACAGCTAGGAGAGTCCAATGTAGAGACCATTGAATATGTGGGGTAAAATAAATCTTCTTTCTTTCCTTTAATACTTATTATAATTTCTTCCAACAATACTTATTAGAATAATCAACATGTTGTTGGTTTCCCATATAGCCAAGGCACACCGACCAAATAACCTTAAACAAAATGAAGTTAAGGAAATTACATAAATATAAATAAAAAAATAATATGCTAAGTAACGTCATTTTATAAAGAGAAAAATATAAATTTAAATATTAAAAAAATAAAAACTATTAACACTCTAAATATCATCATCTACCATTTATAAGGAGGTTCTCTTGACATTAAGAAAGATTATGCAATTCACAGCTCATGAACTACGTAGAAAAATATTTATAATTAATAAAACAATTTGAAAAATATAATACTCCTCCACTTCAATATATTTTATATTTATTATTTTTTAAATTTATTTAATTAACTTATAAAATGATATAACACAATGTTATAAAAATATTTTAATGAGATAACATCATATTTATTATAATTTAATAACTTATTTAGTTTTTTAATCAATTTAAATTAAATAAATAATAATATTTCTTTTTAAAGATTTTAAATGGGTTCCACATGGTTTTTGTTTGAGACAAAACTTGAACAAGGTGATTGGAATTTCAACCCGAAACAGAGGTTGTGGCCCTGTAATGCCGTGCCCTGCACAATCAACTTTGCCAGGTTGGTGATCTGAATCCGCTGAAAGTATCTTCCTTTTCCATTTTTTGAAATGTCTTCGTGGTCTTTGTCTTCTTCTTCGTTCACACTCTCACAAATAAATTTTGTCTCAATCCTTCTTGTTTCTCTTCTTCTACACTGCCATTCCTATCCACTATTTTCTCTCTCTTCCTGCTTCCCACAGCTTTTCCCTTCTCATAACTCCTCTCTTCTTATTTCTTTCACTCCACGGAATAATACCTTTCAAATTCTCAATTTTCAATCACCCTACTCTTCTCTTCCTTTCATCTCTTTCTTTGCATATACGTATACATATATACATATCCTCAACCCTCCATTTTCTCTTCTGGGTTTTGCCTTCGTTTCCGCTTTGATTCACTTTTCGAGCTCAACCTAAACCTCTCTCTCGATTTTTGTGAGAATCAACCCCGAAGCCGACTCCATTGATAGACGCGATCGCATGATTGCTTGAGGGCCCACCATCGGAGTGTTAGTTGGGGATTTAGTTATATGAGTGCTTAGAAAATGAACTGTTTCTTCTTCAAAAAGAAATCTAATTGCAGGGGAGAGACAAAATCGGCGCCGGAATTGCAAAATGAGAGGCAGAGGAACAGCCCGGCGGTGAACCGGGTTTGCAAGTCGACGAGTTCGATACCGTCGCCGAGGAGCGTGACGGAGTTGTATAAAGAGAAAGCTAAAGAGAACAATTTCAGAGTTTTTAGTTTTCAAGAGCTTCTAGAAGCAACACATGAATTCAATAGGAGGCTCAAGATTGGTGAAGGTGGCTTTGGTAGCGTGTATAAAGGTACGATTAGGCCTCCCGTTGGACGAGGCGATCCAATAGTCGTCGCCATAAAAAAGCTCAACAAGCATGGGTTTCAGGTATACCTCTCTGTAGCAATTATTTGATCTGGTGAAGAAATGATGGAACCCTTCTGTTCTTTACCTGTTGCGAATTATATATGTAATAGGTGCTTTTGTAAATTCAGGGGGAAATTGTATTGTCGTGGAAATGCCTAAAAGTGCATGTTAATTTTGTCGCATGAGCATCGGAATTGTTCTCGTTCCCATTTCCTATACAAACAGTGAAAGTATAATGTTCATAAATTTGCTTAGCAAACTCAATGATTGTTCTGCATTTCATTTCCACTGAATAATACATGACTGAGAGAACGATTCAATATTGATTAATGATGGAAATTGGGGGAATTACCATGAGCTTCCATGGAAAGGACTTAATGACCAAAAAGTCCATAGTAAATCTATTCTTTGGACCTCATAGTAATTTTCCCTTTAATTCCATTATTTGGACTTATTCTTCGGGAGTATTCTCGAAATGATATTCATAAACATTATCTTAGATATTGATTATTCCTGACTGAATGTTGGACATGGCTGCCGATCTTTGCATTGATAATATATACAGTGCGTATTCTTACTTGTTTCTTACGGTTGTTTGAAATTTATTAAAAGGGTCACAAAGAATGGCTTGCTGAAGTTCAATTTCTTGGCGTTGTGAATCATCCAAATCTGGTAAAACTTCTGGGATACTGCTCTGTCGATGGTGAAAGAGGGATCCAACGGTTGTTGGTGTACGAGTATATGGCAAATAGAAGCCTAGAAAATCATCTTTTTAATCCTTCTATTCCTACCTTGCCTTGGAAAAAAAGATTGCAGATCATGATCGGTGCTGCACAGGGATTGTCTTACTTGCATGAAGGATTGGAATTTCAGGTACCTCAGCGGAACCATTTTTTATAGTCATGCATTCTTTAAGTCATACACACGAGATGTTTCTATAGTGTTGGTTTCTTCATGGTAAGAACTACAGAAACATTATGCAGTAGGAGATGCATACTGATGTTTATATATTGAGGAATTGAGGGTGATATTTCAGGCTAAATGGGAATCCAAATTCATGCTTCGGAAAGATATTGAATTTTTCAGTACCTGCTTTTGCTGCTTATATTTTCAATATATGTTTTTTTTTATCTTTAAGGTGATTTACCGAGATTTCAAAACTTCAAATGTTCTATTGGATTCGGATTTCCAACCAAAGCTCTCAGACTTTGGTCTTGCAAGGGAAGGCCCCCAAGGCGATAATACTCACGTATCTACTGCGGTAAGATGAACTGAGAATTTTTATTAGTTTCACTTATCACTAGTTTCACATCTTCTAGATCCCTGGAATTATTATGCATTGTTTTAGTTTCTTGATTCATGAATAACCAGTAAACTAATATCTAAGCGGCAGCTTCTTTCTCGGATTAGAAAGTTTTGTAGGGAGCTGATACTATGTGATGATGTTATGGTGTGATCAGGTGGTTGGAACACAAGGATATGCTGCCCCGGAGTATGTAGAAACAGGGCATCTCAAAGTGGAATGTGACATTTATAGTTTTGGAGTGGTACTGTATGAGATCATCACGGGGAGGCGAGCATTAGATAGGAACCGTCCGGCTGCGGAACAAAAACTTCTAAGTTGGGTTAAGCAGTATCCTGCTGACACCGGCAGATTCAGCATGATTATCGACCCACGTCTCAGAAACCATTTTTCTCCCGGCGCAGTTCGCAAAGTTGCCAAGTTGGCCGATGCCTGTACGAGAAAGAATCCTCAAGAAAGGCCAACTATGGCTCAGATAGTGGAAAGCTTGAAAGAAGCACTGCAGGTTTCCGAGACCTCCGATGCTTCTCAGAGAGAAACTCCCGAATCATCATCTCGATCTTCTTTGGCTCGAAGAGGTAAATAACTTTCTATGGATTTTTTTCCACAGAAAGTCAGAGAAATTGTAGATTCCCCTGGGAGTTTTGAGCTTTTTGGTTGGATTGAGTCGGGTCAACAAAGCCAAGTCCTGTGCCTACTTTATAAATCATTGGATTCCAATACATTTTGCTCAGTTGATCAGAATTATTAGAGGATTGAGAATTTGAGATGAAGATGAGGCTATATATATATATATATATATATATATATATAGTTTATGTTCACAACTTGAGTCTTCGCTTCACTGGTTTTCAACTTCCATTGATGTAATTCATTTTAAGATTTGTTGCAGATTGTGTCCTCTGTAAGAAGGCCATTGAAGAGAACAGGTATATTCCTGTTGTATATTTATAATTAACACGTTGAAACGGTGTTGCCCATGAGGATTTGATTTCCATAGATACTTGATAAAATAGGGGGAAAAAACTTTGACAAGAGGCAGGCTAGGTACTAGGTAGGATATTTATATATACTTATGTTGCTGTCTGAAAGCCACGTAAAAAATTTTACTTATTTGGGGTGAAATAAATTATTATTTTTTGTTATATCAGGGTTAATATATATTAGATATGACGTGATTAACGATTTAGTCAATGTGCGAAATTTATAAACTTTAGTTTTACTAAAGTTTAGTTTAAAATTTAATTTTAGAGAAATTTTAAAATAAACAGTCATATTTATTCAAACGGGCTTTTGAACTAAATTATAGTTTAAAATTAAGGTTTCAGATAAGCTGGTCAGAGTAACTTATAGAACAGTAAACTACTTATGAACTTACTAATTACTATATTATCCCTATTTTTTTTACACTATCTTTCATTTCTTACTTTTTCTTACACTATCTCTCCTCTCTCTAACTTTTTCTTACACCCTCTCTTCTTTCTCTTACTTTGTTTCTCTTTTCTTTCTTACACCCTCTCTCCTCTCATATATTATCTCTTCTTATTTAATACTCATACCCTTTTTTGTAATTTACTAATAATAAAAGTACTTTTAAAAATAACTATCCAAACACTCAATTATTCAAAACTATTTTTTTTTTATAATCTTTTCTTCAAAAGCCCTTTTCTACAAATTATTTAAAAGTTTTTTTTATAAATTTATTTTTAAAATTTTATCTGCCTAATATATAACTAGAATGGTTAGGCGTGAATTGGAAGGATTTAGTCCCGGGAAATCCCATAGGATATGAATAAAATGAGTTGACTATGGGCTATGATGATGTTACGTTTTTATGGGTCAAGATGTATAATGCCTTAATTGCCCCCACCCCTCAAAGATTGTTTAAAATCCATTGAAATGTGTAAAAGTATTGAATTAGTAAAAACAAAATATAAAGTTATACAAAATCCAATGAAAATGCGTAAAATTTTTCCAATAATTAAAAAGCGTACAAGTTCTGAGACAAAATATTATTTTTTTTACTGGTGAATACCGTAATTTAATTTTACGTAATTTTTTTTAAGGTTAAGATGGACCTGGTTTGTGTTAGTGTGAGTTCAAGTCATTTTTAAGGAAATGACTGCCAATTGATTTTGCCATTTTTGTACATAGAGCATGATTTTAGGGTGTAGAAAATCAAATTTTGAACCATCTTGGATTCTTGGGAAGAGAAGGGTCCTTCAATAAGTTATGGAAACAGCGATGGGAACAAAATGTCAAACGAAGAAGAGGAAGGTCATTTAGGATTTGTGTCAGGATCGGATCAGTGTTCTGTTTATTTTGAAAAATGGTGACTGAAAGGTGGGATATTTTGCGGGGAGGCGAAGCAACTTTTTTTTTTTTTTTGTTACAAGGGAGGTGAAGCAACTGATTCAGTTGGGTGGGGTTCATCTAACTGACAAATCCATGCAACCGCCATATTCACAAGAAGCCACGTCGATAGAAATCATCTCTTACTGTTTCTTTTTTTATTTAACATCAATTTTGGTATTAAAGTCTGGTTAGATTCCTTAAACTCTGATAACTCGTTAGTTTCCTTCAATTTGATATTAGATATTGGTTAGTTTCCAAAATTAGTCTTTAACCACTATTTTTTATTATAGAGTTTCATAGGGGGAAGTCACAATGTTAAGTTTGTAAGAAGGGAAGAGTAGTTAGTAATAAATTTGATTAAAAATTAAAAAAATTAGTTAATAAAACATATTTTTTTTAAAAATCTATTAAATTGAATTCTCTTAATTAATACAATTAAAATTTTTAAAGATAGTAATGTAGAAATAAATAATATATATAAATTATTAAGATAAATAAAATAACATCATATAAAAAAATTCATATTGAATTCAATATTTAATATATTATAACAATTTAATATATTCATGTGGCAGGCAAGTGTGCTTTTATTTTTTGGGTTGTTTATATAATTATTTATTTTTATATTAATTTTTTAAAATTGGTAATTGTATTAAACGAGAAATTAAATTTAATCTTAATAAATAAGAGTATAAAATAAATAAGAGCATAGTTATAGATACCTATTTTATAGAAGCACCAAGTTAACGGTGGTTTAGATTCCTAATAATCTCAACTTCATTTCAAAACTTAACATTTCCTTTTTATATATATAAAAATTTTTAAAGGGGGTTGAGCTCAACTATAATATAAAGTCAGGTTCCACTTCCTCAACATCGCCTTGATAATCAGATCCTAAAATCCTTTCAATTACTACAACTGATCCATTAAACAAAGTTGCCTTGTAAACCATCCCAAATCCACCTCTTCCTATGAATTTCTTAAGCATTACTAGTAGCCTTCTCAAGTTCCTCAATCTTAAACAAGTATTTGACCTCATTGTAGCTCAGATCCTTCCTCTTCATGATCACTATCAAACCCAAAGCTCTCATGTTTTCTCCTCCTCCTATTCCTACCCACAATAGATGCAAACCCAACAAAGCGAACATGACCATCTAGAGCCACAATGGATTATGATTGATTTAGATTTAGGGCATGTTACCAACAGAGATTAATCTGAGTGGTAAGCGGTTCGATATCGCTTAAGTAAATTTTTGAGTTCGAGTTTTAACATATGCAAAAAATCCCTGTTAGAAGACTCACTCACTATAGCCAGGTGCGCGATGTAGATCAAATCTGAATGTAGTCGGGGCAAAATTCTAGTGAACCAGGTAAGCAATTAAATAAAAAAATGATTTAGGGTGTGTTTGGTATAAGGGAATTAGAGGGGAGGGAATTTAATCATTTTTTTGTCTTATGAAAATTTGTAGCCCATCACCCTCTCCTCCAAAAATAGAGGATTTAGAGGTAAAATATAATATTTTGATATGACATGACTATTATACCTATAAAATATTTTAATTATGTATTATTATTATGTCCAATTAATTTTGATAAGGGTAAAGTTGTCAAAATAAACATATTTTTTCTTCCCTCTCCTCCTAAACTAAATAAGATAACATAAAAATCCTTCCGCTTCCCTACTATATAATCAATTTAAACGAGATAATATTAAAATCTTTTTTTTTTCTTTTCTTTTCTTCCATTACAATCCCTCTATTTCTTCTCTCTATAGAGCTAAATACGCTCTTAGTCTATCAAATCTAAATCTAAGTGTATATTTTTGAAAGTATTTTCGATATTCATACAAAGCCAAACTCAAGTCATTTCATTAGGTTCCATTTCTATATATAAAAAAAAAAGAATTATTCTTTTAAGGTTATAAATATCTAAATAGTCATATAATTTACAACAATTAATCAATTGTTCTCATAAAAATAGTATTGATAACACCTCAACCTTTTAAATCAATGAATTTTATAATATTTGTAACTTCAGATAGTCACAACATTGATTCACGTTTGAATACTAAGATATTGTTTGCTTTTGGATAAATGGTTTGATGTGTAGTATACATAATTTAACTAACTTATATTAAGGATAGTGGGAGTATATATAACCTAGCAAGTAGTATTATTAATAAATATAAGTAGAATAATTCATTTACTAGGCTGTATAATTAGTAACGCCCCACATATAGTTGAAACTGTTGCGTTTTGTTTGGATGAAAACAACGGCAAGCGTTGAAGGAAAAAGGATTTGAGCTTTACTAAGGTAAGGACTAAGGAGATTCTACCCTTTCAGCTGTGTTTGATTCCTTTTTTTTTTTTTTACTATGGTCAACACTTTGATTACGAATTGATGTTTTGTTTGGTACTATATATATACATACATACATACATACATACATACATACATACATACATACATACATACATACATACATACATACATACATACATACATACATACATACATACATACATACATACATACATACATACATATATATATATATATATATATATTTTCCAAAGATTGATATTTGTAGAGGTGTTGTATGTGAAGAAATTATTATGAGGTTTTAAAAAAAGAATTTAATTATTTAATTACTAAAAAAAAATTAAACTATTTTTTAGGTTAATATCCTGGTTTATTTTTTTTTATCTCTTTTGTTATAAAAATTTTTAGAAAAGGAATGAGCTCACCTATGATCAAAGCGTAGGATGAAGTTTATCTTTCTTCTAGGTAATACCAATATCGGGTAGATCAAGCTGTCTATTATCCTTATGCATAAAGTTAGACACTCAGGAGTTAGGATGCATTTTTAAGTATCATGACTAAAATTACAATAAAATAATATTCTCTAAAGATAAAAAATACTTTAAATGATTGTATATCTTACCTTTTTATTAGTTAAATTTATAGACAATGTATAATATCTTGGTTTATAAAAGAGAGTGTGTTTTTAGTTCCTCTGGGCCAGGTTTTTAATTAAGATCCTGTTTCTCCTAAAACTATTTTCTTTAATTATTATGAAGGCCCAAACTGATAAAGTTTGGGTGGGTTGAACTTGTAACCGTTTGGGCAGTTAGTGCCCGACATTTGAGGCCCAAACCTGTTAATTTTATTAAAGAGAAATAATAAGAAGAGATATAAAAAATTATATGTATTATTCAAGAACAATAAATATAATTTTTTTTTACTAATTTACCTTCACTTAAAAAAGATAAACTAACCCCACTTTAAGACTTTGAGGAGAGACCTAAATTATCTCTCCTTCAATATAATGACGATTACACAATCTCACTAATCAACTAAAGATTAGAGTTCTTTATATAGAATTTTAGAGTTATATAAATACAGATAATTAACACTAATTTATCTCTAATAGAATAATTCTGTTTAGTAAAACAATATATTGGGTATTACTAATAAGAGTTAGATAAAATAAAAGAGATTAATTATTGACAATATGATCAAGGATTACTATAACAGAAATAACTACATTTAGTATAGATGATGATGATTTTTAATAGAAGTATAACTATACCAAAAGAATTGTTATAAAATCTAGATGTAATTATGTAATTGAGTTAGATAAAGGAGGATATTTATTTATATAAATATAATGAAATAATATCCGGTGGATCATCTCAACTTCTCCGGGTGTATACAAATTCCTATATATACATTTGAGATCCTTATATGAGAAATCACTGTGCAAACACAACAGAGATTCACACTAGAGCTACCTCTTGATCTTGAACACGCTGCTTCTTCTTCTGAATCCCTTTTATGTGTGCAACGTAAAGATCAGTTCCATGCGAATCGTAATCGGGAAGTCTCTGTCTCCTACCACCTTCCGACATGCTCCTCACAAAATCCACAAATTGCCGCCAATTATGTTCTTCGAACATTCTCTTGTTCATTCTCAGATACGTGAACGACACCAATCCGTTCCCACAATCCAATCTGCTCGTTTCCATTACTTGTCCGTACCCATCCCAATCGTATCTCTCTAACGCGTTCTCGCCGGCGAGTTGTACTCTCGCCGTCCTCGTCGCCGTCTTCACCTGACGAACCAATCCCTCCGGTGAGCAACCCGCATGATGTGGTTGCTGCGAATCCTTCATCTCCATGCACGTGAAGTTGAAGATCGCTCCGTGTTTCGCTACCATTTGTGCAATCGGAAGGTATCCTTCGCGGAATCGGGTGTTGTAGTAGCCGGCGGTTAGCTCCGCGGCGTGAGATCTTGTGTTGTAATGCCAATGAATGCCGGCGATTTTTGCTGAGAGTTTCGCTCCGGTGGATTTGAATATCCGGCCGGCCGATTCGAGAATCCTGTCACCGTGCTCGATCAATTTGCCGGAGTACCAGTTGAGGAAGAAGCTTCCGTAATCGGAGTTCCATGATCCTTCACGTCTGAAGAATCCGGTGTCCTCCGGGAATTGATTGTATTGCCCGGAATCGTCGGGCCCACTTCTCCCCCAATCTCTATTCCCCATCGCCTCTGCCGCTGCTTCCAACGACGCCCTCATATACTGTATCATCATCAGAATTCACAATTCAGAAACCAAAAACACAATTCAATAACCTCAATTTTGTGAAACAGAATATGAGTTTCATCATCGTACCTTGTCGTAGCACTGGAATTCACCAATTCCAGGAAACCTCCAAGTTCCATTACTTTCTGGATAAGATGGATATCTGAGTTCTCCACAAGGACCCATCCCTACTTGAATTTCCTGCATATCATAAAACGCAACTTGGTTATTAAATTAAACCTCAAAAAATCTAATTTCATTGTTCTTCATCATCACCATCAAATTCTTACTTGAATAACACTGCCCAAGTAATCTCTGAATCTGTCTCTGAAACTAGTCATGAGGTCAGAGTAAACCTGAAGAGGTGTTCTTCCTCTAAGAACAGGAATCAAATCGCACCCCAAAGAAATATACTCAGGATTTCTCCTCCCAGATCTGTCTGTATAAACCAGGTCAGGGTTCTTGCTGATTTCTTCAAGCACCCATGGAGGTAGAGGAATACTGAGAATTCAAACACAAAAAAAAAAAAAAAACTGTTAGAAAGAAACAGAGAAAAAAGAATGTAACTTGAAGAAGCTATATATGTAAAGGTGTTTATATATATATATATATACATGCAAGAATCGCCGACGTTTCCTCCACATTGATGGAAGGACATGACGACTTGAAGCTTTAATCCATGTTTTTGAACCATGTGAACTAGTTCAGCGTAGGCTTGCCAGTTATATTTCAGAGGGCCATCCTTTTCAACTAAACCCCACCAAGCGTCCACCATTACTCCTTCAACTCCTGCATTTTTCAGAGCCATGAGACTTACGTTCATGGCTCTGGCTTTGTTCAGAGTACCTCCCATCGTCACTGTGTCTAATGGAAGCATCACGAACACTGGCACTCTCATCGAGTCGTCGAGCTTATGAGGAGCCACCATTGGCGGATGATGCAGCTCCGCCTCCAAAACCGTGTTGCCGGCGGCTACAGCTGGGACATGGCTTGCTCTGAGACGGAATGATGGTGGTTGTGGCTTGATCCTTGCAAAGCAAACGGTGGAAGAATATGAGTAGTCGTCGGAAGGTTTGGGAACTTGGGTTTCTATTTGGGAGAACAAGGAATTCGAAGAACCAAGTGTTAAAGCCATTTTTTCTGTGTTTTCTTTTCTACTCTGTGTTTCTTCTGGTTATAGTTGATGATAGAAGAAGGAAATATATGAATGAAATAGGATTTGGTTTTGAATTTATAGGAAGGAGATGAAGTTGACTGTGTTGAAAAGTGCAAAAAAACAAAAAAAATAGAAAAAACGAGTTTATGACGATTACGTGGTTCCACATAGCCCCTTACTTGGTTCCACATCAGCTATTCTTATCTATTAAACTTAGGCCTCGTCTCTTCTCTGATTGGCCCTTCAGTTTTTCGTAATGGGGGACCCACCTGCAGTACTTTTTAGGAGCATCCTTCTTCATTAATTTTCTGAGATCTGAATTTGCCTACACGAAAGCCAGATCATGCGTCTCTGTTTCAAGAAGCTCATATGTACAGTAAGAAACGGAAGCCCCACCAAGTGAGCAAGAATGACATTCCTACAAATGAAGTAAGCTGTGTTTTTGGACCTTTCGTGGTCGAAAACCAATCTCCAAAATTCTAGTGGTTCTCATCCAGCTCGCCCTTTAGATAAGAAAAGCAGGCTAAACGTACAACAGGACAAGGTCCTGTTTAGCAGCAGAGAAACCTGTGGCTCTGAGCAACTCCTTGGTTTTCATATGTAATTCTTGGACTATTCCTTTCAACACGCTTTTTAACATTCTAATAATCCATTTCTCATTACTAGCTTATTCAAATTCAGCAGTTTCCTAGGTGATACTGTCCTTCAAGTTCAGATTTTGAAGCGTCTTTTGTCCTCAACGGAGGAATTTCCGTATTTCATATTATAATCTAATTTTATTCTTATTTAATATACATTATATTTAATATTTTACAGTATTTAAAATAGAACATGATTACTTTAAATAAAAAATAAATGTGTATTATAAAAAAAAGGTTAACTTGTTTACCACATTTTAGCAGTAAAACTATTATATGTTTCTCTCTCTCTATATATATATATTCATTTAGGATCTATAGGGAGGTTTCTCTCACTAGAAAAATGAGGTGGGGGCGGGGGGATATTTTCAATTTTTCGAGTAGTTGATGTTTGATTATTGATGGGTTCGTAGCGTAGCGGGATTACCATTATATTTAGCTTAGGTTGGTTTGTCCACGTAATTGATTGGCCTGCCAATTGCAAAATTTGTGGAGGAAATCCGATCTTATCTTTCTGTTTCCCTCTTTCCTTTTCTCATAAAATATGAAACAGACAAAAAACTCAATTCAGTAGGCAACAAAACGTGATAATGGGACATGCAAACACGTGGACCTTATTAATTCTCCTTAGTATTATGTTTCATAATAATAATAATAATAATAATTATAATTAATAACCAATTCAGAATTTGCTTAATCAGCTTATTTGACAGGAACCCATTTGGACACGCCTGCCCTGTGATTTTCGTACTCGTCTTACTCAAATGCTTGGCTAACCTTTTTACGCGACTTTCATAGATTAATTAATTTCACAAAATGTGGGACCTATGAGAAATATTGTTTTACTCATTATTCTTGTGAAATGCATTGAATGTCTCACAAATTTTAAAAATATTAAAAGGTGGCTTGTAAATTCAACCCCATACTTCCAAACAATTATACTTTTCATTGGGTGTCTGGTTTTTAATTGCCCGTTTGATAAATTAAAAGTTATTTAAATGAGATACATTTAAGATATTTTTTTTTATATAATCAAGTACGTTAGGTTCTATTAACTCATCAACATTAATATATATATAAATTCAAATACGCTTAAGAATAGTATTAGTTAATTTTTTTTACTAAGATGAACTATTGAGAAAATTAAAATACATATATTTTTTTTATTTAGTCAAAAATATCTTTAAACTACTTAAAACTTGAGACTAATATCTTTTTAGGCATAAAAAATAAAATAATTTTATCATATGGGAAGGGGCACACAGGGCCTTCATTCTCTCTAATTAATGCCCAAAACTAGATTCTTCAAACTCAACAGGTAGCAACCACCTTGCATTTTACAATTGCTCAATTGGCTCTTTGCAAATTATCATTTTGTAGCAAAGCATTTATGGAGTAAAAGTTCATCCCCTAAAACAACTTTTGGGTTCATTGTGCATTAATAAAATACTCTTTCAATCAAAATTTGGTAAGAAAAAGTTTATTAGAAGAAATAACTTTATTTTAATAATCTCCATATCTTAAAAAAATTAATTTTTAAATTATCTATTAGAGATACTGCCTTATTTCTACAAAAATAAAAATTTAATAAGAATTAAATTCACCAATTAATATAGTTAAGAATTCAAATCTTATTATTTATATGAGAATTTTATTAATAAATAATTTATAAATTATATCTTTATAAATACTCTTTCTATTTAGAGGTATATACTCCTTACTCTGACAAGTTTTTATAATCTAAATTATCTAATTTTTTTTATATGGAAAAAAATCTTTTAAAACTTCTCATTATTGTCATTTGTATAGATTAAAGTGAGATTACTTTTGGATACAAAACCTTTGATTTTGTCCGATGAAGGCTTGTTTTGTATATTAGTCTCCCTTTGGAATTTTTATGCTTTGTTAAACCTTTTACGGTAAAAAAAAAAATATTTTGGCAAATCATCGAAAGCAATTCAATATTGGATAAGAGCTATCATTGTCCCACTTTCATATCTATCTCCCACTCTTAGATATTCAACAATCTCATAACAAGATTCTGAAACCACTCCCCCAAAATATTCCCCATAACCCAAGGGAATCTTCTTCACCAATATTTATAATTAATTTTACTTATATATTACTCATCTGATATTTAATATAAGACATATTTAATTAATTTAATTAAATTAAAAAAATTAGTTAATATGTCATAGTTTTTTTAAAATACCATAGTTAATATAATATAATTTTTCTAAAATATCTTAATTATTATTTTTTAAATCCATCAATCTCTCCCTCCCTTATTTAATTACTGTTGATAGAGTACCTATAGGTATAATTTAACAAAATATTAATAAATATAAAAAATAAATTTTATATTTAAAACTAATAATTCTCCAATTAGATTTTCTATTAAGGAGTGAAGGAGTATTACATCTAAAAGAGAATATAGAAATCTACATGTTTTATAACCATGAGGTGACTTAAATTTACAGTATTCCTTATTTATGTAAATGTAAGGGAGCCTACTTTAATATCTCTTGAAATTTATATTCTACTTATATAGCATTATTTTCCTTCGAAAAATAAACGTGGATTAAACATGTTATCTACAAAGAAAATTAAAGTACACACACTTCATTTGAGTTTCATTGAAATTATAAAACCATTCCTTTTGCTTTTAGAGAATATTATGCATAATTAAGATATATGAGAATTTTATGAAATTTTAATGAAGTTTGAGAGCAATTCATGTAACTTATCTATTACTTTAGGGTTTGTTTGGTTGGGGGGTTTTGGAGTGGAGTGGAGTGGAGTAGAGGGGAGGGGAGGGGAGAGAAAAGTGTGTTTAGTTGGGAAAAATAGAGGGGAGGGGAGATAAGATATTTTGTCCTTATGTGCTCCCTTCCCCTCCCTTAGCTCTACTCTAAAAGTGGGAGTTTTTAGAGGGGAGAGAAATTTTTTGCCCCTTTTGGACCAAATTACCTTCAAGCATTTTTTAATATTTCAACTATACCCTTAAACCCTTTTTTTTTTTATTTTTCTCACACATAATTTTTTCTTTAATTGCATAATAATTATAATAAAACTTAATAAACATAATAAATTATTTATATATTATATTAAAATATATAATAATTATAAAATTAATAAGAAATAATAGTAAAATTTTATCATTTTTTTAATTTTTTTAATTTTATTATATATATAAATGAGATAAAAATTTTAAGATTTATAAGTTAAAAAAATAATAATTTTGATATGAATATTATAAATAAAGAGTAAATAAATTTAAATAAAGAGATAAAGGTATATTTGTCAATTTCTGATTAACTCCCCTCCCCTCTCCTTCTGAACCAAATAAAAAATATCATTAATTAACTTCCCCTACCCTCCCTTAAATTAACCTAACCTCCCCTCCCCTGAGCTGAACCAAATAAAGCCTTAGGAGAGATTTACCAAAGTTCTAAACTTGAATTGAAAGTTCATGCAATCCTAGTAAAATTTAAGATACCATATTAATTTCAAAAATTAAAATACAATATACTTAATTTTTTTAAAAAAATTTGATTCTAAAAAATTCATCTTAATCAAGATCAATATAGAAAAAAGCTCTAACAAAGTTGTCTCATTCATATCCTATTGGATGTGGTATACAGGCACATCTCACATAAAAATTAAAATAGGCCCGTATGCGTATATTTATACTTTTAAATGTTAGGGCCTAGCCCATTATGAATAATATGGGCCTAGACCAATTACAATGTAATATGAACCCAAGAGACCGATAATGCAAAGCGGCTTATAGTCGATCAAATCCCTATGGTGGGTGTCAACTCGTCTCCGGCTTCCCGATCTGCGTCGTCCACGAATCCAAGACTGCGAAACTCCGGGCGATGGAATTAAGATAAATGAATTAATAAAAAAGCACACAATTTGCTCTTTTCAGGTGCCGAGGAAAGGAAAAGAAAGAGCTAGCGAATTAGCACACTCTCGCTTTCTGGTTTACCCGAAACTCTTTCAATTTCGCGGACGCGCTTTTGAAGAACGTAGTAGCAGTTATGGCGACAGCTTCGCCGGTACCTAACAACAGTAGCATCAGTGCGATCTCGAGCGCCGCTACAACAACCCCTTCCAAGCCTACAACACTGGCTGCTGCTGCTAGCTCGGGCCATCGTACGGACGTCGCTCCTAAATCCCAACGTGGGCAGAATAAGCCCAAGTGCAGGCAGTGTGGTAATGTTGCTCGTTCTAGGTAAATCTTCTCAATTTTCATTCTTCATTTTCCGCGTTTCCAGGAATTCCTTTGTCTAATTGATATATGCGTTGCACTTTTTTCCTGTTAATTTCCTGAAGCAAGAAAGTCTCGTTAGCTACGTGGCTTTGCTTATGGCTAAATTTCGGTCTTGGGGTAGCTTGTTTCTGCGTTTGAAACTTTAGAGCTGGTGTAACGTCGATTGAACAATAAAAGCTGACTAAATTATATGAAATATGCACACAAACTTACCGGATGACTAGTAGGCAACGGTGTATAATAAAGAGCTTATGGTTCTGTTGTATAATTGAAATCTTTGCACCGGGGTGAAAAGCAATTGGGAAACTACAGGTGTTTTCTCACATTTATTTCATTCAAGGGACACAATTCTACATTTGATTCTTATATCGGATTTTCAGATTGGAATTTGATCTAGAGAAAACTTTTGACCATGCAAATCGTAATATTCTCATTTAATGTTTCATACTTGTGGGTCCATAGAATGTTATCACTAATTCCTCAAAGTCTCCATTGGGTTAATATCTTGAATTTGATGCAGAGGAAATTTTGACTCATTAAGCCAGGAGTTATTTGATGTATGAAACCATATGTATTCATTACTGAAAATATAGTGTAGGTAATGCGTCGAGTAAGTACTTCCAAATCCTCAAGTCCTCAAGGTCATATAAAAATGATGAATTTTATATTTTTTGGGCCACAGAGTAAGAATTTCATGGCATGTTCCTAATATGGTTCCGTTTTCATTGAGTAGATGCCTAGTGTTGATTGAATATTTCTCTGTTGAACCATGCCATTGATAACATGCTTGACAGCTTGAGTTGGTTAGCCTGTCACTCATTTGTATCCTTGATAAGTGAAAAAGTCGAGTTGGATACTAGTTATTTGACTTTAGGCACTACTAAGAATCAGTTTTTATGTACTGTGTTCATAGCTGTCCCGTAAATACATAATGAACTGATCACTGAACTTCTGAAAAAAAGGAGAGAGACAACTTTGGAAATCTGAATCATACTGTGCATTGACATTAAAGCTCATTCTTGTTCTATGTTTTTGTTTTATGAGTTTAATTAACTATGCAGGTGTGCATATAAAATCATATTATTATCGAAGTAACAATTCATTCTTTTTATGGCTTTTTTTTTGAGGAGTTTTAATTAATTATGTAGGTGTCCATACGAACAATGCAAGAGTTGCTGTTCAAGAAATCAAAATCCTTGTCATATTCATGGTCTGGTGAATTTTCAAACGCTTTGCTTTCACAAGTTTATATTTTATTTATGAACCCGATTTTGATTCTTTGAAATCAGTATATCATCCTCAGGGTTCTCATTACTGCTAAAATTATATGTTAATGGATATATCTAATTTTATTTGGCTTATTAGTGAGATGGGAATATGTAACTTTTATTATAGAGATGCTAACAATTGCCTGCTTTTGATGAAGCCCTTGGCATCTCTGCTATTACCTTGTTTTGATAAGATTCTGAAGCGAGAGTAGCCTCTGTTCACAAGCGATAGTGTTTTAAGCTCATCTCATCTACAATAAAATGAGTTACTTCATATTTTGCACCTATTATCTAGAATTATGGAGACTAGTATATTACTGTTAAATTTGCACGGTTGTATTAGATAGCACCCATATATGCAGATAACCCGATCTGCCTTGTCATGATATATATTTTTGTCAGCCATGATTAGATTCAATTTGTATTGAAGGAATAACAAAGTAGAAGCCCTTCAGACTAGTGGCATTATGAATGCAATTTTACTTTCGTACGTAACAAGAACAGAAATAGGAAGCAAGTTAAAAGTGATTTTGCTGTGGGCAGAGTGGAGAAGTTCTGTTTACTTTGTGTAATTTGTTAATAATTTTTTCCAATTATTGTTAACTGTTATGTAATAATAATAAAAAAAAAATCAGTTACAGTTAGTTACCCCGGCTACTCGCGGTTAGGAGGATGGGTGAGAACTAGAGGTTATGAATAAAATACCTCATACCTATATTCAGACTAAGATGTGATATGGGTTAATGGCAGTTTTGTTTTCTGTTTCTCCTCTTCTATTTCTTCCTCTTTCCCCTCTATGGCTCTCCTATCTCTCACTATTGCCTTTCTGTTCTATCTTTCTCTCACATTCACCTCCTTTCTCCCCCGATCTCTCTCGTTCCATATTACAATGATGCAACATTAACATAAAATTTTATGTTGTTTGTTTTTCCATCTGGTGGTAAACGCAGTCTTGAAAGCAAATTCAAGTCATTCTGAGAAGACACCAGCTTCTGCTGCTGCTGCGCTTGATCACCTATCCTCAGAACCATCTCAATCTGGGTAGGTCATAAGTAACGACAACAACCTCCCCCACAGAAAAAAGTTTCTATGCATCGTCATAGTCTAATATTTTTCAAAACTTAGCCCTTGATAAAAAGATCAGAAGAGATATTGGTGAGAAAAATATAAGCATGCTCTCCCCCCCCCCCCCCCAACCCACAAAACGAACAGCATTCCTACTCAGCTGTAAACATGGCTGGATTCTGCAGTCCTGAGAGTTTGTTCTATTTTCATCTAACATTATTCAGTAACTGTTCTAAATAAATTCTGTCAAAGTTTTAAACCTCTAAAATTACCTGGCTTTAGTTTGCTGGAAGAGGTTCTAACTTCAGAGTTCCTTTTTTTTATATACTCAATTTTGTAATGTCTATCTAGATGAGTTCATTGTCAGGCTTTCTTAATGCAGTTTTTTTTTCTCCCCTTGAAATTCGAGTATGTTTTTCTTACCTACTTTCTAGCGATGTCATTGATTCATTCATTGGATCATGGGTTGTATAATTTACATTAAGCATCTTTCAGGTTCTTTTTCTTGTTTTGAACTGGTTTTCATCTTTCTTCTCTTAATGTAATTAAGGAATGTAAGTAGAGCTGCATCACTTCGACAACTTTCCAACAGTTTTGCCCAGTTCAATAATTTGCATGTCTCACTTCGATCAAGGAAGCCAGTAACTAGAAAGGTGCACAGATAAACTAATGCTTGTTTTGGATTAATTTGTTTTGCGTAGCTGTATAATTTTGGGAATTATCACAGGATGCTGCAGTTATCAATGAATGGAGACTTTCCAAGTTAAGAGAGTACAGGGAGAGAAACATTGAAGTGGAAAATGAAGCTTTTGACCGATATATGCAGAACGTGGATTTACTGAAGGAAGTATTGCTTGTAGAGTCTATGGAGGACAATGGGCTCGCTATATCAGGTTCTAATCAAATTTTGATGGAGAACGACAATGAAACAGTGATCCAGAAGCTGAAGTTGCAGCTAAGGTCAAACCCAATCAGAAGTGATCGAATGAGAACTCGAATACAACAAATTGTGGAGGAGGGATTAAAGAAGGCTCAAAAGTGGGCTTTAGATGGTCACGTCAATGAATCGATTGATGAAGAAGAACCTAATCAAGATTCAAAAAGGGTCAGGACAGAAAAGCTATTAGTTATAAGTGATCTTATAGATAAAATCAATAGAGCCCGAAATGAGGAGGATTTGAAATCGTGCCTGGAGATAAAGTCACAAATTTTTAATCCAGACAAAGGCTCTTGCACGATGGAACTTGAAGACAATGAAATGCCAAAGAATCGTACTGATGAAAGTGATACTGCACCCATAAAAGAAATAGACTATTCTCTACCTAAATTGGTTGCCACTGCTGAAATTGATCAAGAAACTCTTAGCATCATAGACAAGCACTTTTCTTCTCTTGAGCATGTGGAGAAGCTATGACTTGTGAGGCAATATTTCTTAATGGTTAGGCGTTAGCTTCTAGTTCCAGATAGGAGTAGACATCCGAATGTTGTATAATTGTATTGCTTTCTCCCCGAAATGTTGCTGTATTAAACTGCATCATAATATGATTAGATTAGGGAAAATCCTATTAAGTTATTTGGTTTTTTTCTTGGCACTACCTGTCCAAAGAAATGCTGTTCACAAATGACCACAACTGTGTCAAGGGCTGTATGACAATCACTTGTAAACTGTTCTGTGGGTATTTTTTGCCCTAACAAATTGATTCAGTTGCCTAATCTTGAATTGAGAACTATGATAATTTAATTTGTTACAGGCAGTTGTGTTTAAGAAGTCAAATACCCCATAAAATTATTTGATTCCTTTGAGTTGATCCGAAAACACAGGCTTTTTGACCATGTATGGCAAAATATTTTTGACCATGTATGGCAAAATAGTTGTTGGTGGAGTTCTCAGTTGAAACCTGAAGAAAGGGGTAATGTCAGAACTCATCAGAATAGCTGGCTCCATCTCCATTTCAAAGCTTCTCTAAACTGAATTTGACTTTTGAAAGAAACAGATCAAAGGTGGTTGGCTGGTTGGCATGAGTCATGGGAAGGAAGGAAGATGATGGTGGGTGGGACTGTGCCCTGATAAAGATCATGGAAAAAAGCAGGCCGTACATATTCCTGCCCTATCTGGATTACTGTGTTCCCCACTCTTTCAACTGAAGAAAGAGAGAAACCCTCTTTGGAATATGTGCTCTTTCTCTTTCCCTTGTATCCTTTTCTTTCATTATTTCTCCCTTTTTTCCAGGCAACCAAACATAATTACACGAGTTTTCCAGTAAATTCTAGTCTCAATGGGGGTGTACCCTACCACTTGATTATATGCATTAACTTATCTTTTAATCAGGGACTTGTATTATTATTATTATTATTATTTATAGTTTTGATTCCAGAGGGACACACCTAATTGTGACAGATAAATTCCATCTATCTGATATCTCTATGATATCCATCTCCTTGAAGCCTTCCCTTCCATCACGCCATTAAAGATTTTTGTGGGTTTCTTTCTTAATGGACAAAGGCCCTTTCTTTGCTTTGCTTTATTCTCTTGCATTACCACCAACTACTACTTTCTTGGTGGGTATGAAACTTTCAAGCACATTTTCCTGTTGAAACTTCAACACAGCCTGCTGTCCATACTTGTATGTTTGAATGAATGGCTCTTAGCTGATTTATTTAGTAAAGTTTAAACCCATTGTCACCCCAAGTGTTTCTGATTTTCAACCCCTTTGATCATCATAATGATTCTCTCTAATGTGATTTATCAATTAAACAATTAAAAGAAGAGCCTACCTAAGGTGGGGAAATGGTCATCATATAATCAATCCAAATCTGACTTTAATTCAGTATCAATGGAGACACGCACGCTAACACACTCATTTAAACTCTTTTTTGATGACATAAACGAAATAAATTAAAATTCCCCATAGGCCATAGCAAATCACTTTCAGCTTTATAGGACATTAATGTATCTTTCGTGCCATGCATCTGGAAGTAATGACAATTCATCAAAGTTTAATATTTGGTTGAGACCAGAAGTCTATGATTGTATTGGTGATGTGAGGAGGGTAGGGGAAAAGCCAAGAATGTCATGGAAATGGTGATTTCCCAAGGGCATCAAATTGCAAGGAGAAGAAGAATCCGATCCAGGGACTTTGGCTGCTTAAGATAAGGTTTTGAGTACAATTTCATATAAATGTAGAAAATTTTCTTTTTAGAAAAAATATCCTAATTGAATATGACAATACTCGAATATGATATAGTGATAGAATTTATAGTCTATTAAGTAAGAGATTTTATGTTTAAATATGTCTGAATTTAAAAAATACTTTTAAAAGAACTATTTTCAATTGAGTAAAATAATACTCGAATATAATCTAATTATTAATTAAATAACTATATAAAAATCAAATAAAAAGAAATCCCTAATTATTGGGTTTGTTTAATGAGGAGAGATGGGGAGGGAGTAGTAAACATCATTTTCTGGGACGGATTGGATATTTATAAAACTACTTTTTTGAAAAGTGGGCAGATGCATGTGTATGTGCAGCCAATTAAGGATAAGGAAATGTGGTCATTGGAATTATGGGTTTCTCTGTCACTGTGAAACTGATTGAGATGCCACTTCTATGCATTTACAGGTTCTTGAACTGTGCAGTCCAACTAAAGCTTTTAATGCCTATGGAAGAAAAGTTAAAAAAAAAAAACTACTACCCCTTCCTAAATACTAGACCTTTTTGTCATTAGTATGTGAAAATTTTGTGATTTTCCTTGAAAACACCCCTATTTTACCACTTGATTTTTAGATTTAAATAACTTATACTTTATTCTCGCATACTAGAAAATACATTAAATTAAATTGATAAAATTTTCTATATTTACCTTTATCAAATAAAGGGTATTAAAAAATAATATTAATTACCCTACAAATTTTGTACCTTCAATAGGGTAAAGTTAAAAAAAATTTATTAATTACTTTACAAGTAACTTATACTTAAAATCAAATATTTTTTTTATAAATAACTTATATATAAAAATAGAATGATGCTTTTTAATTTATGGTTGCGAATGTATACAGTTAAGTAATACAATTACAGCTGGTCTTATGCCATTTGGATAAGGAATACAAATGGTACCAAAAAAAATAATACCAATGGAGAGAGGAATTAAAAAGGGATAAATAAAATTGAGCTAAAATTATTAAATGAGGGATACCATTGTCTCCCTCAATTAATATTTTTTTTCCATATTATCATTATTAATATTATAATTTTTTTCACTTTCTTTTCCACCATAGACTTTATTGGTTCATTTACAACCAAACACCAATTAAAGATTATATGCAGTATGCATCCATTCTTGTTAATTAGAGTCAACTCAAAAGAAATAAAATATATTAAACGTGTTTTAAAAATGTTAGGCAGGCTTTGTATCAGAGATAATCAAATGGAGGTTAAGCTGTAATATTCAAGAGAAATTAGAGACGTGCCAATTTAATTAATTAATTAATTAATTAATTACTCTGACCTTGGTGGCTTAATATAAATATAATAGGTAGAGAACAGATAGTTCAAAATTGACATTAAACCATCTTTAGACATCTTAAATCTCGCTTTAAATACAATTTTAACCACTAAATTAAAATAAGAAAATAACATTTCCAATTCAAAATTATACTCCCAATCCTAAGGTTGACAAAGAATTTTTTTAATCATATTTATAAATCAAATTATTAAATTTTTTATATAAATATATAATTTAACCCCTAATTTATTTTTCTATATACTTTTATTTTATAGGAAATGATATAATTAAATATACAGGGTAAAGTTAAAAAAATTATTAAATTTTAAGACAGAATTAATAAGGTTTAAGTTTTTTCTTAGTTTCAGTGAAATATATTAGAAATATTTTATAATTAGGATCTCATTAAGCTTTTACAAAAAAAAAAAAAAACACAGAGATTAATATGCTGTATTTTTCTTTCTTTCTTTTTTTTATAATGTTAATATGTTGTATTTTAATTAAAGAATTCAAAAATAAATCAAATAACTATATAATTAACTATCTAATTTAAGTTGTGTACAAATTAAGACATCATTTTGAAGAATCCAGATGAATTAAAAAGGAAAAAAAATCACACATATTCAAAACAATCAAGCACATCTCATCATATTAAATGGTCCCTACCGATCTAATAAATCCATGAACAGTTGCAAATTGTCCTCTCTAAACGATCATACATGTTTTGTAAAGAAAGTGGCTGGCTTAATCATGCATCAAGCATCGATCAATTACAAAATGCTCAATTAATTAATGATTAAAAAATTGTTAATCAAAGGAGGAATTCATGAACATAGTGGAATTATATATGTTGTGGGATTAGTTAGTCAAAGGATGCAGCCTCTAATAATTAATTAAATTTTGAAAATAGTTCAAATCAATCATTCTTCAATTCAATTAACCACTTTAAATCGAAGACACTAATCTCTATAATAATAATAATAATAATAATAATAATAATAATAATAATAATAATAATAATAATAATTAATAATAATAATAATAGAGAAGATAATAATGGCACGATTAAATCCAATTGAATATGTCCTTTTGCACCGTTTCTTTTGTGCCATATTATCTTAAGCTTTATATTTTCGAATCTATAAAAATAATTTAATGAAACAAAGTAACAAACGGTTAAATTAAGGATATAGCTAGAGATTTTATTTGTCATTTAGGTTTAACGTTAGGATATGACTCTATCCTAAAGCCAAACAAAGACAAAAAGACATTTTAGAATTGAGATAACGATTTCGCAACCCCCAACCTAAAAGGAATTTAATTCCCAGAGTTGATTTGAGCAACTAGGTCATTTTTTAATTAATTTGTATCATAATAATTATAATACGTGCTTGATTTGAGAAATGATATATATATATATATATATATATATCTGTGTGTATTGATTAATTATTTGAAGATTCTGCAGAGCTTGTAACTGTTTATGATCTGGAATTTGATCCTCGGGATGGGGACAGTACTCTTTTTTTTCTTCTTGTAACAACGCACTACTAATTAAAAGGGCTCAATAATAATAATAATAATAAATTAATTAATTAATTCTTAAGCCAACAAAGTAGAAGATTTTGTTTGAGACTAATTCGTGTGATCATTCGTAATATTGAAAGATTGTTGGCCAAAGACTTTGGTACCATATATACATTATTAATTAATTAATTAATCAATTTATCGTTTCCTGCCTTTGTGTATATCACCTCTTATTGAGTCGTCTTATTCAGATCCCATTAGTTTTGTTTTCTTTAGCTAATCTTGTGTAGATTCCACCTAACTTGGCAAATAAGAGACGTGATTACACATTTGAGGTTTGATTAATTGGCACTAATATATGAAATTTTTAATCGGAAAACTGTTTTGAAAAGGGGATTATTTAATTTTGATATAATGATCATTTAAGTGGAAAACTGTTTCTTTTCCTTTTAGGTAGTCTCTTGGATTCTTTAATGTTTTTAATTATTAAATTAATACGATGAATTCATAACCAACCATGGTTAAACCCACAATTCGAACATGACCTAATGATCTAATCATCAATATATAAAATCTACAAAAATCTATGTATAAATTTAAAATGAATTTCATATATAGAATATTCTTGAAACTTGGATTTTAAATAAATCTCACGATTTCCTCTCTTTCTCTGCTGATCAATCAAACAATAGTGAAACAAAGAATAGTGGAAGCATAACCTAACCCAATATTATTAGGTTCACAAGACAACAAATTCATTTGAAATAATTTTTTAACCTATATTTCTTATTTCATTAATATATTCATTTCGAGAAGTGACATAACTAATCACATAACTTTTAAAACTAACACATCTCACTGCCTTAATTACCGCCAAAGAAAACAAACCCTCACTTTCTCTTTTGGGGTTGCTCAAATGATGAGGGAGTGATCAAAGGCCTTTTCAACCACCCAATTAACTAATAATTTAAACTAATTAAAGAGAATAGGTAGAAAAAATTTAACTCTTTACAATCATATATCAGATACTAAATATTAGTACATAATATCTAATACTTAAATTTATTTGCAATCTTATACACAGATTACCATGGTAATAAAATGAACAAA
Source organism: Leucaena leucocephala (assembly GCA_037074615.1). NCBI lineage: Eukaryota > Viridiplantae > Streptophyta > Magnoliopsida > Fabales > Fabaceae > Leucaena > Leucaena leucocephala. The sequence continues at coordinate 14,961,075 of CM073570.1, forward strand.
CTAAACATTTCATTTAGCATACTATAACCATGATATAAAAGAATCATCTTATCAATGGTTATAAAAAAGAAATCACTTACCGTACACTTATACTATAACCATGATAAAAAGACACAATCTCACTCACTCAAGGGCTTTCATGGTTATAAAAGAACCTTATTTACCTTTGCACACATAACCGTACTGTAAGAAAAAGGAATCAGCATGTTGCTATTATGGTTATATAAGATCTGATATACTTGATTGACACAATTATATAACTCAACTCATACAAGGAATATCTAATTTGAAACATCATTCACATTGGTCCCATAACAAGTTGCTCATAAATAATCCCATGAAGACCAACTAAGCCCCAACAGAGTCAACAGTCCCAATGTTGAAGGACAGCATTACATGAATCATAATTAAACAACATGCTTCAATCCTTAGGCGGTGAATAAAAACATAAATATAACATAAACTATGGAGCGGGGATACCAATGCATAATGTGACTCTTTTGGTGCCTTACCCGTTGCGTCTCCTTTGCTATTCGATCTCACCTAAAAATGGTAAATTATAACGGGCTAAAACCATTATCTTAGTAACATGAATTCTTACCTACCTTACCTACTAGTACCCCTATGAGGTGCCATGGGAACTAAACCATTAACCCAGTTATTTATTACCACAAACATACACATTGAAGAATACAATCATAATCATAATAAAAAAAGAAATGCAACAGAAACATCATAAACCATATGCAAAGTAGGCATAACTATAATCATCGCATTAATGCCATTTATTCATCATTGTTCAGTTCCTGCTTTATATCCTCTTTATTTCTGCCGACATAAACCCATGGGCTAATTACTAGCCACATGCGTACCCTCACAAGCTTCCTACAAGTGTGATGCGGACCAACCAAAGTTGTTAGAGCACACAAGGGCCATTGATTTCTCCAGAAAAAAGTTATTTATGAGGGATACCTTTGGAGTGTCGCAAGTCAAGGGTTACTGCCCTAGTAATAGGAGGCCAGCCATAATGCGCTCTATGACGGCAAACCTCGTGGTCACAATATCACATCTCCATAAATGCTCCTCCCCAAAATATTATCCGTATCACAATACAATTGGTTAACACTAGCATATTTAGAACAATATTCGAGTCAAGTTAGGTATCTACAATAACATCACATAATGCATCAGTTCACAAATTCAAGTTTATTTGACACAATCTATCACCGCTATATTAAAGTCACTACTTTCCTGCTCATATTACACATTTGTCTCAATGCAGTACAAATTTTAGCATGCGACTTGAAGCAATTATTAAAATAATAATAAACAGCGCTGTGGCAAGTTGCATAGCTTGTCACCATATTTGAAATTCCAACCAACAGTCTTCTATCCAGTCATAGGGTTTCAAAGGTCTCAACTTTTCACTATCCAATTGTCCCACAAAGACAGATCTAAGGTATGAAGGATGTTTTCATGAATCCTAACCAGTTGCTCCAATTCAATTCATTAAAATTATATTCCAGAGTGTTCTTATTGATTCCTAAGCCTCATAGAGGCACCGGAAGGTAAAATAGGCAAGAATCTATGTTACCTTATACCGACTATTTTCCAAAACTCGTGAATTGTTCCCAAAGTGTCACACGCAGAAATCAAGGTTGGAGAACAAGACACACATAATTTCCAAATTAGAGTCCCAAGGTTATACAGATTCTAAGATGAAATTTCTCATCCCAGTTCTAATTGGGAGGTGTATGGAAAAACATATTTGTTTTGGATTCCATTTCTCTCACCATAGGTGTCGCGTCAAAGACCTGACGGTGGGAATTGATGAAATGGATGTATTGAAGCCACTGCCCAAGTTACAGCCTGATGCAACGGTGAATAACATCTTAAGGGCTGATTAATCATTTAAGGTTTTGTAAGAAAAAATCTAGAAACAAAGTTTAATACGAATTCAATAACTCACCCATCAGACATCAAACTCAAAATACCACCGTTCCAAATGATTCATTAGAAGTCCCACACATGCTGACCAAATGGCAAGCTGATCCAACCGTAAAAAAAAGTCAAAAGTATTAAATTATCACTTCAGATTTTTGCCAGTCAAACCCAGAAAAAGGAGCTCAAGAAGAAATCAATAACTCAATCACCTGCAACCAATTTGGAAATTCCACTGTTGGATATGATGCCTAGGATTTGCTGGGAATGTTGACCAAATTTCGCCCTGATCTAACGGCTAACGAAGCTGTAAATAAGACTTCGCCTAAACTATGAAATAATTATAATTAATTTCCTAATTCCTAAACTACCTTAAACTTTATAAATCCAAAAAATAGATATTAAAACTTGAGATCGGGTGACTTACCCGCGTGTCTTAGGCCTCTGGAATGCTCTTGGCTCCACAAATGTATAAAAATATTTTACTATAGGCCTGCAACCTTATTTAAGTTGCCGTATGAAAGGAGTGCTTAGCTCTACCATAATACTTCCTTTTTTTATATACAAAGATTTATAAAAAGGGGCTGGACTCATCCACGATCTAAGGACATAGCAAAATTTTCCATCCTCATAGGCGATACCAATATCAAGCAGGACAAGCCGTCTATTACCCTCATACGTAAACCTAGGCACCTAGAAATTAGGATGCTTCCTCAAGTACCGCGATTATAACTATAATAAAGTGGTGTTCCCCAGATATTGAAAACATTTTAAATAGTTATATATCTTACCATTTCACTAGTTGAACCCACAAACGATGGGTATAATACCTCCTTTTTAAAGCCTCCTAGCTCCTCCTCAATATGTGACTTCTTTTGCATACATTACATCTTACTTGCTCCTTCCAAACTCCTTATGTGGGACTCTTCACATCCTTTTTATACTATTTCGTCCTTTCTTCCTTTATTAACTCTCACTTTTATAACAATATTATCTTAGATATAATTCATTTCTTACAATAATGACAGAATTATAAACCTTGAAACCTCAATCTCCTCGTTAAAATTGAGTCCTAATAATTTAAATCTTAGAATGAAAATATGGGATGTTATATGTATGCATATATTTATGGAGGAAAGAGAAGAAATTGATTCATTAGGAAGCATATTTAAGCATGCATGTTAGGTTTAAAGGAAAAGAACGGGTATGTTTTCAATTCAACCACTCCTACCTTTGGAAAAAATTTCTAAAGCTTTAATAATTAATGTGAGCCACCCTCGCCATTATTAATTGAACATGATCCAATGTGTTCCCATTAATTTCTTCTTTCTCTTAAACACAAGTTTGGTCATTTCCCTTTTCCGATCATTTTCTTCCTTTGCTTTCACATGAATATATATGTGTGTGTGTAGAGTACCACACTGACCTAAAGGAATCAAAAGTTTTTAATTAGAATGGTACTTATAGTACAATTTATAAATGTGGAACCCCACGTGGACTCACACATCCTTGTGTGTAGATTTAATTACAACTTCAAAGATATACTCTTTTTTATTCAAGACACCTCTAACCATTTCATTTATTAGAATCAAACAGAAGTGATTAAGTCGTTAAATTTGTGTAAAAATAAAAAAAGCTAAATTTACTCTTATTTTAAACCATAAATTACATCTTGAAAAGTGAAAAAGAAAAGGAAAAATGGCTCCCCAATACCTGTTTGGATAAATTAATTGCTCAATGGTACCTGAATTCAAATACCGTTATTTTCTATGGTTGAAATCATTTATAACACTGATATTTTATGTGTATAAAAATATATTAGATGTCACTGGGTAATTAATTCTCCAAACATATATTTATGGACAATTTTCCCAAAAGGAAAATATTGTATCAAACTTTAAGTAGGGACAGTTTTAAAAAATTGTAATTAATACACCACTTAGTGACTTACGATAAGGATCACTCATTCTTTTCAAAAAATATCTTATATGAAGGATAGTAATGAGTACAGCAATAGGTTTGATGACATACGTACATATTCCAACTTGTTGAATAGGATGTGCGTGACTTGTTTCCAAGAAATTGAGTGCAATTAACCAAACATGTCATGCACGCCAATATAATAATAGTACGAAGGGCATTGAAATGAATCCAAAACAGAAACAAGAGAGAAGCTTATCAACAACAGCTTAGAAGCTTATAGCTATGAGATACACAATTCACAAAGGGTGTGTTTCGTAAGGGCTAGGCACGAGACAAGTACACGTAGATGCATATATTGAAAAAGAAAAAAAGGAAGGTGGTATGTACAAGATTTGCATGTTGTGTGTTGGAAGAGGGATTTATTGTTTTTTGTTTGTTTGGGAGGTGGTGGGTCTTCAATTTCATAAAAGTTGTGTGTGTTACTGTGAGAAATGAGAATCTTTGATGAGAGAGAGAAAGAGAGATTTGCTTGTGTTTTCTTTGCATAATGTGCCACTGACGCGTGAACGTCTCCTTATTAATGCCTTTCGTTTTCCTAGGCAGAAAAAGATATGTTACGTTATGGAAATTTCCAAGAGAAAGAGACTGAGAAAATCTGGGAAAATTTCACAGTTCCACAGCTTTCATCTTCTCACACTCCTACTTTAATTAATAGAAGCAATAATTTTCACTTGTTTTAAAAATTGAGTCCCAAATGGTTAGATTGACTGGATTCACTATCGATTCGGTTTAGACCAAAAACCATTTTTTATTGTTGATATGTGGGGACTTCTGTGTTTTGTGTTTGAAATATGAGGACACTTCACCTCACATGCATCATTTCCTGGACCTTTGGTACCTCCCCGCAAATGCCTAAACTTCCTAAGATATTTTCGTAGGCAAATAAATAATCAAATTAATTTAATTAAGTTATCTATGTAGTTGGAGTTTTCAACGTCTCATTACTGCTGTTACGAAACGTGGGGTTTTTAATAAGGTAATAGTAAAATGATGACGTGATCTACATGGCATTTAATCTGGCATACTTGATTAATTTTTGTTTATATAAATTGGCAACGAACGAATCCTCGAGTCTAAATTAATTTATTAGTATTTTTCGTGCAGAAACATAACTTTTATACGGAAGTATTTGATTCATAAAGTAAGATGAGTGCATTTGTACTGTTAATTAATGTATAAATAATAGGTTATTAACGTACAAGATTATAAATTAAAATGGTTCGTGACTATTATATATTTTAATTAATGTAGGAATATATTATTAATCGGTCAACCATAAAACTCATGGGACGTGCCACATCACTAAAAATATAAAGACCATAGAATATTAAGTTTATGAAAAAATTACATTATTTATAAATCCTAAATAATGCAGCGCGGGTCCAATAAGTTAACTCAGGCATCATCATAATTCTTGTAATCGTGTGCTATAATTACATTTATTTTTATTTTTTATTTTTCTCTTTTTTGGAATAAATATGTTTTGACTTTAGTATATATGCTACTGAGCTAATAATGCTATGAAATTCAAAGTGAAAAAGTAAAAGGGTTTGGCGCGCCCATTCTTTTTTAATTATTGGTTATATCTTCACTTCAAGAAACAAAAAGAGAAAAAGTTCAGTTATGTGTAAAAGGAACTCTTCTCCTTCAGTCCTTCTCGCCACCACAACAAACATAATCCAAGAAAGTGAAAATAATATTTTGCTGTGAAATACAAGAAAGGGAAAAGGATCTTGTTACGTATACTTTTCCTCAATTTTTAATGTGATATATGTGTATTTTTTTCTCTTAATTAAATATTTTAATTTTATTCCATTAGCTTTGTTAGATCCTAAATAGGGGATAATCATACTACCAGAACAAACGTACAGTGACAAATAGTACTAAAGGAATAAAATTAAAATTTTAATTAAAAAATGTGGGAAGCGGCTTCACTTCCATTAAAAAAAGTATAAATTCAAATCCTAAAAAGTTTACTTATTGAAAGAGATTAAAGCATATTGTGCTCTAAACTGATAAGTATGCCCTTCACTAAATGGCAAAAAAAGAGGAAACAAATAAATAAACAATCGAACCATCTAAATATACATATTATCTTGTGATTAATTAACCAATCAGGTCTTTTTCATTTTAATCTTCTTGGGTGGCTTCTAAATGTGGGAAAATCCTGTGTGTGTGTGTGTGTGTGTGTGTGTGAAAAGCAAATTAATGTTAATGATATTGTGGCTCCTCCTCTCACTTGGGGTTACCTTCAAATGAGGCAATACAGCTTCCCTTTGCTTCTTATTAGCTATACACCACTACCATATTCAACCATATATATATATATATATATATATATATATATATTGGTAAAAGGACAATTTTTTTATTGTATCATATATATATATATATATATTGTAATGGTGGGGTTTGGATCATAATCGTGAACGTAGGGGTCACTTTCTAGGGTGCGTGTCTGCTCCCAAATTCATAAATAGTCGTCTCTGTTTGTTTAAACAAATTCAATTCCCACACCTTCTACTTCATTTATATATATAGCTGATCTCCCTCTCTCCGTCTCTCTCTCTTCATATGTATAAACAAGACGGTACATATATATATATATATATATATATATATATATATATATATTAGTTGAATAATCAGTTTATGACTATATGTAATCCACCAAGGAAAATTTTGACTAACCAATAAGGAAAAACATAAATAATTAAAAAAAAAGAAGGAATTTGTATACTCCTACTATCCAATTAAAAGAGTCATTTAATATTTTTATATAGACATAGAAAGTCAAATAAATTAATTAATTATGATTAAATTCAATCCTTAAGATAAATTCATATTATATATTTATCAATCTAACTAAATTAATCAAATCGCTCTTATATTAGTTATAATTAATTGGTTTATTTTACTTTCTAAATCTATTCAAAAAAATTAATAAACTCTTATAATTAGAGTTGGAGGTACTAATATGTCATCCATCATATGATTAATTGTGAGGGTTATATATATATATATATAGTTTTATTATTTGACTTTGATATTTAATAATCTAAATTATTATTGAACATGCCGTGTCACATACACAAATAATACAAGTGAGATGAACTTTTCATGGCACCAATTTTCTTGGTTCTAATTACTTGTTCACCACTACATATATATAAATCATATTAATTCCCAAAAATCGATCCTTTTCACGCTGTCTCTATATATATGCCACTAGTGTATTCAAATATGAAGGAAAACAAAGTTAATGTGAAACTGAAATATATGGAGATGGAGAACGAAGCCAAGAATGGCATTTTCAAGCAACATCTTACGTAGGGGATTATTACTTTGCCAGATTTTTCATTTCTTCAAGCCAACTGCTACGCGTTTGAGCACAACAAGATTGTGATATTGGCCTCCTAGACCCAACTTTTTCTCCCTTATTAAAAATGAGTCCTTTTCAAAGGATTTAGTCATTATATTTTAGATATGAGAGAGAGAGAGAGAGAGGAAATTTAGTAATGTGGTAAAATCACGAGTTTAATGCGAAGTGACGGAATATGGGTTTGGAAGAATAGTATTATTAATAATCACATGGATATGGAAACTGAGCTACGATCCTTTGAATTTAATTATATTACTAATTAACGGGACCACTCTCTCCTTTGATTTTCATCACTTTCCCACTTCATTTTAATTTCTTCTTAACCTACATATATCCTCATTTTTTAAAAAAGAATTATTAAATTGTTATTAGGAAAACTATTCTTGAGGTGCTGTACTTTCTTTTTGTCAATTTTTAATTTAGTATATGTGTATTTTTTTCCCTTTATTAAATTTTTAAATTTTATTCTATGAGTATAATTAGCATCTATACAAAATTACAGTGCTAATGGTACTAATAGGATAAAAATAAAGGAGTTAATAATGAGAGAAGAACATACAATATATCAAAGAAAAATTAAATAAAACTATTTATAAATACAAATATATAATTGTTTTCCCATTTGTTACGCATACAAATTAAAGAGTAAGAGATAAATACAAAAAAGTAAGAGAAAATAGTTAAATTTATCTGTAAGATAGAAGAATTTTTAATGGAAGTTGAAGTAAAAATAAAAATAAAATTATACTAAAAATATGTTTTAAAATTTTATTTGATAAGTTAGAAATGAGCATATAATATATATATTTATAATTTATAGTAAAATAGTCTAAAATATTTCACTTCTATTTCTCCTATATCATTTTATAGTTTTTTATAGAATTAAAATAACTCAAAATATTAAAAATAAAAATAGTTTCTATTATACACAATAAAAAATATTTAATTTTAATTTTATTTCTATTTTTCTACTTTTACTTCTGTATATATAAGAGGATTCAACTTTCGTTGTGGTCCAATTGGCATTTCCATTAAAAAGATTTTTATTCTTTGATTTTTGGCCCGAGCGATTTCTTCTTCTACCTAATAATGGATTCATAAGCCTTCTACTTTCAGATTCTTCAGAATTATTTTACGCTGCGAGAGAAATTAATGTTCTGAAAAAAAAAAATGGAGCTTAAATTATAGCTAGCGATCGGTGACGTAGAATATATATTGAATTCAAACTTGAATATGGACCAATTACCAAACCCATTATTATTATTATGGTATTTATTCTTCAGAATTCGAATAATTCAAACTGATCAAATATCATCAACATACAAAAGTCGCTCAACCAACTCAGAGATTATATAATATAATTAATTGACATTAATCCGTCTAATTGCATATGTATATGCATGGGACCTATACGCAAAGTAATTAAAGTGGTGATGGCCAACATGAATGCGCAGTAAGAAAATTAGGGTTTGAATACAGTGAGATAGAGAGAGGAAAAAGAAGACAACAAATTAAGTTTGATTCTTTTGAAACCAATACATATAGTAGATGATCTGATACAGACACGGACCCACCAGCATTACCATCAGGTTCCCCACCCTTTGATGCTTTCTCTCTCTACTGTGTCGTCTTCTTGTGACTGCCATTATCATCATCGTCATCAAGCTCAGAACTCAGAATAGCAGAAGTAGAGCCAAGGGTGTTATGTACTCTTAGAGAAGACAACAGGGCTCATAAATTATAACACCACCCACGCCACCTTCCCCCATCTTACACTGACAATACCATAAATAATTCTCTTCCCACTTTCACCTTTCAACCTATATATATATACACACACACACCAACTTTAACTAATTTCCCACTACTGCATCAATCCCTTTTAAATCTCCACACACACACACACACACACACACACACACACACACACACATATATGTTAATAATTCGACCGTTTGATATATACCTTTCGATTGGGACGAATCATGTTCGAGTTTTCTTGGGACACATAGAAAGAAACGTTTTTTAGTGGGATTGATTATTGTCGTACGACAAGACTACATACATTAGCAAAAACAAAAACACTATCATGGGATTTTACTTTAGCCAAAACAATTTACCATTACCTGTTTAATATAAAAATTAGTTAATTTATTTAGATAGATTAATAAAATAAGATAATTAATTACTCTTCCAATAATCTTTAATATAAGATTTGGTTAATTTTTTTAGATAGATTAATAAAATTAAATAAAGTAGTTAATTATAAATATAATAGTCAGTTAACTAATTTAAGTAAATTAAATAATATATAATATAAATTTATCTTGAGCGTTAAATTTAATAATAATTAACTAATTTATTTAACTTTCTTAGTCTAACCAAAAAAATTTATATTTTATATTAAAAATCAAAGAGAGTACTTAATTATAACAAATATAAATCAATATATTCAAAATATCCCTGTATAATATTATAATATATATATCAATTTATAAGTTATGTAGATTAATTTAAAAAAATAATAAATATTAAAGATAAAATAAATTAAGATATTATATTTAGGATGAAGACCGACCCTTTTATAAAGTAAGAATTTTTTTATTGTGAATAAAAATGATGACTAAAAATGTTGGCAAATTTTAATCATTCAAAAAGTTATTAATTACTTCTATACAAGCTTTAAAATCATTGTCTAATTTAGATTAATTAACGCCCAATGTAATTCTTAGAAACTGGTTGATAAATATATATATATGGCCATTTGGCATCTACACATGAATAATATAAAATCTATAATAAATCATATAATTTATAAACAATGAAATTTATCTCATGTATATCTCATTGAATATATAGGGAATTAGCAATGTCTCGTAATGTATCTTTACAATAAAAAATTAAAACTCCAATATAATTATCCATCTCACTGCCACTATATTTTAAGAAGATATATATAGATAATAAAGTGTACGTATTAATTAATAAAGGGAAACCTACATATAGTGTGTGGAGTATAATGAGTCACCTATCTTTAAAAAAGATAAGGATGTGTATTGTCTTCTAAAAACTCATATGATACGGATTAAATGGTTGACATTTTGATGCTTTCATAGCTATTAGGAAAACAATAATAAAATCAAAACTAGTGAAGAGCAAATGGCTGAATGAGACGTTGGAATAAGTTGGCCCCTTCATGACGTTTCTTGAAGGTGATGACTAATAATATTAATTTGTATATATAGTGAAAATAATTGTAGTTTAGACACCTTGTTTATCCAAAATAGGCAAAATATACCCCCAAGAGAGGTTGTTTTAATTGCCAATCAAACATAATAATAATAATAATAATAATAATAATAATAAAGAAGTGGAATATGCGAAACACACTTGGGTCATGATAACAATAATTTAATTATGAAAACAGAAAATTATATTCACCAAATTAATTATAATCTGCCTCACATGTCTCTATGTGTACCATATAGTAATGATCGATCCCTATATGTCGCAGGTGCCTTTAAACTTTAATTAGTAAGTTAATCATGTATTTTAAGAGCTGTTTAATTAATTTAAATATAAATTAATTAGTTATAATAAATATGATTTTAATTTTAGATAAAAATATATTTAAATATTATATTTAGAATTAAAACTAAACAAATCCCGATAATTAATTAACATAATATCATATACATAATTAGCAATTATATTAGCATAAATGAATGAATTGATTTTGGTTCAATCCGATCACTGTATAAAAAATTAAGAGAAGATGTGACATTGGAATATGCGAAACCTAATTTAGGTTTACTTTATGTAGCCTAAAATGCCAATCTTCATAAATTTGGGACAATTAGTTCCCATAATTCCTGGCAATTATTGTCAACCTCATATAATTAAGTAATACAATTTAATGTATTTTATAATTAACTAATACAATGAATATGTATGGCACATAATTAATTATGTTTAACAAACTTAATTTGGAGGCAGGAATAAGGCAACAAGGGAAAAGGCAAGCTTGTTCCTCTATTCATTGGATTGATTCAACAAGAAACAAACAAAAGCATGAAAGAAACAAGATATCTTGTCTTGATTAACTTAATATAATTAAGATAATTAACCATGCGTTATTAATTAAGAAACTATATTTATTTAATTAATATTTATCAGATAATAGCAATCAATAATTATGGGTCATGAAGAAGGATGGAAAATTATAAAGAAGATTAGCCGACTCTCTTTTAATTAATTAGTGGGACCAAACCAAGAGACAAATTGCTCGATGCCATTCCAAGGACTTTCTTTTTCTCTCTCTTTTTTTATTATTATTATCTGACAATTTCACTTTCATATATATATGAATTATGAACTTTGAAATGCTTGTTGTTTTATTGGGGAATTCCCCTTTCAATCTTTTTCCTCTATTCCCTAACCTTTACTTATACTACAACAGATTTTCACACCCACCAACCATAAAGTTAGATATATACCAAATATTCCACATATATATATATATATATATGTAATCAAACCACTTGAAAAAAATCTATAGAAGAACTAAATAACGTACACTTCTGAAATATAATTATTTTTTATGAGAACCGAGTTAAAAAATTCAAGAAAAAATAATTTCCCAATTTTTAATTGAGAAACTAAATAATTGAAACAAGTATGATTCGTGGTCAAAAAATATGTATTTAGTCTTAATTTGATTCATGTTTATCCTAATTTATGTACATGGGAGTTAGTGAGTTACTTAGATCTTCTATTCAATCGGATTACATAGGAATTACCGGATTAGTATTAATTAATATTTAAAGATCTGTAATTAATCTGCTTGATTAAGTCATAATATATGATAAATGACTTTAATATGTATGCGAGATTCATATCAAAATGGGGTTTTCCTACATTCTAGTTTGTGATCTCGTTGGTTTGTTTTTATTTACTTCTGGGATTTCGCATATACTTTGAATATTATTGTTTCAAGATATACAAATAAATATGCGAAGGATATATCTGTCTGAACCAAAATTCTGGGAAGGAGATATGTACGAGTTAAGTAGTTCATCTAATTAATATCCACCGCCAAGAAATAAAAATTAATTAAATTTGTTTTTCAAGAAATAAAAATTTAATTAGTGATAATGAATAGCAAAACTAAGCAACCGATCGTAACTTTCCAAAATGCAATGATCCATTATTAGAAGCGATACGATTCGGGGAAGCAAGCATTTTTGAAGATTCATCTACTAATCAATTATTACAAAATAAAATCAATATTGACTTTATGAAAATCATGCCTGTGAATAGGAACTGATATTTGTAATTATGTGTTCTATAATTGTTTAGGCAAAAAATATACTTTTGTCCTCTAATTTTAAATAAAGCTTTAGGGGATTTGTTAATTTTATAAAATTTCTTTTGGGTTCTCAAAACATAACACACAATTAATCTCAAATGATATTTTTTTTATGTGTGAATCATTATTATTTTAAAAGATTAAATTTATTATATTAGTATTTAAACATATTTTGTTAATTTTTAAAATTCAGTATCAACATTTTTGTTAATGAAATTAACAGAATTAAGGTTAAATAACTAAAAATTATTTTATAAAATTATGATACTAAAATAAAGTTTTGTATAAAATTAAGAAAAAATTGTATTTAAATCTCTTATAAAAAATTTAATTGTAAAAAAGTTTTGATAAATTATCAAATTATTATAAAATCTCATAGAACTTATAATTAACTTTTTTTAAATTATTAAATGATGGAATTGTCCCTGTGAGAAAATAATTTAAGTAATATGAATGATAATTCTATAGAAAAAATAACAATTCAAAAAAAAAATAATAATTCATGTAATGTAAATGACAACTCTTAAAAGAATGAATAGCAATTAGAAGATAAAAAATAATAATAACAAAGACAATATTTTTAGATATAATTATGTTATTTTATAATTTAAAAAAATTAATTCATCCTTATAGGACTTCACATCAATTTTGAGAATTTTTTATATTTAAATTTTTTGTATATAATTTAAATGTAATTTTTTCTAAAATTAAATAATTAAGTATATATTTTTCCCAACTTTTGATATAAATAAGAATAGTCAATTTTTGTTATAGCTAGTGTGTATATGTGTGTGTGTGTATATATATATATATGATTTTGATAATTGGACCATATATGTAAATTTAAAAGGTTAATTGTATACGTTACTCGTGGCATCAAATTTTGGTCTGGATACTTTGTACCAACATAAATATACATATATATATATATATATATACTATTATGAGTTAATATATATAATAAAAAATAAATATATATTTTATAAAGATATGAGTTTAATTCTAAGTGCTATTATAATAAGGTCTCATTTAGTAAACGATATTGTAAATCTCTTATAAATATTTTTTAAGTCTTGAGACTATACCTTCATTTTAGTAGGAGACCGGTATCAAATTTTTTTTATATATATAATATATATATAACGATTATGATAATGGATTGAACGTAAGCTTTTATATTGTATTTTCTGTTACAAATTTTGGGCATGCCTTGATCTGCTTTGTGACTAGATTCAACAAGAAAACGTCAATTTTAATATCAGCAGTAGATGAAAAATTCAAATTCAAATTATGTGTAAAATAAATAATGGAATATTTTTATTTATTTAAAATAAAATAAAAATGAATATATTTTTGGCATGAGGGGGGCCCACATCTCCACAAAGGAAGCAAGCGGCACTCCAACATCAACACATCAACTACTGCAGCTCCCTCTTCCTTCTCCATTAATTAATTAATTAATTTAATTAGATATAAATACGGAGCTTCAAAATTTAATAAAGCCATCCACAAACACCCGAGACCTCTCCTTCCTCAACCACACCCCAGAGCAACTCTCTCTCCCCCCCCCCTTTCCTTCTCTCTCTGATCACTCCTTGCTCTGCTTCTCCTTATGGCCGTTCAGGCTCAGTATCCTTCTAATATCCTCCTCCTTCACAACAACAGGTTTGTTTGTTTTTCTCTTTATCTATAATAATGTTATTCATCTATCTAACTTGAATTCTCAATGGCTTTTTTATTTACAGCAACCTGCAAGAAGATTATGACTGTTCAATACCACCTGCAGAAGCACTTCTTCGTCAATCTCACATGTTATTCACCAATGGAGGTATTAATTACTCCGTCTCTGTTTCCAGATTGTATGCAGACACTCTGCAGTCTAAGTTCCGATCTAAGAGTTCTTGTTTAATCTGCAGGTAGTACTAATCTTGGAAAAATATCAAGAGAAAGTAGACCGCCCATTGCAGTTGCTCAGGCAGCCCCCAATGTTCTGAATTCTGTTTCTCTCCAATCTCCTCAGCTTCTACAAGTCTCTCAACTGCATAACCAACACAATAGCGTTTCCACCGGACTCCGTTTATCCTCCTTCGCCGATCAGCAACCACGTCAGTTACCTCACCACCACCAACAACAATCACAACCTGGCTCGCATTACTCGCCTGTGTCAACTCTTTCTTCTCAGGATTTTGTCTCTCAAATCAAACAACACCGAGACGAAATTGATCAATTTCTTCGAGCACAAGTATTCCATTCAACAATTTATCGTTTTCATCGTGAAAATTACAATTTCTTTTGTGTGAAACGGTTCTCTGAAATTGCTTCGCCCGTCAAAATTTATGAAAAACATCTTTCTGCTTTTCAAATGTTAAATTCACACGAACTTCAACACCACCAAATTTAGAGATCCAGACTCATCGATGGTGTTTGAAAATAACAGGAAGCGGAATTACATCGGACATTAGCGGAGAAAAGGAAGAGACATTACCGAGAGCTACTCACCACGGCGGAAGAAACCG
Source organism: Leucaena leucocephala (assembly GCA_037074615.1). Classification (NCBI taxonomy): domain Eukaryota; kingdom Viridiplantae; phylum Streptophyta; class Magnoliopsida; order Fabales; family Fabaceae; genus Leucaena; species Leucaena leucocephala. The sequence goes on from CM073570.1 coordinate 14,976,265, forward strand.
TGGCGCGGCGGTTGAGGGAGAAAGACCTAGAGGTGGAGAAAGTCATGCGCATGAACGCCGAGTTAGAGGCACGCGCCGCCCAACTCACCGCCGAAGCACAGCTTTGGCAGGCAAAAGCAAAAGCACAAGAAGCAACGGCCGCTTCCTTACAGGCCCAACTGCAACACGCCATGAGGAATGGTACGGCCATAGAAAAGAGAGACGAGGGCAGGCTATCGTGCGCGGCGGGCGCCGACGACGCCGAGTCGGCTTACGTTGACCCGAACCGATTTGAAACGATCGGACCGAAATGCAGAGGGTGCGGGAAGCGGGTGGCTTCGGTGGTGGTATTGCCATGTCGGCATCTGTGCATGTGTCCCAAATGCGACAGCCATTTCCGAGCGTGTCCGGTTTGCCTTTCTCTCAAAGATTCAACCGTTGAGGTTTTATTAAATTAGGGCTTAAGAATTGGCCCAATCCAGTGACCGGCCCAGTAAGGGCCCAACTGAAAATAAAAATTTTTAAGTTAAATATTTCAAAATAAAGGAGAGAGAAAAAATTGATTTTTATTGTTACTAATTTTTTATTTAATTTAGTGGGATGGAGCCTGATGAAGAGGTTTGGCCTTACATGTGATGCACACATTGGATGTCGCATTGTCTTTTTAATTTTGTTTTTTAACTTTTCTTCTGACTCTGATTTTCTTGGAAATTCAATTTATATTATACATACATATTTATAAATATACATATTCTTTTTATTTGGTAAACATATTGGTGTGATGGTTCACAAAAAAATTGAAAGTCTAAAATACCTTGCAATATACATGGATATTTTAATTTAATTGTTTTGGTATTGCATGTGGTTGAAAAGCTTCATAGGATAAACATTTTTCATATAAAGAGTATTAAAACAAATTTAAATACATAAAAATCTCCTTAACTTTATCAAGTACATATAACCTCCTTAACCATTAAAAATTTAAATTAAGGTTTTTTATATTTTGATTATTAAATTCTTACTATTAAAGTTAATAGTTTTTATCATACAATAATTTTTATATTTTTTATCATATAATACATCATTTAAAAAATAATACTTAGCAATTTCAATCTAATTTTAAGTAATTTTTATTTTTTTTATTTTAATGGTAAGAACCTGATAATTGTTAATTTATTCTTTATTTCAATAACTATTAATTTTAATAGTAAGTGTCTGATAATCAAAAGATAAAATATTAAAGTTTTTAATTTAAAATTTTAATTGTCAGGAAATTATGTGCCACTAAACCAAAATTTAGGAGTATTTTGTATATTTTAGCATAAAAAAATATTTCTTTGCACATGGATTGCATATCTTAAGGAAGCATAAGGTTACGTGTTTGGGGGTTCCTTAGTTTCAACTTTCACGAAGTGCATTGCTCAATCGCCCAAAAAAAGAAAATAAAAAAAATAAATAAAAACACACACGCGCGCGCACACAAAATAACAAGAATAGCATTGCTCATTGCTCAAATGAATGACTTTCTTTTTTATTCTTTTTTAAAAGAAACTTATCAGAATATCTCTCCAATGGAAGGTAATTTATAAATATATTTATAAAAGGGTTTTAAAGATGGAGATATACTTTAACTTTAACAAGTTTCTATAAATTATTTCGTCTAAATATTTTGTAGATTAAAAAAAAAAATCATTGTAATCACATTCTTTTATATCCCTCTTTTCTTACAAGTATCCTTTGTTGTAATATTTTCTAGTTAACTAAATAAAATTCTAACCAGACAACTTTTAATTAATGAGTTTTATTGAATGTAATTTTTAAAATTTAAAAATATTAAATGATTTTAATTGAATTTCATAATCCATATAGAGTTGTTAATAGCTATTATAAGGGGAAAATAATTTACAAAACATAACAAGCTGCCATGGAAACAATGCAAGAGCAGTTTACTGTTGTGATTCCAAATAATAAAAGTAAATTTTGGAAAAATATTGCTTCAAGTTATTGTTTCCTAACTCATGAATTTATTTGTGAGCTAATTAATTACTAGTTAACACTTAATTCAATCAACTAATTGTTTGCCTGACGCATTTAATTAATTTAAAAAATTATCCTTAAAGCTCTTCAAATGCGCAAGGGCAAAATTAAGGATAAAAGCTAAGTATATATATGTGCTGGGTGCACCATTTTTGTGGTTACTATTTATGGTCAAATTATTTTTTCAACGTGAGACTCAGGAAACAAAACATGCAATCCAAACAGTATCGTCAATCACAAATGTCTTTAACAAAATTTGTTTGATACAAAAAATTTTAAAAATGATTAGACTCATCTACGATATAAGAGTAAAGCGAAATCTCTCTTCATGCTAGACAATACTAATATTAAGCAGGATGAGGCGTCTATTACCCTCATACATAAATCTAAGTACCAAGAGTTATGATACCTTCTCAAATATTATGACTAGAAATATAATAAAATAATACTTCCTAATAATTAAATATACTCTAAATAATTATATATTTTAAATGCCTTAAATTTAATCTTAAGAAAATCTGACTAGTTTTCGGGCTCAAACAAAGCCCAACACAGTATAAAAGTTTATGCCCATTTGGGTGTTTCATGTCCTTATTTCTTTTATTATTTTGTTTTACAAAAAATATCAAGTGAGTAGGGTTATGATGGCTCACTAGAATCAGTATATGTCTTCACATTTAAAAAATATTATTGTTAATAAAATTCTCATATCAATAATAAAATTTAAATTTATAATTTTATGATTATTAATTATAAAATTTAAATTTCTTTTAGTTTTGTTAGAAGAAATACTTACATTCAGTACTTTGACACTTGTTCCAATAAAATTGTTTCTAATTAAAAGATACATATATTTAGTAAAAAAAAATTATTCATAATAAATAAAAAAAAATTAACAAAAAACTGGGTTTATATTATATTATTTATAAATATACACACACATATATAGATAGATTTAAAAGTGCTTGCCACACATGTACTACGAAGGAATCCCAATTTGTGACCCATCAAACTGAAGCAGCTGAGTCATCAGGTTTTAACTTGAACCCACGATCTCCACAAAAAGGCACACATTTGAGCTTGAGCTTGAAAAAGAAGAGATAGAACATAGCCCCTTGATTTCAGCTTGGAAAAGAAGAGAGAGAATATTTAAAGATGAAAGAGAATGATATGATAAAGAAGCGAGGAGAAGAGAGCAAAAACAAAAAGGAATTGGACAGAGGGTGGCATCATGTGATTGAGAATTGAAGTCATTTATCAAAGAGGTTGAGTTCAATTCGAATCCAAAATCATCACCAAGCTTGCTCACTATTATTATTATTATTATTATCCTTTCTTTGAATTTTTTATTAAATTATATTAGTCAAAAAAGATGGGAGATGAAGAATAAGCCTCACGCTTATTGAAAAAATGATAAAAAATTGTTTAAACTGATTTAAATTTGTGTGAAAAATGACAATGAAATCATTAAAAATTATAGTATGAAATCTTTTAAAAATGACAATGAAAGACTAAATAGAATATTTAATAAAATTATTAAATATAAATTTTTAATTAATAATCCATCTAATAATTTAGTTATTGATAAAATACAATAATATTATATAATTTAGATAATTGATTTTATTTAATAAAATAAGACTTGTTGTTATTAAATTAGTAAAAAAAGAAGAAAAATTTTATGGAGTATAATATAATAATTATGAGTAGTTATAACTTGTAATTAACCAGTAAAAAGTCATTTTATTGTCATCACATTTGCCTTTTCAATGTTCAAACTAATTTCTTTTGAAAACCAAAAATCACACGTGGAATGCCAATAGGAAAATCTTTAAATTATAGTTTTACAAACACTTTTATATTAAACTCCTCTTATATATTTACTTAAAATTATTTTCAAAAATTAATGAAAACATCCTTTTAGTTAGTTTTTATTAATTAGAAAATGGACCCATTTTATTCTAGAAAACACCAATTCATGCAAGTATGTAGAATGGATATAATATGATGCTTATGATAAATTTAAAATTTTAAAGATATAAATAGGATTAAAATTGAAAAGTAATCATTATTAATCTTATAAATGACTTATAACAAAGATCCAGACTAGTATATTTAAGAAGACTAAATTTATTTTTTATAAATGACTTATAATAAAGATTATGAACGGTATATTTAGAATCAATTTTTTTCCTACATTTGATTTATTACAAGGATTGGAGTGGTAAAGGTTAAGATGAAAAATTATTAAATTTTAAGATATAGTTAATAAGATTAATTTTTTTAATTTCAATTAAATATGTTGGAAGTGGTTTACAGAGAAAATTAAACAAAATTAGAGGATTACAAGTGATGATCAAATGATTTACACGTCGAAGGAAGATTGATGAGGGCATATATATATGCATCAGAAATTGGCAGTCAATAATGAATGAGCTCCTAATTAAATTCATTGCTGTGTCTTCGTTTTGTTCCCCCTCAAGTTAACAAACAGAGACTTCTTTGAGGGAAGCATTTATGGCTGAAAAGAGAATCCCAACCTCAGCCAATGGCCCATCGCCTGTTTTTTTTTGGTATAATGGCCCATTCTTCAACATCTTCACAACTGAATCCGTATTTGTTGGGAATGACTAAGAAGTCTAAAATAAAACACAAATTAACTATCCTAAAATTCAATAACAACTCAACTCAAAAGTATATAATGATAACTTTTAATATAAAAAATAAAAATAAATTTATGGTGTTCACTTATTTTTAAGACTTTTTGATAATTGGTAAATATGTAAAAATACTTATAAAGTTTTTCTCAGGGGCACATAATGCTATATCGTTTTTTGGGATATAAAAGTAACCATAACATTATAAATAGGTATAAAAATGTCAAATTCAATTAGTTCATTGTTAGAGAGAGAATTTTTGGCTTAAAATACTAATAGAACAGAACGTATATGTGGTATAATTATATTTTAGTTGGCATCATCTATCATCTACTGATTAATATTAATTTTTATTTTTAAAATTTTATTAAAAAATGGGATACTCTAGTGAAAAAATTATAAATTTGGGGAGACAAACTGGACTGAGGTCTTATATTTATTCTTAAATATTTTTAATTTTTAAAAATAATAAATTAATATTAGTTGACAGATGATGGATGATGTCAATTAAAATATAATTATACTATATCAGCGTCTATATCAGTATTTTTAGTTAAAAGTTCTTTCTCTAACAACAATTGACTAACTAAATTTGACATTTTTAGTCCATTAAGATATAATTATACTATATCAATATCCATATCAACATCTATATTAGTATTTTTAGTCAAAAATTCTCTCTCCAATACTCGACTCACTAAATTTGATATTTTTACACCTATTTTATAATATTATAGTTATTTATATACCTAAAAAATGATACAGCATTGTAAAATTTTATGGGTATTTTTGTATTTTTATCCTTTTGATGATTAAGCCTATTTTTTGATACCTTATAATCATTTCCTATGTATATTTATATGAGACTAGTATATTATGCAGCATCTATAAGATTAAAAGTATATGTTCTCATAGAATTTGAAGCAAAGATGAGATAACAAGTAGGTACGTAGAGAAGCCCAGAATTGTGTTTAAAGCCAAGATGGTTTCAATCACATCAGCTATAAATATATGGTTTAGCTTTTTCTGATCTCAGCATTTTACAAAAACCCCGATTTGCTGACCTTCTCTGTATTTATGACTCTACCTCACCCATACTCAGACCTCAGAACCTAGTTAAAGGTTGTTTGAAAGTCTGTTTTGGATGACTTTGAGAAGTATAAATATACAATGGATTAATGGAATTGGTTCCTGAGGATGATGTGATGAAGTGATGTGCAAGTTACCTACTTCCTCACCTTCTTCTCCATACAAATTTAGGTCCCATTTTTTATACTATTATCAATAAGTATTTAACATTTTTTTTAATTTTATTACTTAATATGAGCAATTAACTAATATAATTTTATAATTTATTATTATCTTTCTTAATATAAGTACCTAATTGAGACTCAAATTTAAGATTTAAATAGATTTAGTAAAGATTTATACTATTACACAAATTCTATATTGGTGAAATATAAAAAATGATAGAAGGTGAAGCCAACAGAGAGATACAAAGAAAAAGTAACCTTCATTTTTTTGGTTGCAAATTAACCTTCATTTTTTATGTGCAAGCCTCACAAAATTTCGAGCCCACTTTTTATATATGTCTTTATACTCACTTCATCAGAGATCGCTCATGAAATCCAAACTGTGATGGCTACTTATCAAAGGCTATTTTTTCAGTGTTTTTTTTGTTTATGAATTGAACTAACTCTAAGACTTAGTTAATTTTTTTTTAGATAAATCTATAAAATAAAATAAATTAATTAATTGTAATTACTATAAGAGTTAATTAACTAATTTTAATAGACTGAAGAATATATAATATAAATTTATTTTAAAAAGTTAGATTTGATCTTAATTAATTGATTCATTTATCTTCTTAAATATATATAAAAAAGTAAACTGAATTTTATAACTAAGATTGGAGTCAAGTAGATTTTTGTAGTTTGGAGTGTGTGTTATTTGGAATTGAATTGGTGCACAAGTCACAGTATTGGGCCTCATATGTGGATCAACAAGTCTCAAACTTACCTCACTCACAAAACTGCCCAATCAACCTATAGTCCACGGGTTTAACTAGCGAAGGGGTAAGACATATAACTATTTAAAATATATTTAATCTATAAAGAGTACTATTTTATTGTGGTTTTAGTCGCTATATTTGGGGAGGCATTATAACTCTTAGGTGCATAGGTTTACGCCTTAGAGTAATAAACGACTCGCCCTATTTGATATTGGTATCGCCTAAGAGGAAAAGAGACTTTACCTTGCTCTTGGATTGTGGGTGAACCTAATCCCTTTCTATAAATTTTTGTACTGAAAAAAAAACTGCCCAATCAATGCCTTGTTTAGAGTATCTCCTAATGCTTTAATTTAACTATATATTACTAATTATCCATAGGTTCATCTGACGAAAGAGTGAGACATATGACTATTTGGAGCATATTCGATCCCTAAGGAGTACAATTTTATTGTGGTTCCAGTCGCGGTACTTGGGGAGATATCCTAACTCTTGGGTGCCCAAGTTTACGTCTGAAGTTAATTGATGGCTTGTCATACTTGATATTAATATCGCTTAAGAGGAAGAAAGACTTTGCCTTGCCTTTAGATAGTGGATGGGTCCAACCTCTTTTCAAAAATTTTTGTACCAAAAAAATTTTTAACTATATATTAAGGTGAGTTATTTTTTATAATAATACATAGAGTCCAAAATGAATTATTTATGAATAATGTGAGTTTTTTTAAAAAAATTATATAGATATTTAAATAAAAATTGATGATGATTTTATTTTATATTAGTGAAATTTGACATTAAATTTTGACCCAAATTTTTCCCCAATATACATGTATTTTTTATTTAAAATACTATTAAATACTAAATATATGTACCTCTTTTAGTAAAAATTTAAATATTGGTCCGTGTGAGAAATGACCAAGGCATATGAGTCGTTTTCTTATGTGTGTGTGTGTAAATATTTTTTTTCAATCCAATTCTATCTATCCTGAAACTACTTCACTTCCAACTCACACTTTGCTTCTAATAACCTAATTTTCAATATCAATATTACTTTTTAATAATACAACCAACAACATGGCACAATGACAAACAACAAATCAAATTAGATAATGAAGAAACTTATCTATGTATATTGCAAGGTTTCACTCTTGCCCTGTATCCATGGCAATCAGATAAACAGTTAGCTAATCTTTCCTACTCAAGTTGTTATGTTTGGATCAGAATTTTTGGCCTTCCACTTGAATATCATACCCTAGAAACAGCTTCTTTGATTGGAAACATGGTAGGCTGTTTTATTGATTATGACTGAAGAAGTTAACACACTTGTAGTCTGCGACTTCAGGTACTTGTTCCAGAAGCTCAAGCCTTAGATCAACACTTTCAACTCTCTTTGCCTTCTGGTAAGACCATTGAAGTTCAATTATTATTTGAACAAGTGGGATGAATTTGCAGGGATTCTTGGGGCATTGGTCATGTTTCTAAATTTTGTGATAGAGTTGGAGTCAAATCTCTTGTAAATGCCACTACCTCTAGGGTTGGATGCTGCTCTATGAATGTTGTATTTCACAAATATCTTACATATTATCATATGTCTTATGGTATGGTTGGCACATCTTTGAACCTTGATCAGGTTCTACATGGCCTACATCGGTCTGAGTATACTGAAGAATTGTCAAAGGAGGGCTCTTAAGATGAGCCACCCAGTGTGAATCACACAATTGAGGATCAACGAGATCAAATACATGAGCATGATTACATGCCTGCTCACTATCCTTTCTTAAAGAGGAAGCTTCAGGCTTCCTTTGAGCCTGAATCAAGAGAATTCAAGCGTCCTAAATCGCAAGATTATGGGGGATTCAAGGATAAACCTAGAACCAAGTGTTCACTGGATATACAAGGTGGCCAGTATCTTTATGATAAATCAAGGGATCACAAGACTTTAATTGGTAAGAAAAGGAAGACTAATTTGAGTGATTGCTTGTCAAGGTTCAAAAAACGAAGGCTCAACAAAAACTTGGACTCCTTTTTATCAGCCAAGCAATTTTTTGAAGTGTTGTCATCTGGCCTTTCTTCAAAAGATCAGGAGTTAGATTTGAATTCCTCTCCAAAGAAAGATTTTTCTACTTTTTTCATGAAAACTGTGAGGGGGAAAAACGACATCTTGATACTGCACTGTCTTTTGGATTTTTCCATAAGAAACTTTGCCCTACACCTTACTCATATTCTGTCACAAAGGCTCGGGAAGCTGCCTGCTCAAAGCTTCCCGGGCGCCATCAAAATCTTAAGCTGGAACAGCCGCGAATTCAGGAAGACTGGCAGTTCATCGTTGCAAGCAGCTGGTTAAGCATAATAGACTGGACATTGTTTATCTTTCAGAAACTAAAATCTCTTTTGAAGCTTCTTGTAATTCCTTCTCTTCTCTAGGTTTTCAGTCCTTTTCGGGAATCAATGCAGTGAATAAGCGGGGTGGTGCTCTTGTGGCTTGGCATAATCATCTCAGTGTTGATGTACTTGAGTAATCCCCTTACTACTGTCATTACTTATTTACCAGTAATTAACATGTTCCTTCGTGCTACATCATTTTTGTTTATGGACCCCGTGTCAAATCTTAAATCTCTCCTTTGGAATTGGATCCTTAATACGAGTGCTTCCATTAACATACCCTGGTTGCTTATTGGAGACTTTAATCAAATACTCTCTTTGTGTGATAAAACTGGCAGTAGCGGCTCTTCTACCAACATAATTTCAGAGAATGCTTGAATCTTGCTAATCTCATTCAGATCACTCAACAAGGTCCTGCTTTCATTTGGAATGGCTGCAAATCTATCCTTCTTCTATGGTTACTACCTTCGCCATTGCTGCCTCGGATCACAGTCCTATTATCTATTCCTCTGATTGCTCTTCAATAGGACAAGCAGAAGCAGTTTAAAAATTATTGGGTTTTCTTTTAAGGAATGCACCTCTATTACTCAACAGTGTTGGCATCGATATTCCCCTGGATCACCTTCATTTAAGGTACAATCCAAGCTATCGAGAACGCTCCAAGCTCTATCACATTAGAGTCTCACATAGGGAATCTTTCAACCAGAATCTCTCAAGATGAAAAAGACCTTGAAAATGTTTCCAAATCTATCAACCTTAGTCAACATTTGACTGACTAACTCTTAGTGGAATTTCTTAAAGCAAAACAATAACTAGAATTCCTGTATGATTGTGAAGCAAGTTTCTGGGCACAAAGGGTGAAGCTCAAATGGTATTCACAAGAGGAGAGAAACACTAAATTCTTTCGTGCTATTGTGAGTAAAAAGATGGCTGTGAACTCAGTTAGAAGCTTGCAGAAACCTGATGGTTCTTGGACGTCTGATGAGCTTGAACTTTCCGAAATGGCTCTCCAACATTTCCAAAGTATTTACCAGGAACCTGAGCAAAGTTCTTTTGATGATATTACTTCTGATTTCTCCCATCTACCTATTCCTTCTCTCAATTCAGAAGAATGTGAACAATTGATGAGACCTGTGAGTAAATAAGATGTTCATGATGCTGTTTTTGGACTACCGAAAGATAGTGCATCAGGTATAGATGGATTCCGTGCTCATTTCTTTCAAAGGTATTGGCATATAGTAAGGGATGATATTTATCAAATGATTGCTCATTTTTTGTCCTATGAACATATGTTGAAATCACTTAATAAAACAGTCATCATTCTCATACCAAAGACTGATAGCCCCAGAATTTTAGAGATTTTCGGCCTATAAGTTTGTGCACTGTTACAAGATAATTTCTAAAGTACTTAGCAATTGCTTAAGGCTGGTTCTCTCTCGGCTTATAGTTCTCCATCAATGTGCATTTGTAAAAGGGAGACTAATCTCGGATAATATCATGCTGGCTGCGCGTATCTTATATTTCAAAGTCACTTGGCTGGCCCTCGTCAGAAAGAATTCGCTGCTCTCAAAATTGATTTCTCTAAAGCCTTTGACAGGTTATCATGTAATTTTATCAAGGCTGTCCTGCATCAAATGCATTTTCCAGGCAAATGGATTAATCTTATAATGCAATGTGTCACAACTGTTCATTACCAAGTCCAATTCAACGGAAAGCTCACCAATTCAATTCTTCCAAGTAGGGGTATTTGTCAAGGTGATCCTTTATCTCCTTTCATTTACATCTTATCTGCCAATATCCTCTCTTGTATGATCACTCATCTGGAGTCATCGAATTTATGGAAAGGCATCAAGATAAGTCAGTCGGCTCGCCCAACTTCCCACCTTTAATATGCTTATGACTCTCCTTTCTTCTTTGAGAGTACTCCTCAGAATTTCTCAACTATTAAAATGGTCCTTAATATGTATGATCTATGGTCTGGACAAACATGCAAACGTGCTAAGTCCACCTTGGTGTTTGGTCCTAATATATATCCAGACAAGATGCATCTATCTAAATTGTTGGGATTTCAATTTGAAGCTAAACTGGGGAAACACTTGGGCACTAGGATGGGTAGAAGTAAGTCTCAAATCTATCAACAGGCCATTGATTCGGTTGAACGAAGAATAAGTGCCTGGCAAGTCAAGTTATTATAGCAAGCTTCTCGACTCACTCTATGAAATCTGTGTTAGCTGGGGTTAATACTCACATGATGTCTTGTATCAGCCTACCTAATTATGTCTTTAATCAGATTTACTCTAAATGTGTTGATTTCTTTGGGGGCTCAAGCAACAAGAAGAGAAAGATCCATCTTTTAAACATAAATTATCTCTTTCAGTCAATTGACAAAGGAGGACTTGGACTTAGATCCACCAAGGTTTCCAATCAAGCCCCATTGGCTAAACAAATTTGGAGAATAATTGACTCTGACTTTTTGCCGGTTCTGGCCTGCACTTTAAGGCCTAAATAGATAGACCTCAGTTCCCCTATGATTATCAAATGACCATACAATTCTTCATGGATTTGGAAATGAATCTCTGATCATGCCCATATCATTATTAGTAAAATTCAATGGACGGTTGGAAATGGTTGTAACACTCCTCTCAACCATTACTTATGGTGGCCTATGCAGACGGATTAACAATCTGAGACAACCCTTCACTCAGTTGCGGATCTATTATTTCATACTAATTCCTCATGGAATTCTGTTGTTCGGAATTGAAACCTGGTGTGTACCCTTTATAGGCATGATGTTGCAGAAAAAATCCTCAACACCTCTGTGGCTTTATTGAACTCCCCTGATGGGTCATGCTGGACCGGTAATTCCTCTGATTCTACGCAGTGAAAGATGGCGTAAAAAATATTACACAAAGCACTGGTAACCATCAAACTACTGACCCTACTCTTTGGAATCTGATATGGAAAATTCAATTGCCACTTACTTAAATATATCCTCTTCTTTTGGAAGCTTGTCAATAATGCAATGCCCTCCTGTGATATACTTCACCGGCACCACATGAGTATTTCCTATGACTGTGTTTTTGGCTGTGATTGTGAAGATTTTTTAGATCACACCTTCTTTTCTTGTTCCTTGGCAAGAGCTCTATGGTTTGGATGTGTAAATACCAGACCACTAGAGATGGATGCAAATGATCGAATACAATGGCTGACTACCATGTTACTTCAACTATTTCCGCACCACCTGCATGATAAAATTCTGAAAATCATTTTCATGCTAGGTGTCATTTGGAAAGTAAGGAATTCGTCGTTGCATAGTGGTACACGGGTTAATCTGGATTCCCTTATGATAGAGAGAGATTAATAGTACCCTATCACTCTCTTCTTTAGCTTTTGCTAAATACGATTCTGATATTATACTTTCAAAGCCAAAGCCTTGAGATTTACCTTGCCGTTTTAATCCATCTGGTTAGGACATTTTTCTCCACAAGTTCAAAAGGTTAAGACATCATTGTTGTGAAAGTTACTTCTGCTTCCAAGGAGCCCCACTCATTGAATTCTTATAGAAGAATCAAATAACTCGTGGATTTCCTTTTTTTTATCAACTGTCTCAAAGCATCTCTCATTTGGATTTTACAAATCTAACCTTCTGCAATACTTCCCTAGATTACATCTTATCATTAACTGCATAGGCTCAACTTTCATTAACTTTTCTATAGATTCAAGTAGGACGTCTTCAATTCTTTAAAAGGAAGTTCTTTCTTGGTTAAAATATTTCTTTCCTTTGTTGTTTATGTTATTTCTACTGAATTTTTTGCTCAAACTTTTACCAATATTGTATGTTCTATGTGCTTTGCTTCTTTATAAGACTATGTTTAATTATTAATGTCATTCTGCCTTTTTGATAATAAAAAAAATTTCAACAAAATTAAATTAAAAATGTTGAATTTTATTGTTTGCACAAATGCCACAATGAACTCTTTACTACTAATGGATGCCATATTTTTCCAATTACATGGGCACCTAAATTAAAAAAAAAAGTATATATATGTCATTTTAAGAACGAAATATACTTTTCTTTTTCATAATTGAAACCAATAATTAACTTTGTATGCTTCTTTATACTTTTATATAGGTGGGTGAAGAAACACAATGATATGCAATTGACAAATTGGCAAGTTGTTATTTAACTTTCTCTCAACACTTTTGAGCTTTTAGAATATATTAAACCCAAAAATCAAAATACTGTTGATACATGTCTTCAGATTACTTACACTGTTTTAGTGTTTGAGATTGTTTTTGCAAGTGCCTGAAACATTAGCATCATAAGATAATGAGAGAGAGTTAATAAAGATAATAAAAAATAAGTTCGTATCTTATAAAAATATGAATTTGATTCTTATTGTAATTATGAGGATTCCTTTGATAAATGATTTTATAAGTTTTTTATAAGCGCTATCTAAACCTTAAAATTGTATTTTGATTTTGTTGAGTGATCAGTGCCGAACCCACTCAAATTTTTTACAAAAAAAAATATAAGAAGGGAATAATATATATATATATATATATATGTAATTTTTATATGTTTTTGTTATTAGATTTTTTCAATTAAATAATACATATATTTTAATGGTAATAAAGTGGTGAGATACTTTTTTTTTGCTAAGAAAAGACGGGGTGAGTTAGTCTTTTGGGCACACCAAAAGCAGTGTATATTTTTATATTTAAAGAGTAATTACATTTATATTTATAGATCATAGAATATCGTATTAATAGTAAAATTTAAATTTATAATTTTATAAATTATAAGTTAATTTTTTATTAATTAGACTTTGTTGGCAGAGATACTAATTTTTTAAAGCTTTTTGTGTGAGCGTTTAGTGGCGACAAGTAAACAGTATAGCATGTGGACATTTGAGGGTGCCACGACACAACACATGCAAAAGAATTTTATTTTTTAAATTCCTCTTATTCACATTAATGAAATACCACCTTTGTGGCCAACTTTATTTATAGGTCGTTGTTTTTTCTAAAAAAAAAATATATAATTCAATGTGTATTTTCATAATGCATGTATGAATAATATTTTTAAGACTTAATTATGCGGCATTGAATTATTTATACTTAAAACTTGTAATGACAACAGATAATGCTATAAATTATGTACACTTTTTGTTATTACAATCTCTTATTTTATACTCTTATAGTACTTAATATATTATTTAAATTGAAGAGTTAATTTTAATTTTAAATTCGTATGTTTAACCATATTTTTTTAAATTATACTTATTAATAATTTTTTAATAATAACTAAGAGAGAAATAGAGTGAATTAAAAAAGATGATCAGAATATTTTAAAAAATATATATTATATTAATTAATTTAATTAATATCCTTAATATAATCAAACTAATTAATTAGATTTTATATTAATAATCAAATTAATAATATATAAGATTTTTATTATCATATTGAACCTAATGGAATGAACTTTAATCTCGCAAGCACGAATTTTGAACTCGTGTAAATGTATAAAAAAATTTTAAGAAAGCTAACTCTAATTTAATATGATAATATTTAACTATGAGCTAGTGGAAAATATATATATATATATATATATATATATATATATATATATATATATATATATAAGGCAACTATAAAGAAACTGGAGGTAAAGATTCTCAAACGGAAAGCCCATAGTTATTTTATTAAATTAATAATAATAGCTTACAATTCATAAGTCATTTTTTTCCCAATCAATCGTCATCCAACAATGAATTATTTGTCTTCTACATTACCCAATGTAATGGATCCAAAATTGAATCTTACACGAACAAATTATAAAACTAGATTTTTTTCCCTTCGTTTGTAATTATTTTGTTAATATTTTATTCCTTACACGGCCTGTTTAGTTTTACATAAAATTATAGTCTTAAAAGAGTTTCTGACCTAAATTTTAATTTAAGAAAATTTTAATACAAACAGTTATATTTGTCTATAAGTATTTTAGAACTGAAATATAGTTTAAAACTATAATTTTAAATAAGATACTGAGACTAACTTTTGAAATAGTAAAAGAATTTATAGATTATCTAATTAATATCTTATTTTTAATTTTTTCTTATACTATCTCTGATCTCTCTTCTTTACTCTCAACACTCTATCTTCTCTTTTTTTTTACTTTCTCTCCTCTCTCATACTTTTAATCAAATTATATATTTTTTAGTATTTTATTAATCTAAAAAGTTATTCTAAAAATAAATATCTAAACACTTATTTATTTAGAACAATTTTTTTTATAAACTCTCATCTAAAAACTTTTTTCTATAAATTATCTAAAATTTTTTTTATAAATTCTTTTTAAAAATTTATCCAAATACACGGAAACATTGGATTGAATGTTGTGAAGATGAAACTCACTCGTTCACTTTTATAAAAAACCTTTTTTAAAATATTTTTTCCTTATCTTTAAATATATCACATGAATAAATTTTTACGAAATTAGAGATGCAATATCAAATGATTATATAGAAATAGTGTTTTCACCTATGTGTTAAGGATGATGGAAAAAAAGTTTAGTCTCTCGTGTACAGGTACTAAAAATTATATTGGTCATTGAACTGATCGATGAGGTGATTTAAGGGCCATTGCTCTAAGTGTGATCATAATTAAAATATATAAAAATATTTATATATAACCTTAAAATTAGTAATATTTAAATATAAATATATTAATTAATAAGTAAATATAATATCAATGTATAAACGACACATTATTTAATAAAATATATTTATTAAAACACAAATATGATATATTATTATTTTTGTTAAAACTTAAAAAGATGTTATTTTAAATTTAGTATGAAAGAAGAAAATATGCAATTCTACCGATTAATTTATCTAAATTTTTTTTTATCAAAATTTAAATTAAATTTACCTGTTTGACTGGTTGCTTTAGGTTGAGTTTTAATATAATGGTTGTATATAATAAAACTAAAGAAACAAAAAAGAAAGAAAGAAATTCGCATATGATCCCAAAAAATAATGAGTTTAGGTTGGAAGAGGCATCCCCGTAAGGTCTAACTTGTAACCATATATACCATCCAAAGTACAAACACATCTACCCTCTCAATCATTTCTTTGCCAAAACCACTAACTCATAACACACACAAGTTGTGAGATATGGGCCCCACTGATCAACTAATTCCTCTTTTTTAATTTATCTCACACAAGTTGAAGCTTCAATCCTTTTAATTAAGTGAACTCTAATCAAGTGAAGTAAATAGGATAACGAAAAAGGAGTGAATAAGATGCAAAAAACAGAATAGTATGCTTTAATAATAATCATTGAGCATGATGCTCATTTTGCTTAATTACCAATGAATCTTGGATCTTGTGCAAGGGATTCATATTTTTCTTTTTCTTTTTTTTTATCTAAGTCCATAGTTTAGATTTAAATTAAAAAAATCTCATAAAAATATCACTTGAATTTTAAATTTTTGTTTCCTATACTTTATTAGTTATTAAGTATACTTCAGAAATAAATAACAATATAATTTTGTAGGAATTCCTGATTTAATATTGTGAAATTCAAGTGGTATTTTAATCTTTTAAACTATATGATTTTGATTTTTATTATAGAAATTTTTAAAATAAAAAATTACTAAAATTTAAAATGATCTATAATTATATTATTTTTTTGACTTTTTTTGTTTATTGGAAACAATTATTTGCCTACTTGGTAAAAGGAGTTTCATCTCCCTAGCTAATATTTTCCCCTTTTCGCTTTACTTAATTTACTTCAAATGATTTTGTTTGCTCTTTCTATTCCTTTAATCATTTATAATAAATATGTGATAGTTTCTTTAGAATAACTCATTTAATCATTATCCTTATTGGTGGAGACTCCAAATATATGCAATCAATTGTGAAAAGTAAATTATAAATTTAGAAAAAAAATATATTAATATCTTATATTTAAAATTAAAATATATTTTTTAAATAATTTTTATATTTAAGTTTATATGGAAGACGTGATTTTTAAAGTTATAAATTATTCCTTCTGTCTGAAATATATGATCTAATTGGGGAGTTAATATTAATTATAATTATAGGATATATTTTTTAAATTATCTCTATTAATATTCTTTTGACAATAATTAAATAAGATAATAAATGAGAAAGTTAATAAAGATGTATTTTAAAAAAAATATATTATAATAATTAATTAAATTAAATTAATTAAATATATATTATATTTAAAATTTAAAGAGTATATCCCTTTTAAAGTTATAAATTAAAAAGCAATTGCCAATATTTAATCAATCGTAAGCTTTCATTAAAAGATGAGATCAATACCAGCAAAAGAAAAGCAAATAGTTTTTCTAAGTTAACTTTTGAACTTCAATCTTTCTAGGTTCACTTTGGGAGCATGCAAGGATGTAATAATTAGGGGGGGGGGGGATAAATAAACAAAAAAAAAAATCCAAAAAGCACATAACAACATCATAACATATGGAGATGGTCTTTTCATGGCACGTATTACTAATTCACTATTGATTTGATGTTCCCTAAATCGAATCTTTATTTCCTTGCTTGTCGTGTTGTTCCCTTCTTCCCATGTTCGTACCAATTTTCTTATTTATTTATTTACTAATAATGGTGGGTTCTAATTCTATTCTATTTTACTAATCCCAACAAAATCATAAAATAGGTATTAATCTCATACACCAAATAGACAAAGAACACATGTTTTGTTGAAACCGTCGGATTCTTTCTAATTCTTTATTCAGTGGTTAGCTTTATTAATAAATAATTAATTACTTTATTTTCTTTCTTTACTTAATCATTTCCCCCCTTTTGTAAGATAAACTGCCTTGGACGGATTACCTTGCTCCATGATTGTTGCTTTTCATTTCCTGAACGGTTTTGGATTCTTCCATTTCTTACCAACAAACGGCCATCCATTGTTTTTGTTAATTACCAAGGAAATGAAATCCCCAAAAGATGAAAAAAAAGCCCCTTAAATATGAAATTAAGATTAATTATGTAAAAAGTATTGTTAATTAATAAATTTATATAAAGAATTGACAAGAAAGCATAATATAAAAATAATAAGCTAGATTAGAATTTCAACAAGTACATTCCATGTTATAATAAGTAAATAAAATTGAATATTATAAAAAGGATATTGTTAAAAAATTCCCATATATAGAAAATTGATCAGTAAGTGTAATTGAAATAACAAGTTATAAATTATTCTTTAGATATAATTCAAACTTATCAAAAATGTAAGTAATGATCTTTATAATCACTAGAATTCAATTTTTAGAAAGAAAAGTCAAAATATGTTTTATTGGGATTGGTTAATTGTTGACATCCAATAAATTAGAAAAAGAACCAAATTTTAAAATTGATTTGCTTGACAAACCTGAGATTTTTATTTATTTTTTTGTTTATATTAGTTTTGGAAGCTTGGTTTATATATAAATTTGTGCATTATATAATTAAATAATGGATTTAATGGCTTGGTAATTATAAATTTGGTCACCCTTACTATTTTTTTAAAAAATGAGGATATTTTGATTATTTATAATAAAAATATTATTTTACCGTAATTCCTGAATTTGGTCTTATAATGAAATTCTTCATAAATATATTAGCATAAAAGTATTTTCCAAAAAAAGATAATGAACAAAATTATAAAGAAAATTACAGAATCTAGTAATGTGCGTGATTGTGTCAGAAATCATTAAGTAGTAAAACTCTTGACTCAGTTCGAGAAAAGAGGAGCCTCATATTTTTAAAATCAGACGAGGTGCTCATGAACGTGTGAGGGCTTGGGCACGTGGCTGCTAATATGTAATGGAGTGATACGTATTAGCACACGTGTACAGCTTATAAAAGCAGGCAGTGGGATGGCAGCTGCCCCAGAATCCCGGGTAGCTCAGACTAGGCTGTGCATTGAGGAAACATCACTCCTTCGGAAAAGAGTCGCCTTCTTAGTATTTTTTTTATTTATCTATTTTTATATTACAGTACTACTTTGAATTCAGCTCAATTATGCAAAAAGTGGTATTATTTTTTGTTTTTTATTTTAATATTACTAATTGATTTACTAAAATCTCCCCCACCTTGTCAAGGTTTTTTTGTCATGAGACTGTGGTGGTTATAATTGTTTTTTAGTTTACTCCTTGACATGCTTTTAGTTCTTAAATAATATTTTATTATAATAATTAAATTTTAAAAAAAGAGTTAGTTCGAAGAGTTTAATTAAATTATAAATATAAGATTAATTTATTTTATTCATAAGTTTATAATTTTTTTTAAGATTTTTAATATCTGTAAATTAATGATACGTTTTTTATTATCAATTTATTTCTAATAAGGGTTGTTATAATTTTTAATCAATTAAGTTTATTTTTATTTTTATTTTTGACTTTCTAATTTTTTTAAGAATATTAATAACTATAATTTAACAAAAATATCTTATCTATTTAAAGGTTAACATATATAGTTTAAAAATTAGGAGATAAAAATTAAAATCAATATAAACTTGTGAAAACAAAATATTATATTAACCATTACCCTTCTAATGAGTAAAAGAGGAGAAGGAAAAGAGAAGGAATAAAAAAAAACAAAAGGAAAAGGAAGGGGGAAAGGGAAAAGGGGGCGAAACGTCATGAATCGTCTGGAGACGCTAGTGGGAGGGGTAGGGCGTAGGGAAGGTGTGGAGCCCAATGGTTGGAGGTCATGGTGGGGTCGTGGGGCCCACGTTGTGGAAGAAAACGACGAAAAGAATCTTGCGGTTTTGTTTAAGGGGCAGTGATGACGTCATTGCTTTAATGTGCGGGCAGCAGAGTTATTGGGAAATTGCGAAACCGTGGGTTTAGGGCGGGAAAACTTGCATTACTTAACCTCTACCTTTCTTTTTATTCTTTTTTGTTTTTGGCCCTTTTCCGCGGGAATAATGAGGATTCTTGGAGATTCCAATTCGCACTCAATGCCCGTGCGTCACACCTCCTATCACATCTCCGATACTATGAACTTTATAATTCTATACTTTTTCTCGTAAAAAAAAATTATATGTTCTATATTTTATTATACATCAAATTTTTAAATAAATTATTAATTAAAAAATTTCACCCAATAACTTTAAAAAATATTCTTTTTAAGTTTCTTCTGAATCTATCCACCACATGATAAATTTATACATATTAAAAATTAATTAAACTACTTATTTATAAAAAAATATGTGTCAATTCTTTTTAAAATATTTTTTCATTTATTTACATACAAAACTACATCATGTGAATTGTATATATATTTATATATGCTTGAATGAGAATGGTTTTAAAAAAATAATAAATAAAATAAAAAATGAGATTGAAATTTTAAATTTAAAATTAAATTAAATTTTTAACTAATTCTTTCGTTATATATAGGTAGATAAATGTGCTAAGTAAGTATAATTGTGCAAACACAATGAATTATGTATTTTTTTTTTGATTGGTAGGAAATTAGATTGTAGAGAGGAGTTAGATGCTTACTTACCAGTTACCAACGGCAATGGGGTTAGTTACGTGGTGGTTCAAAACTTGAACCCACCCAAACACCCACCGTTGCAAGTTCCTCCTGGACAAAGCAAGAGTGTGCCTGTCAACCTCACGCTCGTTTGAAGAGCGTGGGGGCTGGCTTTCTTCTCCGGTCGCTCAATTTTGATGTGCAACAAAAAGAAGGGAAAGCACATGTGCGGTTTGGTCAAGAGAATGGGACTGATTTCACCCTCACATAAAAGCCCTTCATACTTCCCTCTAATTACCAAGTTGCCACCTTCTTAATCTGTTTCTTCTTTATATATATATATATGATTATTTATTTATGTCAGATTTTAACATTGTGGAGACAAACTGTAAGATAATTATTTTAAAAATATTTTTTATATTTATATATATATTTAAATTTAAAATTTCATAATTAAAAAAGAAACATTTTACCTCCCACTACCCTCAAGGAGATTTTTCATAAACCATAAAATTTATAAATTATATTAATATTAATGTAAATATATTTATTTAAAAGATATCAATAATGATAAATATTAATAGAAAATATAAATTGTACAACATATTTGGTATGTGTGTTGCCAGTGAATATCAAAAAGTATTTGGCATAAGAAAAATAAGAAAAATGATCATATTTCTTGCCCACAAGTATTTAAGTTGGGAAAGATATTATTTAATAAAATATTAAATAATACATTAAATAAGGTATTGACTTAATTTACAGCTCCAATAATACTTTTTGCAAACTAAACTAATATGTTTCACAATATCATCATTTATACAGATTAAATAATAAAATAATTAAATATTAAATAAGTTAGTAATTAATAAATTAGAGTAAATCAATAAAGAATGCTCTTGAAATAATGGTCTATTTTATATATTATTATAAGTATTTAAATTTTTAAATCTTTTACAAATCGTAATATCTCCTTGATTGGATCAGCATCTTATAAATCCTCATGAACAAAATACTTTAAATCAATTAGTACCCTTACCCATAATTACTAAATTATAAACTCTAATAAAGATATTGAGGATTGATTGATCATACCTTAAGATATTTGTGGCCATAAGAGTGTGAATATATCCTATAATATGAGCTCATCAATCAATATATATTATAAAAGTAAACCCTATTACATTATAATTGCTACTTAGTAGTATAGTTAAAAATGAATCTGTGTCAATTTGACTCAATCGGTAATTTCATTCAATTAAAATAATTAATAATTTCATTTTATTTTTTTAAAAATTTTAAATCATATGATAGTAATTAATTTGCTAGTAATCCTATTAATTAATTATGTGATATTTTAAATTTTTAACTATAGTGATGATTTATAATAATTATAAATTATTTTAATTTTTAAAAGATTTTAAACTCCATAATAATAATTAATTAGTGATTTTATTAATTAATTATATAATATTTTAAAATTTTAACTATAATAATAATTTATAAATAATTAATAAATTATAATATTTTTCTTACTCCTATCCAACTGAGAAATTTTTAGTGATCATCTCAATTTTTCTAGAACCAGAGAATTATTTCATAAAAGATCCTGGATTTCTAAGAGTGTGAGTAAAATTCTAACTTTGCATCCTAATATAAGTTCTTATTTTCTTTCTTTTATTTCAACTACATCTACCTAATTATATTGAAATAGGTTTGAATAATATAATCTATTATTATTTTCTTTCTCGCTTCCAATTTCCCTTTTCTTAAAAAAAAATATTTTATAAATGACTACATTCTGCCTCAATTTTTAATTTGATATCTATTTTTTATTAAATTTTTTAAATTTACTCTATTATAATTATTTGTATATAAGTTAATTGTGTTCACATAGTAAAATTAAAAAAAATAAGAAATATAGGGATTAAATTAAAAATTAAAAAAATATAGATATTTGTAAAATAATTTTTTCCTTTTATTTAAGAACGGAGTCCAATATAAGACCCCCACCTCCCCACCTTCCAACAGTGGCACAACTGTAATTTGGTGCTTATACAATGGTAACTTGGTCCCCCCGTGCCTTCAAATTCTAGATAGTATATTCTGGAAAAATAAAAATATCAAAGCTGGATATTAAATTAATGATTAATGAGAGAATTAAATAATTGAAAACTGGAAGATGCAGGTACTTGGAGCCAATGGATTTCGCAGCACGGATTCACACGACCTGCCGCTGTTTATATCTCAGTTACGCATTCAACAAACGGAAGCCTTCGCCTTCGCCTTCACCTTCACCTTCCCCCATCATCATCATCATCCCCCCTTTAAATACATATAAACCCTCCTCTCCTTCTTTCTCTACCATCATCACTCCACTTTCTTCTTCCGTTTCTTCCCAAATCAATCAACACTTCGGTCTCCACAACTTGCAGATTTGTGTTCATTCATGGACTCTAGTGTTGCTTCCACTAAAAGACCTTGTTTCTTGGAAGAGAACTCTGGTTTGGCTTTCTTAGCAGACATGGAAGCCGGCTATTCTGGGCAGAATCATCATCACCATCATTACCAACAGGGTTTGGTGTCTAAATCTATGGGTGGTTATGCTATAATTAATAGGTCTAGTTTCAAAAGCCTTACTGGTTCATCTCCGAGATCTGGGAGATTCTATGATGCTAGATTTGAAGATCACTACCCATATTTTCTTGAAGCTTGTCATCTCTGCAAAAAACCGCTTCAGAATAGAGACATCTTCATGTACAGGTTAGACACCCAATAAATACCTCGTTATTTTCTTTTTGTCTGATGGTGAAAGTGGATCAGTTTCTTCTTTCTTTGTCATGGCCATCTGAGAATTTTAATGTGTTTGAGGCCGAGTCTGATGGTAGTTTGTGTTGTTATTGCAGAGGGGACACTCCTTTTTGTAGCGAAGAGTGCAGACAAGAGCAAATAGACATGGATGAAGCTAAAGAGAAGAACAGGAACCTGTCTTCTTCAATGAAGGCTATGAGGAATAAAGAGCAGAGAGAATCTACCTCCCCGAACAAGGCTCAGGATTACTCATGTGTTAGAGGAACTGTTGCTGCTGCTTCTTAGTTGAATATAAACATGCTAAGGTTGCAGAACAGACGAACTGCTGCTATATTTCCCTGGCAGGGAAAGAAAAAGACCAGAAAGTAAAAGGGAAAAATAAAGACAGAAAACAGAATGAAGAAAAGAAAGAAAGAAAGAAAAAGATATAGAAGGAAGAAAAGGAAAGACTTGAAAGTCTTCAACTAACTTTGGATGAAAAGGGTCATATTGATGGAGAGGAGAGAGATAATCCATTTAGATTATGGAAAAGTTTTGTGAATGTTACTGTCCATGATGTACACAGGTTGAGATGTGTGGTGTGTTGGTTTTTCGGATATGCTCTCTCCTAAATGACTCCATTTTTTACCAGTCTTGTCTTGTTCATTTCATAAGGTTTTGTTTCTAGGTTCTTGGTTATGGTTGTCCTGAGTATGGTCTCGGAGTCTTGGAGATGAAACCCAGAACAAAGCAAAGTTCTTTTCCCTGGTCTAAATTTCTTTTTGTTTTTTTTTTAAATTTCAAAGAATCAACACTCCTTGTGTTAAATTAAACCAGACAGAAATCTTGAATTGAGATACTATTGGTCGGAGATATCTATGCTGGCGGCCTGCAGCATTTGGAATATTAAGAAAAATTGGATCTTATGTGAGTCTTAGAATTGAAGCTAAGATATTAACGAAATCGCATAGTAGGAATCAGAACACTAATCTCGAAATCAACTATAGTATCATCATTTCATTTTATTCATCGACAGTTGATCTCGCATACCAAATATTGCAAAAGATTTAGTAAAGTCGACAAACTAAAATTCCAAACCAAGATCATATCAATCTCGCGTGTTGTGCTTTTTTCCCCTCCTACCTATTTTATGTCATCAAACAAAGAACATGATTTTATATAGTGAAGGAAGAGGAGAAGAACATGGCCTTGGCCTATCCGGATAACTTGGTTTCATAGAAATTTCCTTCAATCTTCAGCGAGAGAACAATTAACACTTGAAGTCTTTAACCATTGGCAGGAAGTTGATCTTCTACTTTTTTCCCCCCTCTTGCAGTGAAGGTATTTTCAGGCCGCAGCAATCTTGAAAGTAAACCCCTCCGAGGTGCATAGTTACTGTACCGTGTCATTTGTTCCCATAATTTAGTAAGAGAAACATAAACAAATGATTTCAAAATAGCTTTTAACTGAGAGGAGGATATGGGTGGATACAATTCTTATTAGCTTGAGATTAGATAAATATATCCAATCTATGATGACAAGTTTGTAATGTTCATATGTTCCCCATAACAAGAAATGGAGAAAAAAATAATTGTAGACACCTTATTATATATAACTATCATCCCTAAGCTATCATAATGATATCCTAAATCACAAAAAAGGCATTAGCTCGAGAGAGAAGAATTAAGGGCACTGTGAACATCAATGCCAATCTGTGCTTCAGCTTTCTCCAAGTCAGTGGTAGCAGAGGCGAACTTCTGGGTGAACTCCCCCTCCTGGACTAGGCTTTGATCAATGTGATCAATTGGAACGGCCTCAACAGCAATCCCATCTGCAACTGAATTTGCATGGATGAACGCAAATCCACTGCTCACAAAATATTTTGTAACTTCATTTCTCTCATGCGCAGACAAGATCCCTGGTTTCAGTTCTACAATTATTTGTCCTGTTGTTGCTGGTTTAATCACCATGTCAACTTGTACATATTAGCATAAGAAACAATTAACTAAACACTGTAGCCAATGGAACCTTGACGATAGATACAGGGTAGGTGTGATTGTGTTTGGGTTTATTTATTCGCAAGCAAACTAAATCTTTCTTGAAATCCAGTGGTTTACAGGCCAGTAATAATTTAATCTCATATAACAACCTGAAAGACACTTGAACAAGCCCACAAAGAATGCTCCTTTGTTCTACGTGCTACAGTTGCCACCTTAAGGATCCACGAAATGCTACTAGTGGTAGAGGGTAAGATAGACTTGTCCAAATTACGTTTGTATGAACAGAAATATATCTGCCTAAGTTGAGTGTCACAAATGGAATTAGCCTATAAAGTTTAGAAGCAATAACACTATCAGCAGAAAATCCTTAAAATAAATCCTCTACTTTCTATTCATGATAATTTCCTCACAACAGAAACTACCTGAACTCAATCCCTATCAAAGAAATCCACATTTTGTAGGAAAATGCATGTTACATGGAGAAGATATTTAATGAATTAAAATTTAAAATCACGTCTTCGGAATAAACACGCAGCGTGAGAATCTACATTTAAACAGAAAAACCACCAATTATTCTGTGAAGCATCAAATGTAAATACAAGTAAACAAAACAACTTCTGAACACAGTTCCTTCATTTCTGCTCAAAGCTACCAAATTACGAGGCAAACAAAACGGAGATAATGACCAGTCGGTACAAGTTTCCACCAAATAAACAATTGAACGGACTCGCATTCCATCAAAGTAATCCGCATTTTATTGGAAAACTCAGATTACATCAGACGGTAAAAATGGCATGAAATCAAAACTGATCAGTCTAGATAATCCTGGGAATAATCAGGCAACATAGATATCAGAATCTGGGAAAAGTAAGAACAAACCTCCTAGGAAGAGAGCTGAGATGCGTAGGGAAGAACGAAATTGATAGTGATCTTGGAGGGAATAGAAGCGGGAGCGGGAGGGCTAGAGTGCATGAAATGGGAGGGAGTCTTGGGAGGGTCCATGTGAGGAATGGATTTCTTCCATGATTCCTCTAAAGCAGAGTCGGAGGCGACCTCTGTACAAAGGCGTCGACAGTTGAGAGTGTTGAAGAGTGGCCGGCGACAGAGGCGTGAAGCTTGGCGTAGCATGGCGATCGGACGCACTACTCTCTGCTTTGCTCTATTCTAACGCGCCCTTTTCCTGATTTCCTTTCTCTCCACGATGCCAATCGCCCAGGCCCCGAAAAATACATGAATAATAAATAAATAATATTTAGATTCTGTAAATCATTACTAGCATAGTTTTTTTTTTATATATAGTTGACAATATACATATTTGAATTTTATATAAGAAAATTATTGACATCCAAAAAGCTACTCATTAGTATATTTATTCCTTTAACTTTATATTTTATTTTAATCTTTTAATTTTATAAAATATTTTTTATTTCCCCAATGACTAAATCTAATATTTAATTTTATTAGTAAAAAAATGCCAATTTTAATTTTCTAAATGTTAACAAAACATTCACAAAGGCTAATGTGTAAGTTTAATTTTTTAAAATAATAATAATTGGCATAAAAATTAAAAGACTAAAAATATATTTTATAAAATTAAGAAATTAAGACAAAATTTTGTATAAGGTTAGAAATTTTTTTTGGCCTTGATATAAAGTCAGAAAATCAAATACAGATCTTCGGATAGTCCTAGATGACTGTATTCCAGACATAACGTATCAATATAATTTTTTTAATTAAGGGAAGCAAAAGCCATTCTTCCTCAAAAGAAAAGTAAAATTTTATGGATTAAATTGTAAACTAATTAAAATTGAAATTATAATATTATTACCATGGAAATCTTATCCATGTTATGTTACATTTTGCATGAATTTTAGTTTTCTCTTCATATTTTTTGTTTTCGATTTGATCGCTAACGTTTAAAATTTAAATTCATGACGACACCATGCTTGTTTTAATTTGGAAAATAAATTTGTCTTGCACTGTGGCTGTCATGGTTTTCTAGGTCCTCACGTCAAAATCTATCATGATAACATAGTCTAAAGTTTGTTTAATCAATGAGTAATGAGTTGCCCCTGTCTAGTTGTCACCGGCTATTTATTTATTTAACTGTTATTCTTTTAATTTTTAATATAAAATTTATTTAATTTATTTAATTATATTAAAAAATTAATTAAGTTAATTAATATTATATAGTTTTTTCTAAAATACTCTAACAATTTTTTTTTCTTTCTTCCCTCTCTTGATTGATTATTGGTAAGAGTATCAATAAGAATAATTTTAAAAAAAATAAATATAAAAAATAAATTTTATATTTAAAATTAAAATTAATTCTTTAATTAAATTATATATTAAAAATTGGAGGAATCGATGATTAGAACACTTGAAAATAGACAACATGTCAATATGAACCAAAACTTAGAATCTAAATTCTAAATGATATCTATCGAGAAGGTTATGGACATGCAAATTAGCTTGTAAGATCAAAGCTCTTAATAATTAATTAGTCGGTTGTAGGGATTTGGTTGTCTTAGATATTCAAGGTACATAATGTATCTTATATATATATATATATATTTGTATATTTTAAATTCTTTTTTATATGGTCGTACTATACAAGTGGCAATATATTTATTAACAAACAACTTAGTTATAAGATCAATCAACAAACATGACTCCACATATAAGTCACATTCTATATTATTCAGTTACTAGGTGAAAATCTTGCTCATCGTGGGTGATATAATAATCAATTTTTTTTAAGAATAATTACTTTTCAAAAGGCAACTACCTAACCTAGGTTTGTTTTATACACACACACATAAGTATATATGTACATATAAAATAACGTGCATTATATTAAACAATTCAATTACCATAATTTCTTTTTTATAACAAAAAAGGTCCATGATTCAAGTCTCACCAAAATTGCTTTACTAATATTTACCTTGCCCGTTACTTTACCAAAATTGCTTTACTAATATTTATTATAGTTTGAGTTGTTTGAGATCAGAGTCATTTTTCCAAGAAAGAAAGATGGGCTCTTTCGAGCATAGAAAAGTGATAGAAATAGGTCTAATCAGAGGACATAATACAGTATAAAAAAGAAAAAGAAAAAGAGGACGTAATACTCCCAATATCCTATTTTCTTCTTCTTCTTTTTTTTTAAAAAGTTAGAATTCGATATCTACCATCAGATTCAAATCAATAGTTTAGATTTAATATATTTTTTTTATATATGATGGTGGAGATTGAAACTCCGCTGTAACCAGTCTTTAAGGCTAAGTAAAGGAAAAGGTTATATTAAACCCTAACCACCAACGTAAAATTTATCAAATCTTATAGGATCAATTGTACAAAAAGATAGTAAAATTTTAAAGGATATTAATCATATAATTCAAGTTAAGTGGTTTAAATGGAGAAATGCTATTGGAGTTATATGTGATTAAAAAGTACCAGATAAAGTAAAAAGAAAATTTTATCGCACTACTATAAGACCAGTAATATTTGATGAAAGTGAATGTTGAGTTTTAAAAGGACAGCAAAAGCATAAAGTTGAAGTAGTTGAGATAAAGATGTTGAGATGAATATGTAGACATACAAAAAAAAGATAAAATTAGTAATGAATAAATACAGGGAAGAATTGAAGTGTCACCTATTGAAGAAAAAATGGTAGAGAAACGTCTTAGGTGGTTTAGACACGTGTAAAGAAAACTAAGGAATATACTGATAAGGAGGGTGGATCAAACAGTATGAACTTCAGTTAAAAGGAGTAGAAAAAGACTAAAGAGAGTACTTAATAAGATCATTGAACTCAATCTCCTAGTCAATAACATATTTAAAGATTTAGTTTTTGATATAACACAGTATCATATGATCTATATAGCTGACTCTATTTAATAGGATAAAGTTTATTATTGTTGGTGATAGTGGAGATTTAATTATGAGAGAAATAGAGAAAGTGGGATACCAAGAAGACCCTAATCCGTCTAATCAGTACAATATTTATACTACTGTCTGCAGAGCTTATAGAATAATATAGACGAGGGACAAAACCTATATAGGTAAAACCTAGTCTTATGACCACATCCCATAAACCCATATGTTAAAATAGTGAAGGCCGAAGCAGAAAGGACATCTACAGAAACGCCCCATTGAAAAACAGGACAAGAATCCACTCAGCCATAAAAATGGATATGAAACATGTGGCTTTAGGCTTACTGAATTCCAGATGTAAATTTTAAAATGAGAATTGTATAAAATTAATGCAATAATAGTAATAATATTCAACCCTTTATAGAGCAAAAAGCAGACTTCTCAAGGGCTTCTCATTTTAGTCAGTACTTGGATGGCAACTGGCAAAGATTCATGGGGCAAAGGGAAATATAATTTTAAATACAAAATATAAAGAAAATGGTGAAACTTGATGGCGCTAAGTAGGCTACAAGAACTCATCTCTGTACTCACTAGTTCCTTGTATGGTTCCATAAACAACCAACCTCTAAGATTTTTACAACGAAACAAAAAACTGCAAACCTGTACTTGATTTTCCTATACACCTCTGCATATATATTTACAAGGCAGGGCAGCCACAAAGCTTCCAATTCCAATCAGGCCAAAAACATCAAGGGTATATTTGGTTTCACGTTAGTAACCATCAAAACCATGATTTTTGTGAAACTGAGTAGTTATATGCTTCAACCAAAACCATGGTTTTGGTGGTTTCCAACATGAAACTAAACACATGAATAGTCGAATCGCCAAAACTTGATAATATACACAAGCATGTCTGATGTTTCCTGTCAAAAACCTGATTCATGGGCCCAAAAAGCATCGGGATCTGGGCAATATAGTGAAAAATCTTCGATTTCAAGATTAGCTATATGCCAATTGACAAAACGAGCTTGTACCAACTTGAAGAGAAGCAGTATGATTGGCAAAAGCCAGCACTTATCATCTTCCCTGCAAGAGAATAATGTATCAAAACTTAGTGGAAAAAATATACTCTTCATATCCTAAATATATGACCTATTTAACTAATTTAATTGGATTATGGAAATTAGTTAAATTAGTTATTATAGCATGTTTTTCCTAAAGTACCCCTAATCATCTTCCTTAACTCATTTTCTTTTCTTGATTATTTTTTAGAGAGTATCAATAGGGATATTTGGGAAAAAGTTGGTAAATTTGAGAAATAGGTCTTAAATTTAGGACCAAGATCAACTTACTAATAAGGTCTTATATTTAGGATCAGAGGAGTAGAAGATAATTGAAGTTCCAGAAGAAACAAGAGCAGAACAAAATCCTCAAAACCAGTCCACACAATTTAGGGGCAAAGTAAATCTCCTGGAGCCTTATTAACAAGATAAATGTCATGAATAAATGTGATCAACAAGACATTTCATTATATTTATTACTGCTAAAATGATTTTGTGAGCAGCAGCATGAGGACATCAAATAATCATCCCTTATGTATATATCACTAAAATATGTAACAGCCTGTGGCTAAAAAGAGGACAAAAAACTATAATAGACAAATTGCATATCAGTGTGTACTATGCCTTCTTGGCAAAGAAGGCCACAGTTAAGTAATTAAGCACTACCTTAGGAGTATTATTTCCATTTATATAACTCGCACTTCAACTCTTATTCTCTACTTTCACCAGCATTTGCATGAACATTTGGAAATTGAATGATATTAAAAAGAAAAAAGAAAAACTTAAGGTATAAAACAAAAGCATTTACCAAGCAGATAATGAGTCACATTGCAATCTAAATCAACAGTGAGTATTATATATTCTATGATAACTTTCTATCACACCCTTTTGCAGGGACTTCTACTCATCTCCAAGAGGATTAAAAAATTTAAATACTTATCCAATCAATTCTACCATAGAAGATATGCAAAGATATTTATTCAATATTCATGCCCTTTTTTTACAACTTCCTATAACATCGATTTTTTTTTCTTATAACATTGCTGCTTCTATGACTCTGGCATTCACTTCTCCACATTTTGTTCAAGTAAATCTCATTTAAAAGATTACCTAAAAAAATTGCTTGGCTAATAACAGTTACAACCACGCCCATAAATCATAGGGAACTACAAATCAAATATGGTAAAAAACTACGTGGAGTCTAGGGACATCAGTTCTTCTTCTTTGAAGAAAAGGAGGCCCAAAACAAATCTAGATTCAAACAACACTAAGGAACAGTCCTAAAGCATTCTCCACCACAATATGGAAGCAACCAAATGATGGATGGGAGATATTTTTCGACACAACTTCAACTCTGTTCAACATATGTGACAGACCGGCCAGATAGTGGAGAACTTCACTAGAACCTTTACAATAAGCACTATTACAACTCCATTTCCTAAACATTGATCTAGCACACTGATAAGCACTATAAAGTCAACCATGATGTAAACCTTCCTGGAAGATGTTAAAGACTAGACATGACATTTTTCCTCTACATAAATATCACCAAAAAAGAAAGAAAGAGGGGAAGAAAACCCCCTTAATGTAGAGTAGTTCAATGAGAAAACAGAATCCAACCGACTACCATGTTGGAGTATGAGGTATAAATATATCATGGTAAAATATAACGGTCAACGTCTTGAAACTATGTCTGCACAGATGTGGATCAAAACAAGAATCTTAGATGTTTGTCAAAGATATAATTGTTGTTCGGGATAAAATGGTGCGATAACAAACTTGTACCCTTACCTCTTAATATTCCCTGTACTGGCCTCATCAGGCTGGAGGAAGTGGGATAATGCATAGTGAAGGAGGCAACAAACAAAAGCCACTCCCTGTAAAAAAGTCAAACAGTCAGAAAAAAGCGTGGCTAGAGAGTATATAATAATTTAAACACCTTAAGAAGTCAAGCATTTTATATGTCTAGAATGGCACGTGTCATCCCTTAAACCTGTAATCTAATGATTATAAGGCCTTTCAGCTCCTGTGAGATGGGATAATCTGGGCATTTCTATTGGGCTCTGCTACTGGGTTTTGTGCCAGGGTTATTTAGAAGGATTGAAGGTATTCACTTCTGGATGTAGAAATATCTCAACTCTCTTTTGGGTCATGATGTAGTGTAATAATATATTTACTTTCAGCATCTGTTCTTTCTTGCTATGCGTGAAGCTTTTATACAACTTTCATTTTGGTTGAACAAAAGGTTTTGGGCATTTAAATTATTACAGATAAAAGAATGCTGATACTGGCATTTAACAAATATGAAGAAAATGCTGATACTGGAGAGAACCGTTTTGTGCTCACATCATTTCATGTGGGTCATATAATTAATATCTATATATTAACCATTTTCAAAATATAAAGTCAAAGCAGCATCAGTATTAAGCTTCTTGTAGCACAATAATTTCCAGCAAGTTTCGTGCATTTTGTGAAATTATATAGAGTATATTGCAAGAGAGAGTATATGATCTTTTTGTACTTTTTTTTTCATAATCTGATCATAATTTGAGAAAAAGCAACATTGATGACACAAGATAAGCTTAAAATTAATCTTTTTGTAGCACTCTACTTTATTAAAGGTCCAATGAACTGAGTATAGCAGAATTGTAACTGATGCTTGCTTGCTGCTTCTCATCCACAGAAAGCATGCAATATACTATAGCAAACTCGAAGCACAACTTACAACATTAGATAAAGAAGTAGCATTCCACAGCGCATATACTCGAGAAAGTGAAGCTCTTCTTGGCTCTTTACTGAATAAAGCATTCAAACCAGCAGGAAATGGTGAAAGTAGGGAAAGAGGAAGTATTAGCAAAACACAAAGAAAAGCTGCGAGAGAAATCCAGTAGAACTGAAGCAACATGAGAAGAGTGACTGAAAGATCTGCTAAAAGCATCAGCGTGATCAGCAACTGCACTGTGTCCTGGCATGTACATGACTTATTAGAAAATGTTCAATTTTTAGTTGTGGAGCAGTAAAAGGTAAAAAATTATTGAACTACCTGACGGCCAACAGGTCTAGTGTTGCATAGAAGACAAGAAAGTGGGAACAGAAAGTCTCTTTTAAACTCCAAAGATTTCAGGGTAGCATCATTTATGAGTCCTCCATTAATTCCTCCAGTTATCCTCTTAAGAGATAAAGAATTACTAATGCATGGCCAATTATGTTGAAGCTGCTTAAGACTCTTTCTTCCACAAGCAACATTTTTCCTGTCATATAGTTAGCAAAATGATAATCTCTTCAAGACAATTCGCAGGATTTTGAAGACCCCAAACCTATTTCATCTTAGAAGAACTAGAAAGAACAATGTCAAGATTAATAATATTTTGCATCCCAAAAATGACCGGACCACAGATGTGATCACCGGCTAGGTTGAAATTATAGACATGGCACAAGCTTGTCACTACCTTAGGGGGGAACTCCAAATCAACTTCATCTAGTGGGTGAGAAAGAATCCAACTGTAAATACATTTTGATAAAAAAAAATTAAAGAACAACCCCAAGGCTTGAAACTTCTCACAATGTGCTTCTCTAAATCCATAATCAAGTCAAAGTTATAAAGAAGTATATATTATGAGTTCAATCAACACACTATTGTTTAATGATGTATAACAATAGTTAGCCACAATGTTGGTTCTAATTGTTACAGTCATTTTTAACATTTTTCCCTTGAGTAGGCGCTGAGTTCTACATTCCAACAGCCTTTGCTAGGTTAAGTCCATTCAATAACATTCACATTTCAGTTTTTTTATTGCAATTAACATTATTAAATCACATAAGACAATAAAAAATGATTAATCTCCACTACCATAATAGGCTTATTTGGAATAAATCAGTTTTATAGCCTATATGTGGCATAAAATCTGAGGTCCTACATTACCTTGTCGGTCCATCAGTATTGTCCCAAGTATCAGACTCGTGCAAAGAATAATCACCAACAGCCACCACAATACCCAGCTGATAATAACCAGAAGCTGTTGCTTGGAACCATCCCAACTCGATTTTAACACCATGGAACTCAAGTTGAGGATTTGCATGGCTACTTATCCAAGCAACCACAGGATCTAGTGAAGTACAAATCGATCCATGCCTTACTGTCCTTAACTGAGCATTCAGTCCAGCCACCAGGTGATTCCAAACAGTTGCTGGGACATGCTGTGGACATTGATTTTGGGATTTGCATGTCAGTAATTAATATAGAAGGAAAAAAGAGACTGACTAAAATTGAAGAGTAGCAACAATTGAGAGACCTGGCCTAGAAGGTTGGTCAATAGTGTATCATTGTGAATATTGTAAGGTGCCATGTAGCTTCCATTCCCACCAAATATTATGCACATAGGAAATCTCTTTTTAATAATTGAGACAATGTCTAACCGCTTCTCATCACCACCAAGGAAAAAATCAATGTATGCTACCATCAAATCTAGTGTTGCCCCAACCTGCACGATGGTTTCACAAATTGACAAAGATGAGATTGACATCAGTGTGCACTTTGGGGAAACCTCTATTGAATATATCTTGCATTTTAATATGGTTTGTCTGAAAAAACATAGTAGATTTATATGCATAAATAAAATTGATGCCAATGTTTTTATGACAAGGTAAAGGAACCCAATTTGTTGAACAGGACATCTCATTATTTAAATTATTCATAACTTACAAGCTGCAAAAGGAAGCACATATTTGCTTTACCAGGTTCTCTCTAAATAACCATTGAGAATTGTTACAAAAAAAAAAAAACTACAACAATCAAATATAATTTGTTTGACTGGGGAGGATAAGGTTTTTAATAGTGCAGTGGAAACATGGTTTACCGAGACAGAGAAAGAAAGTGGAAATATAAATCATTGCTGTTAGAATTAATAGTTTAGTGCAATGAATTGATGATATGGAAATTATTGCTGTGTGACATGGACATCTAGTCAGCATGAATACCATTTTCTCATATCTTACCAAAATAAAACTTGAAGTGAAATATTTATCATGAAAAACTTCACATTATGGCATTGAATAGCAGCACTGTTGACCTAGTGTCTTCTAAATTCATTCTTAATTATATTAATAAGAGAAACAATCTAGGAAATTAAAAAAAAAACTCCATTATGTTAAATGCTTCGCAAGCCAAACCTTCATCCCTTTGTACAAAGCACGTGATCTACAGGAGCGTAGACATGAATGGTCATATTCAGACTTGACGTATTCCTTAAGGCGACTGACTTTTACTCTCCTCCGCCACTGTTTCCAGGACCAAGCACAAGGATATGCAACTACTGAAAGTATACTGTGTACCGATCCCTCCCACCAATCATATGCAGCAACTGAGTTGATCTCATCAATGAATCTATTAAAAGCATCCTCATACCTGCATCCCAAATTACACCAGATCTTAAAAGATATTGCAACTAATATTACAAAGGACTTGGATACTGATGCAATCTTTATCTTACAAAAATGGGCATTTTAAACTTTGTCATATGGCTGCTGTTGTAAAATCTTTCCTATGGAGTGTCTCTTGAAGCAATACTTTTATAAGGGACAATTTATCGATAGAAAGGAGTAGTAGTTAGTCAGTAGATACATAATAAGATAGGGCATTTGGATCTGTGACATGCATGCATGAGTATGCAGTTTCTCTTACACAATTTCAATTATCGCATGAGGAGGTGAGTAAGGAAGATGCCAGGGCTCTCTAAAAGTATTAGGACCCATGAAGTACATCCTGAACACATGACTTTGAGTTTCTTCAGCTCTGGCTCCACGTACCTAATGTTCAACAAAACTTAATGCATCAAACACTTGCACTTAAGAGCAATTACAGATACAGATAGAACTAGATATATCAGTGAAATTTTTGTCATCAAATTAGCACCTCAGACAGGGAAAGAAGGTGTGGAAAATGGTGATGATTATGTTGCTCAACTGAACTTGCACTGTGATATGTACCAGAACCAACCAACTTGATTCTCAATGTACTTAGCAGTACAGCCAAAAGCAACAAAATGAATGATAACAATACTGCAAATGGCCAGGGACCTCCAAAAGTATAAATAAGCTCCTCTAAAGTTGTATAGCAATTGGGCAACCTATATTTGTCAGATATACATTTATAGGGACAAGACTTATTCCTAACTCCGCCTGCAATGAAGATCGTCTCAACTATCAAAGAGAGAGTAGAAAGTTATGCATACAAAAACAAGTAGCAACACCAAAGATACCTCGTACGTATATGAAATTTGCACGATTGGGAAGAAGATCAATAGAACAAGGAATGCAAAGATTCGCATCAGAACCATCAACATCTTTGTAAGTACCAATTGGGCATTCCTGAAAACTCAATTGCTCTGTTTGATTAATTTCAGGAAATAAATTTTTAATGCATGTGAGAAAATAATTGGAAATCTGAGACAGCTTGAATGCTTGTCCAAGTTCTATGCATAAGGATACAGTGTAAGAAGAAAAGGAACATAAAATCAAATGGAACAAACCTTACAAAAAGTGCCATAGAGGCCCTTGGGGCATTCTTTCCCTGTAATGGTACCCCTCATTCCATGATGGCCACCATTGTACCCAGCACCTCCACTGTTGAAAATCATAAAGAAAATATAAATTTTGGACTAATGAGCTAAGGGAGCTTTTGAGCCAAAACCACCCTGCTTGATAGTTTTTGAGATGATGTTTGAATGAAAACATAGATAACTTTTTATCAACAAAAGCAAAAACTAGTAAAGATAAAACTCATTTCCTCTAATCCTTTGACTTTGAGTAATCTAACAGAAAACCAAATAAAAAAAAAGCCTTTGACCATTATGCCAATTCATTCTTCACTCACTGAATAGATATTACCCCTGGTAATAGCACTACAAGATAAATGCTATCACCTCAATTTGTTCAATGTTTCACTAAGTCCTTTTTGGATGGCGTTGCCAATTTGCAATGGAATCTTCTGCATTCATGTGGTGAAATTTTCTTTCTCTCTTCCTAATTATAAAAAAATCCATGGCATGCAATTCTACTGAAGCAGGAGACTCTTCCACCTATATTAGTTTAAAGTTCAAATTTAAAGTGCCCTTTGCAGCAAGAACTACATAATATCAGAAAAGCTCCACAAGCATGGTAAACAAATACTTCCTCTAAAATAACTTGAAATTCTCCACTTTTCAATAAATAATTATCATGAAGATGCAACTGTTAACCCAAGAACAATAAGTAATATTTTTGTTATATTTTTGAAGCCATCATTTAAGATGTGATGATATATACCTGCTGTTCATTAGGCCATGTATACTAGCAACAGGAACGTACTCTTCGCCAACACCAATCTTTGACCAATGGAAATGAATTCTCCCTCCCCCACCACCACCACCGC
This sequence comes from Leucaena leucocephala, assembly GCA_037074615.1. NCBI lineage: Eukaryota > Viridiplantae > Streptophyta > Magnoliopsida > Fabales > Fabaceae > Leucaena > Leucaena leucocephala. The sequence goes on from CM073570.1 coordinate 15,013,979, forward strand.
CACGGAGGCCACCATTGCCACCAAGAACAGTTAGGGATGAATTCTCCAAAATCCTGAGTTCCTGAAGGAAAAGAAGTACCGTCCCACCAGAACCTCCTCCAAGACCACCAACCAAAGAACCATCACTATTTCTCATTACTTTGCTAAAACTTTGACCATTAGCCATCATGGACCCATAAAGGTCAACCCTCAAAAGTGGCCACTGAATGGATCCCATCACTAGCAACAATAAAACATAAATTACTATAATCAGAGGATACTTTAAAAAAATAGACAATTTACTTTGCATAAATAGTATAAGTACAAAAAGATGGTAGAGGATGGGCTATTATTACATCTGTCTTTGTGAACAATGTAACTATTTACAACTCTAAGCAAAGCCAAAACAAAAATTTTATCCTTGAGACAAATAAAACTAAAGGTAAATATTTCAAACAAATTTACCAATCATCCCCCCTCCAACCACATGGCCATATGACTCATCCGGGCCCTTGGTTCCACTACCCAGCTGGCATGGAAGACTAGCATTGCCATATACACTACCACCATTACTCTCTCTCCCATTGAAATATCCAGACCCTCCTCTTCCACCATAACCAGCTCCACCACCAGCTCCATTCAAAAAGTTTCCCTTTCCAATACCTTCAGTGCAACCTGAAAAAGGTAGCTGTCTGATCAGAATCACGAATCTATACCATCAACCAGACTAAGGTAAAAGGCACCAGAAAAATTGTTGAACTTACCTAACTCAGACGATGTAATCATGCCATCAGCATCAACAATGACAGTCCTTGCCCTGTGGATGTGAACTATACTTCCCTTCATAATGCCATTTACAAGAATATCCTCAACACGACATATCTGCAAAAAGTTTATTAAGAAAAATACCCACCTCAAATTTCTATCCTAGCAGGATATTCCAATTGGCAACACAAGAGCTATTTAACTTGAATAATCAGCAAAGGTTGAGGTGGTAAAAAAGAATTAGAGTCATGCTTCAAGCAAGACATTGAAAGGTCAACAAGAAAAAAATTGAACCCCGAGAAAAGTGACAGTTAGTAAACATTGTAATTTGAGCATGCTTAAGCATAGACCTATAATTACGTTATGAATCTTACTTGAAGTGAGAAAGAGAGTGTATAATTGACATGGCAGTCATCAGGCGGAGTAATCAAATCTACAGGACAACTCAGTGTCTCACAAAGACTTTTTGTGACCCTGAAAGAAAATAAAATTAAAAATATAGGTAATTTTGTTATTGACACGTAGTTCACAGGCTGTATGGAACTCAAACACATACATCAAGCAATGCGACTAGAAAGTAAGCAATACTTACGTGCCTCTACTTTCATTATCATCCAAAGGAGCCTGAAGTAAAGAACCTGGGCCAACCTTTCATGGAAGAGGGGATATTTTTTTAAATAAAATGAAGAAATTTAATTGTAAAGAGAGAGATATAAAAGAGAAGGATACACCATTTTTCTCATCAAGAAAGATAAACTACAAGTGAAAATAAAAGAGATGAATTCTGTTACAGAAAAGGGCATCGTCCATATTTGTTACATGCTGAACACTTCTATCAATCATGATTGAACACTTGAACTTGCACCTAGACTCTTGGGATTTTGTAATCTCTATGACATTGTAGTATCCACCTCCACATCAATATCAGTATTTCTTACAAGAACCGCAAAATTTAATGCTAAAACAATGAGAACCAGGGTCTAAGGAAATGCTTACAGTTATGTTATAAAATAGAGACAAGGAAAGTCGCTGCCCTTTGATTGCATCCCCATGACCGGTCAACCTCAGTAGACCTTGACCATATAAACCTAAGTTTGCATTTGAACTTATGACAGAGTTTTGCTGCAAGTACGGAAAAATCACAATCAGAAAGATTATTTCAAACCACCAGCGCCAAATATGATCCCAAGGACAAGTATGCTAAATAGTTTTTGGATGAAGACCACGATACCCTTAAATCAACCAGATTCCTGACTTCAAGAACAGAAGCAGTAATAACCCTATCCTCGCCACCATCAATTTGGATTTTGGAGTTCCACATGAGTAACATTTTAATAGCAACTCTAAATGCACCAAAAACCTTCAGGCATTAAAGGTAAAATTGTTAAATCATGTGCCAAAAATATTAGCTTTATATAAAAGTCCTAAACAATTGATGTTCATATAGATTAAGACTGGGCATCCACTTGAGCAAAAGCATTTTCAATCACAATCTATTACCTTTATGATGGAATCACTCATTAAAAGCTCTTCTGCAACAAGCTCAAATTCAGATATTGGATAATCGGACAACCCAAAGATTATGCTTCCTCCACGATATACACTAATTTGGCCTCTTACCTTCATGATTAAAGTGTTTAAGTTATCAAGCATTAGGCTACAAGGCTTAGATAAGCAAATAGAAATTAGACAAAAATTTCTAAGGACTAATATTATAAAAGTATATTATGCTAGAAAGTTAATAACAGAAAAAACTGAAACAAGAAACGAATTTCTTAAAATCTAATGTAACTAGGGGAAAATGACAGCAGAATTTTCCCAAACTCATGCTGAAAAAAAATGCCAAGATACATTAGTGTCCGTGTTGATACAAGGGTCTTGTGTGTATAACTTTCCTACCTGAACTCTGGACCAAACAAGAGGAACCAAAACTTTTGCCTGATTCTCCACATAAACATTTGACCAAAGCGGGCAGGTTGAGAAGTCAAGCAATGGAGTGTCAGTTTCTGTTGTGAGATTATCATTGCTGACTCTCAGACTTAGTAAATTTGCATTGAAATACGTGCCAGCAGCTCCAGAATTCCCAGGACAACCAATACTCAAACCACCTGCCGCAATAAATGCATATATTATAAACACAAGTTTCTTCTTGCTTAAAGCAATATTAAAAGGGGAGCACTAGATGTGCTATGAAATGAAAATAATAAAGATGCAAGTATGAAGATATCATGAACCCATTTCTTATTTTTTTAAGAAAAGTCAATCTAAACCTAAACCAACCAAATGCATAGTATCACTGCCACCAAACATTTATGTGTGTGTAAAGGCAAGTGTTAATCTCATAATATGCTTGCCTCTGAGGTGGAGCTAAGCGTCCTCCTCTGTGAAATGGATAAAGGATCCACCATTTCAGATTAAAACACAAAATCAATCAGTCACCGGAAACACAAAGACTCAAATGGTCGAGTCAATTAAAAAAAAGTCTTGTTTTATTTCTCTAAGTGGCTATTTCGTATCACATTTCTAATCCGTTTCCTGCTTTATAAACTCTGATATCCCATCCATGTTTCTCCATGCTGCTTCATCTGACAACACAGAAGATGATGAACGATTTGAGACAGAGCTCAGTTAAATACAGTGATCCTTGCAAAAGATCAAAGGGACATTATTATAGATTAATTTGAGGCACTGTTTTCATCTACTTCCTCTTGAATTTGAGTCTATGAATGTACACTTGAGGGAGAGGTGGGCTATGTGTCGACAACTGCTTGAAAATTATCTTCTAATCCCCGTGAAAGTTAAGACCTTATGAACTAAGTTTCAAACTTTGTATACGTACTAGTGGGTATTTTATGAGAAATGTGGAAAGATCTATACTAGGTGTAGGAACCTTAGTTGGATTTATTTGATGTTTTTAGTCATTTATTTTACTTAAGTTTAGGTTTTCCTTTACTCTAAGTTGTTGTGTTTAGGACTCTATAAATAGTCAGAGTTATCATTATCTATTTCTCCCTCCTTCTTCTTCCCTTTCTCCCTTTTTCTCTCTACTTCTGCCTCCTCCTTCTCTTCCCTTCTCCTTCTCCCTATTCCTTTTAGTCCTCATCCTAGATCAGGTTAAATCCTGAAAAAATGTTCTTGAAACGATAGGTCAAACCAAGGATACATGAAGATCAATTTAGAATTACGTCATTTTCATTCTTTTTAAATAAATAGTATCCATAATTTCACTCATAAATTTTGCAGCCAACATATAATGACTTCTAAATACCTTCAAATGAGATTGTCCAAATTACTCGTTATTGTCCACATAAATCAAGCTTAACATTCTTTTAATTCTTTCAATAGTATTAAATATTGAATATCTATCATTAATAGCCATAGGTTCAACTGCCAGGTACAGAAGTATATTAATACAAACCATGAACAGAGACTTCTAAATCTTCTTGTATGCTGTAACAATCAAGTGATATTCTTCCTCCGCCACCGCCACCCCATCCCTTCCCCCCGGCAGCACTTATAATACCATATCCCTTCCTACACTCATCCAAAAATGTGAAGACCAAGAAAAGTTAGAAGTGCAATATTAGCTCTTCTCGTGAGGAAACTGGAAGGCCATTTAAGTATGCATTGTAAATAGATATAAAGCATCACTTCAGTTATTTATAATATCTGGTAGTATTAATTATCTCACATGAAAATTTAAATTTAGAATTTCACATAATATTATCATAATGATAGCAAAATAAATATACTACCTCCTAACAAAGTTGGAGAGAACTGTTAATCCATGGTGTTATATAAATTCCTTAATCTTCGTCCAAGAGGAGATTTTGAAATTAATATGTCGCAAAAGTGCTATTGGTGGTTTTGCAACCATCCTTTTTCACCCTTGTCCTTGACAAGTTTAGGCGGTAAATGTACTTGTACAAAAATCTCTGATAGATTTCATAAGAGTAATACTAGACTGCTTACCACCAATAATCACAGAATTCCCAAAATATCAGTCTGATATCTTATCTCAAATTCAGCGGTGGATCTGGGAACCATTATCAATAGGAGAACAATAGTTTATAAAAAAAATATCATTTTTAAAACAATTTATAAATTTGATGATCCAGTATTTGATGTAATCTACATAATTTCAATGCATATCCATATTCATATTATAATACAAACAATATACAAATATTTTAGTTAGTTATATGCTCATAATTTGATTATGGTGAGGATGATAATGATTATAAATCACCTAGGCTCATTAGTAAAATCGACTCTGAAGGATAACCAACTGATAGGGACCAAGATGGTATGGAATGGCTAAATCTCATCTTAAATAGTTTAAGATGCTCTATAGGGAACTAAAGTAGATTGGTTCTTCCACCTCAATAGCTATTTTTTTGGGAGGTTCCCTATTCATTGGGAGCCCATTGGACTCCATAGAAATTTTCCCCATATAGTGATTCTTTATGCTATTATTTTTTTAAAGGGGAAGTATATATTATCCTTTAGGAAGTAATTTGGACATTAGTAATTGAAAACACAGACCTGCATTATGTAAAAATAAGACAACTTAAATGCCTAAGTATACAATTAACTAAACTAGAATTGACCTGCCAACAAGTATATATAACTCCATGTACCTAGTAGCTCTAGCAAAACATGAATGAGCAAGAACTTTTCAACTGCTTGACAAAGAAAGACAATAATAGAGAAGGGTTAAAAACATACAATTATTTATGTATGAGTTAAGACTTAAGATATTCTTAAAACAAATAAGGAGAATCAAGATAATAAATCCCTCAAACCAGTGAAACATGTTGACTATCTGCAAGGAAGTAAACCCAAAGTTGACCAGGGACGGATGAACTAAATGCTGAAGAAAATCCATGAGAAAAGATATTCGAACATCATGACTTATGGCTTGTTATTTAATAATCTAGACTCCATATATCTTTTAAAATGCAACGACTCTACTGATGATTATGTCGCAACTATCAATATTACCAAACCTCAATGTAATAAAATGTAATATATTATCAATTAATAGCAATAAACACACTTCAGAGACTGAGACATTTTGTGATCAAGAAGAATGAGGTCACAACTAGACAGATATATAGTTGATACTTACAGCTTTAATGCATGTATTACTATACTTCCACCAGATCCACCACCCCCATCAGACCCTCCATCTCCACCTTCTGCAGTAACAGAGCCATTTATAAACAAAGTGTCATTCACTAGAAGCTTAATACGTCCTCCACCATTCCCTCCAAGTTTTTTCTGAGCATATTTTCCACCACCCTTACTGCCATAAGACCATGGTTCAGACAAAGTAGACCAAGCATAAACATCACCACCCCAGTTAGTGGTATTATCCTTTATACAGGATGCTCCACGCCCCCCATGCCCTCCACCAGCTCCATCATAGCCAAAAGGTGTGCCACTAGTTTGGGAAGGTGGTGCCCCACCCAAAGATGACGTGTTAATTGATGAACCATACTCCATAGACATATTGGCTGCGGATAAAACCACAGAACCAGCAACAATAGATGCATACTGACCAAGTTTAATGTTACCAGACATATTGAATATTATTGTGCATCCTCCCACTGGACATGATATTGAAGCATGAGGGAGTATCTCCAGGTTTCCAACTCCATATATGTGAATATCAGAATCCAAATAAAAAGTTGAACTTAGTAAGCATGTGGTATTAAATGATCCTACACCATCCAAGTCCTCACAAGATACTGACTCGTTCAATGGAAATGATGAAGATGATAATTGAACATATACAGAGTGACGGGATTGAGAAAACTCGCTCACAAGGGACCCAGATTGACCTAGCCGGTCTTCTGAGCCAGTACTGCTATTCCTATGCTGTCCTGAAACGAAAGATGTATGAAGATATCCAAATATAATGCAGCACCAAAGGTACCTATGCATTACCATAGAGTGCATCACCACCTATGGAAAGTATGTATCAGGAGATATCCAAATGAAGTAATGTTCCAATCATCTAAGTAGTTGGTACAAACATTTATCCTGCAAGGTTTGTTTATAAATTCCACTTGCTAATTATGTATCTATTCTGCAACCAAAGGAAATATCAGAGAAGAAAAGTGAGAAAAAAATTTAGTTGTTAACTTGTACTCGTAAGATTACACAATCTGTCATGCAGCAAGAACGACTAAAGTGTGAAGTAGAAGCTAGTAAAGACAAGGATTTACAAATATCCACCAAGGAAACTACATAAATACCTTCAGGATTTAACTTAAAAACCATCCAGCAAAAACAAAAAAAAAATTGCATCCATAATAGGGACTAAACTAAATAAACAATAAGAAGAAAAATGAGGGATATCGCCAAATTCAGCCTTGTAAAAGCATGATTGAGTCAATTGAATTCTTTATCACGAGTTAGAAATTCCTGTTCTACGAGTTCTCCTAAACTATGCCATCCTAGGTCTAATAATACAAATCAATTCCGCTAGTCATGATAATCTCTCATTGTACTATTTGCTAGATATTCGATTTTACAAGAATAACCATAAAGTGTACTTGATATACGACTTTTTTAGGAAAAAAAAGTTTTGAATAAACAATTTATAGATAATAAAATATTTAAGAGTGAAATTAAACAGCATCAGACACATGTTGCTTAGCCTTGGCAACATTTATGGACATACATGTTGCCTCACTTCTCTTTTACTATGATCACTTATCCCCAGCATAGTTGGAAAACCGGCTCTGACAACAGTTCAAATATGAAATTCTTCCTTCTATCTAAGGCAACCAATTACACGTAAGTTTCTAATGAAATTAGGCACGCAAGGGAATAACTATTCGGAAGCCGGATAGAATGTTACTTCCGGTAATGCCCCAACTATCATGTTTTCTGATACAGATTTTTGTACATTCGGGGAAACAATTAGAAGGGCTTTAGCGGATATTGTCAAGGGACTTAATCTACATCCATGCATATAAACTGTACCAGTGCCAACTAATTTTCTTTAGTCATATTGCTTTCTTCTCTCCCTCATCGTTTCCATTAAGCATGGATAATTAGAGGCCTCACTCTTTCTAATTAATGTAATGCGACAACAGTTAAATTTCGATTCGCAGACCATGCTGTGTCTAGCTCAATCCAGAATCCATTCACAAAGAATGTAAAAAAGAAAACTAAACAACATCATCGAAAAATCATTGACGCAGTGCGCGGACTTCGAGTGTGATCGCAGCATAAGATCGATCAATTGAATCATCCAAAGAAAAATGTTCCACCGGCCAAATCAACAGCCGTAAATAGCTATAAGCATGATAATAAAAAACTAAGAAATAAAACCGCGGAAGTCTTACATGCAATACTTGTACTGGTACAGTCAGAATTCCACTAAGCAGGAGGAGTGAACTGACCGTTAAAGGAAAGACGGAGATAGTGAAAATTCCACTGAATCTTTGCGGGAAGCTTCCGTAGTTTTTTCGCTCTGATACTGTAGTGTAGTGGTTCCTGGCCTAAGTCAGAGAGAGGAAATGGCATCCACTTTCCCTTTTTTTTTTTTTTAATTTCTCCTTCTCCTTCTGATTTTCACTTTTCCTTTTTCGTTTTGAATACACAGAAAGCTCTCAGGAGCAGCAAAAGATGAAGAAAGGAAAAGTCACTACGAGTCGAAGCAACGTTTTGCGTAGCTGGATTTTGATTGAGATTCACGCGCGTTTTTCGGCATTATTGGGCATCATTCTATTTTTGCCCTCCATCTTTGTCGAAATTTCGGGACTGGCATTTATTTTTTGACTCTCAGGGATCGTAGGGATTAGTGAATACACCCCTGATTCGTCAGTGCCGACCACCTTCGTTCTCGAGCTCTTGTGCTTGGCTTCAATTTTTTCTAGGAAATAAAAAACTATTGGCTACCAGCTTAGGTAAGGATGTCATCGTTTACTAAATAGTAAGAAAGAACAAAATAATAATAATGAAGATAATATTTTAATAGATTAAAATATAATATTAGTTCTTATATCAAATTTTATTTTAATTTTTAAAGTTTAAAAATTGTTTTTTATTATTTAAAATACACCTTAATTTAACGGTGGTAAAGATGTTAAAATTAAAGTACTAAAAATAAATTTTTAAAATTTAAAAAACTAAAATAAAATTTGATATAATTATAAAATATTTTATGAATTCTTAAAATCAAATTTTATTGGGATAAAAAGGGGGAAATTATGGTTTTCGATTTTCTTTTCTTTTTTCTCCATATAAGAACAATAAGCGAAAGCCCCATATACTTTTGGAGGGAGGAACTCCGCAGTTCGCAGAATCAGATCCTCCTGTTCGAGGAGGAGCCCGTTTCATGGCTTCAAGAGCTTCAATTTACTCCATTCTAAATATTAATCCTTAATTAATAATTTAATTTCAATTTTAATTATAAAATATATTTTTTAAAATTTATTAATTTTTTTAAATTATTCATATTAATATTTTATTAATAATAATTAAATAAAAAATTGAGTTAAAGAAAATAATTATAATATTTAAAAAATATTTTATAATAAATAATTTAATTAATTTTTTTAATTTAATTAAATTAGTTAAATATTTTTTATATTATAAATAAAGAAATATAACAATTGAGGCTGGCAAAAAAAAATAAAACAATAGAGACAATACGTAACAAAAGAAAACAAAGGCGCTCAAAATATAATAAATTGAAAAAAGTAAGTACCGAGCAGATAGTGCCGAGACGAGAAGCTTCGCTTAGAATTAAATTCATGTATTTAAGTTTAGCAGACCACGTTAAAGCATATATAGTATATTATGTCTTTATATAGAAATTCAATAGTGACGAACAAACTTTACTTGTTTTATTGGAATTTGGTCAGCCGCAAGCAAGATAAAGTATCAAAATATGGACAATAGTTTGTATTAATTACTAATCACTTCCTCTATTCTAGACATTAGTAAGGACATATTTAGATTAATTTTTAGAGAATATATTTTAATTAAAATAATTTTTTAAAAAAATAATTTAAAAAATTAGAGATATTTAGATGATTAGTAGTAAGATTATTTTTTCATAGGCAATTTACTAAAAATGATATAAATTAATATGATAATTTATATAAAAAATAAATTTTTTTTTAATTTATTTATCTAAATGATTAAAAAATAATATATATATATATATATATATATATGTATTTGAATAAAATAAAAATTTATAATATTTACTTAAATTTTAATTTTTTTTTCTTACTAAAAGTGTAGGAAGAAGAGGAATGGACAAAATCTTTAGAAGCGCAAAAAAAAGAAAGATAAGTAAAATAAAAACTACTTATAACAAAAGTGCAGTATAATTATGAACATTGATAGAAAAATTGATATGTGGCAGATTATATTTAAACTATAATTTTATTCTTAAAACTATAATTTGAGATGTAAGAAGTGTTTTTTTAAATTTTAGAATTGTTTGGGGGGAAAATAGGGAAATTATGATTTGACTTTAAAATCAATTTTTTAACATTCGTACGTTCACGTAATGGAAACAGACGATATTATATATAACTATGTCGAAGTTTTATGTGGCGGGTTACTTTTTTTTTCCTTTACTTTTTTAATTTTTAAATATAAAAATAAATAAATATATTTATTTTAATTTTAAATTTAAGATTTAATTCTCCTTGTCATTTGACAGTTTTAAATTTATAATTTTTTTTAAACTATTCATTCTACATTAATTATTTTTTTATATAAATTAAAAATTAAATAAATTGATTAATTATAATTAATATAAAAATTAGTCAAATAATTTAAATATATTAAAAAATATATAATATAAATTTATTATAAAATATTAAATTTAATTATAATTAACTAATTTATTTAATTTATTAAAAAAATAATTAATTCTTATAATTAGAATCAGCTATATTAAAAGAGTTTTTATAGAAATTGATTAGAATATGTATTTTAGAAAACTTTACTCACACTATAAATAACTAATTAATTAAACTAATTTTTTAATATATAAAAATTAATTATATAATTTTTATATTTAAAATTAAATAAATTAAATAGTATGTTTTTATATCATTAATTACATTTGAATATTGTCATTTTAAATTAAATATAATTTTTTTTAAAATATTTTATATATTTACATTAATTTTAAATTTAAAATCTCTTATCCATATATCTATCACATAAATAAATGATGTTGGTGGACTAAAGACTATTGAAATTTGAGAGGGAACAAGAGGGTAATTAGGCATTGATTAGTATTAAAAACGTAATTAAAGAGAGACGGGAGAGCAAAAACGGAAGATGAGGAAGAGAGAGAAAATAGTGCGATCCATGTGTTGCGTGTCCGATTACAGATAGAAGATAGATGTCTAAACGATATTAAAGTGATAATGAATGGCATTTTAGTAATTTCAGGCCTTTTCCTGGAAAGCCAAACTGCTTTTATCCTATCGCTACTGTATTTTTAATAATTTTTTTTTCAGGTGAGGGCCCACGCCAACTGCTCCGATGGGGGTCGCTACGTGTGGGACCTACAAAACTAATAGTATGATATAAACACCCTTCTCTGTGGGAAGGAATATAAGGAAGCACGTGTATTTCCTTGTTCAGGTGAGGGCCCATGCCAACTGCTCCAATGTGGGTCACTACGCGTGGGAAACTTATAGCATAATATAAACACCCTTCTCTGTGGGACGGAATATAAGGAAGCACGTGGATATCACCTAACTTTTCTATTCCCTGATCCAACATTACCGAGAAATCAATTCTGATGCCAATATTATATTCACCTTATCTTATGAATAGTTAATTTTAATTTTAAATATAAAATTTATTTTTTATATTTATTAATTTTTTTAAATTATCTTTATTAATACTCTTTAAAAAATAATTAAATATAAAAAAGAGTAAGTAATAAAAGAAAAAGATTATAATATTTTAGATAAAATTTATCATATTAATTAATTTAATTAATTTTTTAATTTAATTTAATTAATTAAATATATCATATATAAAATATCAATGAATATATTGCTATTATATACATATGATTATGAGTGTGACCCTGTGTCTATGTGTATATATATATACACAGGCTGGTCAATATATATATACACAGTCTTTTATGTAACTCTATTTTAATTAATTTTATATATCAAAATATATTAATTAAATTATTTAATATATCTTATATTTAAAGTTTTTTTAAAATCTATAAAAATAAGTATTATTTTATATTTTCTTTAACTTCTATAAAATTAAAAGACACTCATTGATAAGTATATAAATAGTGAGTACTAAATTTTTCATGTCGTGAGGTAACAACTAATGTTTGTCAAACTTTTTCGTGGGAAGAATTCAATCCACAAATCATAAAGGGGCAGCATAAAAGGCACAACAACGTTGAGAAGCTGACAGAAACATTTGATAAACATTCCTCTATAACAAAAAATACCTAGGAGAAATTACTATTACGTTTCAAACAAAAAAAAAATTAATTACTTAAAAATTCTAAAGATATATAACTAAAATATTAACAATAGAAATTTGTTTTATTAAATAATAGTAAGTTTTAATATAAAAATTGATAATAATAACTTAAAACTTTTTAATGATTAATTTTCTTTCTTAATACCTCATAATAATTCTTCTATATATTTATCTTTTCATATGAAATATGATAGTTAAGCAATTATTTACCAAGATTAAAATAGAAATAAAACTTAAATCAACTTATTTATATTCATTTGGTCAAGTCAGAGATCAATTTACAATTACACACACATGCACATTTTAATAATTAATAATAAAAAATAATAATATTTTATATTTTATAGATAAATTTAAAAATATATATATTAACAATTAAAAATAGTAAAATAATAAGGATAAATATAAAAATTCACAAATCATAATTTATCCGATAAGAATTTATATACAAGTTTATAAATATTCATTGTAGGTAAATTTATAAGTGCACATATAAATTTTAAAAACTAACAATAAAAATAATAAATATAATTTAATAAATTGACCTAATAGACATGAATAATTTAATTTAAATTTTATATATTAAAAAAATTAATTAAATTAATTATTTATGAAAAAAATGTATGTGAGTTTGGCTAAAATAACAACTTCAATTATTTGTATTTGAGAGTCCTTTAATGAAAAATCCGATCAATATGTTGGCGAGTTTGGAACCAAAACAAAATTTTTCTATTAACTTATATTTAAGGGGAGAACGGTTGATATTGCAAGATTAATAAAAGAGCTTTTGATGTTCAAATTTCAAAATCATCATTAAAACTAAAATTATTATTTTTATCGAAGTGAGTACTTATTTCCATTAAAATGAAAGTTTTAATATTTTTCACGGAAAAATAAATATACTTTAAGTTGTTTCATGTAAACTGTTTGCAACTTTGAAATTTCTCAAAATAACCATACGCTACTAATTATAAAAAATTATTTTTTACAGATTAAATAAATAAAATAAATCAATTAATTATAACTAATATAATAATTAGTTGATTAATTTAAATAGATTAATAAGTGTATTATATAAATTTATCGTGAGAGGTTAAATTTAATCATAATTAATTAATTTTTTAATTTTCTTAATCTATTTAAAAATATCTATTGACTCTTGTAATTGTAATTAGAATATAAAAGAGTAATTATATTTCGCTCTTATGAAAGCAATTGAGCCTTCAGGATCATTTAGGAAATCGCCAATAATGTCATATAGAATATACATCAAAACCAATTATCTAATTTTACAATATAGAAGTGACAATTACACTTAATGGCTTCTATCACCAAACACTTAATTCAACAGATAAGGGATTGTATTAAATAGTCTTGAGCTTGAGCTATAAAAATACAAATAGTGTTAAATACTTTTTTTTAGTTGCCTACTAAATTTATCAGAATTTTACCCCAACTACATACGGATATTATCCGCGTTACGCACTTGGCTATAGTTAGTGAATCTCCCAATAAGAATTTTTTACATATGCTAAGACTCGAACTCGAGATCTCATTTAAGTGATACTGATCAGCTTATTATTCAGACTAACCCCCATTGACGTGTTAAATATTTATTGGTAGAATTGTATTAGTCTAAATTATAACAAATTAATACTCAAAATTAAAGTGAGGTAGGTGCATACTAGATGGTCCATGGAAAAAAAATAAGTAATACCTTTTAGAAAGATATAAGTTTAAACTAGGCATACTCTGAACAGTATGTAGCACAAGGGAGAATAAATGATAGAAATAGAATGATTTGTCTTCCTTGCAATTCATTCCTTAACAAGAATCAATACTAGCAACGTCCGTAAAGTGAATAGTGTACGTTTGGGAATTGTTAAATTTTGTGAAAACGTGAAGATGACTAGAATTAACGAGAGTAGTTTTGTCACACGCATAAATCATAAAATCTTTTTTTCAATGTGTTACTAAACAAGCCTTTAAGATTGAGGAAAACAATTACAGCCTTTATTCCATTCACGTCTCCGTATAATCTATTGACATGTTGTTTACAATATATATAAGCTCTTTGTCCTCTACATAAGGAGTTATATATCGCGCCAATTAATAACCAAGTCAATATATTTTTTATTTAAAATATATATATCATCTTATTAGAGACAATCTTATTTAAAATACTATCATTTATTAAATATAGATATATATACTAATAAATTTTTTGTTGAAATTATAAGCTATTTTACCTCTTAAAAAAATCTAAATATAAATATTAATAAACGTATTTATTATAAGAAATAAAATTATTTTCACTCTAAAACTTGAAAAGAAACACTCTTAAATAAATAAATAAAATATAAACAACTGCCTAATAAAATTTTAATTTTAATTTTAATTTGACATAAAAGATTAATTCTTTATGTTAGAACAAATGAATTAGTATGTTACCCACAAACGTCTTACTAGGGACTAGACGACCACTCCTTAAGAAAGGGGTGAGAGTCGTTTATGTAGTGACAGCCGCAATCTTCTATTTCAGTGATAAGATGTTGCACTGCAGTCTCTATCCTATTAAAATATTGAAGGCGCTGGTCACACCTTCGTCCCCCCTTTTGCAGCCTCAATTAATGTAAGATGGGGCTACACAGCTTGTTTGGCATCACTTTCTACCTTACCTTTAAAACCATGTTGGAAACTGAAAAAACCCATCGAAGCCCCTGAATAACGTTGTGAAATCGTTTTATAAAAGAGATATATAATTATTTAAAATATATTTAATTTTTAAATAATATTATTTTATTATAATTTAAATGTGTTTAGAGATATACTATAGTTATTAGATATTTAAATTTATATCTGAAGGTAATAGATGATTCACTCTACTCGATATTAGTATCATCTAAAAAAAATGAGATTTCGTCTTACCTTTATATCGTATGTGAGCTAATTTTTTTTTTTAAAATTCTTATACAAAAAGAAATCATCTAATGATTCTTTCTTTCTTTCTTTAAAAGCCACGTTAAAAATTGAAGCAATTTCTTTTCATATTGGAATCATCTGATCAGGTTTTTATTAAACTAATTATTTTTATAAAAATTTATCAAAATATAAATTATATTACAATGCTCCAGTTTCAATTTACAGAGTACTGTTAAGATAAATGACACTTTTTCAAGTTTGTTAATCCAAACAATCTCTTAGTTGGTCCACATTATATTTATAGGCTTAAAGCTAGTTGTAAAAGAGTAGTTGGTAAATGGACTTTTCTTCCAAAACTTTAGTTAGATTGGAAGCCAGCTTCTGAAACTGGTTGCGTTTAGTTTAGCCTGGAAGAATGTAATGCCATTAAAAAATCTGGCCGGAGGAAAGGAACCTCACTCGATTTTAGAAGGTAAAGAAAAATATGAAGGGAAGGAAGCTCTGAGTGAGATGAAAGGAACAGGAAAGAACTGTTGTTTTTTATTCTTCTTTCTTTTCTTTTTTTCCTTACTCAAAACAACATCAACCTTAGTATAAAAGAAAAAAAGAAACATAAAATTCAACTTAAATAACCTATGTAAACCTTTTGATCAGATTCCTTAGTTTAACGGGGACTCAGATTGAGTTTTAATATATCGGTGAGATACTCAATCTTTTAAAACATTAGAATATTGTAAAGTTAAAAAAATTTAATACTGCAAATTTACCTCGATGAATAAAAAGGGAATTTTTTGGGTAAAAAAGAGGGAAAATGATTGGAAATAAAATTATTCACATATCACTAAACAAATCACCATCTTTTTAATAGAAAAATCAAATTAATCTTTTAAATATAAGATAAGGGCGAGCTTTACTCTAGACCCTTTTACAAATAGTTTTTTTAAAATAATAAAATATTAAAACTCATAAATTTTTTAATTTAAATTATAAAATTATAAATTATAATTAAAAATACTAACACACATAACATAAATTAAATTATTATTTAAAGTCCAAATGAAACTATTTTCTATAGTTTAGATAAATAAATTATTGTCCAAAACCAAACAAACCAAATCAATAATCTTTAAAGTTTATTATGACAAATAAGAAAATAAGAACTAAATATTTGTAGCATCTTTACTAATATTAACATTATCATGAGTTGTTTTCGTCAAATTTTTTAATATTACTTTTTTATGTGTTTTATTTTTTAAAATATTTTTATTTAATTTAAATCTATAAAAAAATAGTATACACAATAAAATATGATTGGAGAACTTAATATAATGAATATAAAAAATTTAATGTAAATATATTATTATTATTATTATTATTATTAATCCTTTCGATATAGATATATACACACAGATAGTAAACAACATTTTATCAATAAACTAGAAAGCAGACTGATGCAAGAAGATTGAGATTTAAAACGAAAGTGAAATTTTTTTTTGGTTACAAAAAGTGTTTCTATATCTAACTTAAAGCAGAAACACTATTAACAAATTACAAAAAACAAGACTCCTGTTAAAGAAAAAGGAAGAAACAAAATAAGATTTGTTCCCTGCTTAACGAATGCCTACATGTAAAAGATTGAACGTTTCTGAATGTCACCTTCCTAGGAAACTTCTACGTTTAAAACCCTTTTCCCATGAAAGCTCCAGCAGTGAGCAGAGCCTTTCCACTTGATAATTTAACAGTATTTTCATAACAATACGTAAAAAGCAAGTCACTTGTCTCTAGTAGGAAACTTCCTTCCCAAAGAGCCAAATCCCACCCACATATATATGAACCCTGCATTCTCTCTTTATTAGTTACCTCTGCATCAGCTAGCTAGTGTTTTACCATTATATAGATAACTAATGTCTGACTTTTCTTTTCTCTTTCTTCTCTTCTCTGTCATTACAATTTCTACCATATCTGCAATACCTAATGATCTCATCGACCAAACCTGCAAACAATGTGAGAACCAATCCATGATCTTGAACTACGGCTTATGCTCGACGTCTCTTCAGGTGATTGCTGTTAGCCATGCGGCGAATCTTCAAGGTCTTGCGTTGATCGCCATGGAGCTGGCTCTAGAGAACGCGACCACCACATTCTCCACCATTGAAAAGCTTATGAACACCACAAGTTTCGATGGTGATGATGATGAAGAATGCGACCACCTTGCTTGCTTGAGAGACTGCTTAGAGCTTTACTCTGATGCGGCGTGGAGGATCATGAGTTCCATTGGAGCTTTCTTGTCTGAGAATTATGAGTCCACCAAGACGTGGATGAGCTCCGTCATGGAAGCTGCCTCCACTTGCCAGGGAGGGTTTGCAGAAAAAGGTGAAGTTTCTCCATTGACGAAGCAGAATTACGATCTCTTCCAGTTATGTGGCATTGCTCTTTGTATCATCCAAATGTCTACCCCAGCAACACCTTCTTAATTCTCCATGAACGTGAGGCACGAGGGAGACATCATATATCTAAAACTTTTATTGTTATAATATTAAAAGCCTAGTAGATTTCTTGATGTTGAAGATAGTATGAAACAAACATGACCTTATATATATATATATAAGGTTTATTTTACTAGGTTTCATGCTAATCTTTTAATACTATTTTGATGCTTAGCAAGTATCCCTCTTTCAGTGAGTTTGCGTGTGCTAATATGTATACATGAAGTTGTAAGGCTTAAGTCAGTAAATCCTCTATAATACTTAAAGTCACTAAATCCCTATGCCATATCTAATTCTAAATATAATATTTAAATTTATTTTAAATCTTAAATTTATAATTCTCATAAAATATTTATATTAATTATATATTAAAGGACTTTCATCAAGAATAATCCCAATACATATATTTAAAGAGGGTATATTAAGAAATCAATACCCATTTGTTATAACAAAATTAATTTAACTAATTTCCTTAATAATATCTATATTTTTAATTATAAGATCTACTTAATTAATTTAGATATATTAAAAAATTAGATAAATGAATTAATTGTAATGATTGTGTGTTGATTTCTTTAAAATAACCTATTTAATTATATATATTTGAATTACCTCTAATAGATATATTCTTAATATGTGTAATTATAGAAAGATATATTAAGAAAAATTATAATTTTAAGAAATAAAGTGAATCGTGATATCATATTTAAGAATAAATATAATATTTTGTCTAGTTCTTATAATTAGAAATTAAAGAAGTATATTTAAATATTATATTAAAGATAAAATAGAGTAATCTTGGTATAGTTTTTTTTTTTGGGTATGCCACTACTAGAGGTAGAAATTCACATACATTGATATTTAATAAATAATTATGTATCATTGAGGGCATATGAATAAAAATGCGTAGAATCATGAAAAAAAAAGGAAAAGAGGAATCCATTCATAATGGCAATTAATTAATTTAACGTTATTATTATCAACAAATATAATAGGAAAAGAAAGTGAAAGATAAGAGGAGTATATAATAATTAAATTAAACTTTATTTGTCACTGATTTCACTTTGGACATTGGTAGATCCTCCCCCTATCATGTAAATTTGGTATTTTTAAAATTTCTTCCTCTATAAATTGAAATCTCTCTGTGTTTTTTGCACAAATTCCACTGAACTAGAACTTTGTTTTGTAGCGTTTTTTGGTTTCTCGATTTTACGCCAAGATCATTCGAATTAGCACATATCGGCGTTTTCCTTATCGGGATCAAACCAAACGAAGAATTCGGACTCGGCGTTCTTGCTCGGCTAATACCCACCACTGTGTAGTCACACTCTTAATTTTCTATCTGAATCAGTAAAATGGCGCCTGTGTCAGCTCTCGCGAAGTACAAGCTGGTATTCTTGGGAGATCAGTCCGTGGGGAAAACCAGCATCATCACCCGCTTTATGTATGATAAATTCGATACTACATATCAGGTATTTGTCCTAACAATTAGATCCAGTTTTCCTATGCAAAAATACAGTTGATTGTCACTTTTTTTTCCTTAGCTTTGGTTGGAATCTGAATATCTGGTGAGTTTGGGAGTTCGAATGGAACTTTGTAAATCCATGTTTGTTTGATCGTGAAACGTAGACGCGTGATTGAACTGAGAACATTGTGATCTGCATTATTACGTTAGTAATTCATTCCTCACGAGATCGCGCTTTCCAGAGGAAAAATGAAATGTAATGACACCCAACTGATCGTATCATCGGGGTTGTGTTTTCTGCTCAATGCTGACGACGATTATAGTTGATCAAGTGTAAGATTCAGTTTCTGAACAGCTTCAAGCGATCACGATTATCTTCTGGGACATTTCATTCAGTTTTGCGATGGCTAATGACATTTTGAAAAACTAACACTGCAGCTTTTAGGCTGTGTGTCCTGCTAATTTCGATCAATGTTTATGTTAACAGAGCTATGGAAGACATCTGTGCTACTTGAGATATTCTTTTTTATTGGTACATTAACCCACTGAATATCTGGACCAAGTCATTTGGAACATGAACCAAGTGAAATATTTGATGGTTTGTAAGGCAACTAAAGGAGACTTGGTTGGAGGGATAGAACAGAGGAAAATATAACATTTTTATGTATTTGCTATATGAATTTTAAAGCTTAGCATTACATGATTGAGTCTCTCAAAATTTGACCCCCACTTAGTGGGATAATGCTTCTCCTTGCTGTTGTTAACAAATGTATCCCCTCATATTTGTGTTGTGCTGTCTAAAGTCTTTCCTTCCTGATAAATCTGAAAAGTAGCCATTGATTGTGGTTTACATATTCACCAGATTAATCCATTCTTTCAGTTAAAATGTATTCTACATATTTTCATCTTAGTCTGTTAATATATTAATACGGTTTAATTAACCATTTCCATATCGCTTCCCTCCTAATATGAATACATGTTGATATTACCCTATTTGCATTTCCCTCTTTTAAAATTGAGTTTACAATTTTATCTTCCTCTAGTATTAAAGCTTACTTTGGTTTTTGTGATGCAGGCTACAATTGGTATTGATTTTCTATCCAAAACTATGTATCTTGAAGATCGAACTGTTCGGCTGCAGTTGTGGTAAGTTGTAGCACCGTCATTCTGGAATCCTACCATTAAATAATCGACAATAAAATGACATTTTTGAATTGTATTTCATTCTCAGTGAACGAAGCTCACTTCCCTTTGAATAAGAGGTGAAAGATGTGACACTTAAACTTCATCTTAGTCAATTTGATGTTTATCTTGTTTCTTCTCTTGGTCATATTTTATATTTGACTTTAAAGATTTATTTTGTGATGATATGATGTTATCTGATGATTTACATATTTTTCTCCGTTCATTCTTGCTAATCTATCAATTTAGTAGGGTTTTCAAATTTATCTTATATTTGTTATTCTTTTTTAACAGCTTCTATGTGCTCTCCTGTATTAATCTGGATTTTGATTGAAGCAAATGGGTTTTGAATCTGATTGACTGATTGAATTCTAGAATGATGGTAATATCTATGAGGCATCTTGGAATATGCATCATGTGGTGCAAATATTGTTGCTTTCTGTATCTTGCTTTTAGTGTTAGAAGAACACAATGGTAAATTGGTCCGAGGTCCATGATATTAGGTGTTGTGTTGGCAGATATTTTTGGTTTCAGGTTTTTGAATTATTCCATTCCATTGAGGTATTTATCAATTTTTGTTTAAATTCGCCATTCCTTTTTATGTTTGTTGACAGGGATACGGCTGGACAGGAGAGATTTAGAAGCCTTATTCCAAGCTACATTAGGGACTCGTCTGTTGCTGTTATCGTTTATGATGTTGCAAGTATGCCATTTAATATATCCACTGTATCCTATTCCTTTCTTAATCACATTTTTATTTGACAGCATTTGCATCTTAGTAATGGTTAGCCATAGTTTCCAATGTAGGGTTTGGTCTTTCTGCATGTTGCCAATTTAGACTTCCGTACGTTGTATTCCCCCCACCTAGAATTTACAAAGAAAAGCAAGATTCATTTCTGATAGGCATATGCATGGGGCACTTAGAAAAATTTTGTAACTTTTTCATCCTGTACTAGCAGTTATTTTTCTTTCTTCCTCCCCAGATATTTATGAAATATTCAATCTGGACAATATCGATTGCGGGAAGCTTAACAAGCCCGGTTTCCTTCCTTTTTTCCTCTAATTACAGAATTATAATGAGTGACAATTTTTTTTTAAAAAAAAACTGTATGAACAATGCAAATTATAAAGCTGGGGGAATAAACAGGGGACCTCCCCTAGAAGTCACCTTCTCTTACAGGTGCAGCCTATGATTCTTAGTCACCATGGATCTCTCTGCAACGCTTGAATCATATGTGCATAGCTGATAGCTTTTTGGGCAATTTCATTACACTTTGAATGGTTCTGTCTGATTATTCATTATTATGATAATATAGGCCGGCAGACTTTCCTAAATACAGTGAAGTGGATTGAAGAAGTCCGAAGTGAGAGGGGCAGTGATGTCATCATTGTTCTTGTTGGGAACAAAACTGATCTTGTTGAGAAGAGGTAATGGTTAATGAAAACAAGTCTTACTTTGGGTGATGGGGTATGCTGGCCTGTTTACATTGTGCTTCTATTTTGTCGTATGACCTCTCACCTCTCCTTTTGATAAGTTCATTAAGTAGTTACTTGGTATATAGATGAAGCCTGTGAGTGGTAGCAAAATTATTGGGGCGTTGCATGGGAGTAGTCCTTCTGTCCATTCACTTTTGCTATAATAGCATATATAACTGTCCATGCACAGGGATGGAGGGATGTTGAAGTCAGGGGGGCCATTGCTTGCCCCTCCCCATATTTATATCATGTAGTACTGAGATGGAGTTGGAGAAAATGCATCAATGGCAGTAGTGGTGAGAGGATGAGATTTTTGTGATGCGTCTTCGCAGGCTCCGAATGAATGTTCTCAATTCCATCAAACAGGATCTCGCTCTTTCCAACATTACCAATCCCATTTTCAAATATATGCACACCTATTCTTTCACTGCCCTATATACTTCATCACTGCTATTAACTTCTATTAGCTTTAGTGATGTTCAAAGAAGGGAGTAGATGGTCCAAAGATGCTGACAAAGAAATGGGACTGCATTGAGAAACATGATGACCGTGGAGCTTGAAAGAAAATTAGAAAATATTTCTTAGCAGTTAGTGTCCCACTCTATACATTAACAACCACACTGTAACTTCTTCCACACTTCCCCCCCCCCCCCAATGATTGTTACCCTGGCTCCGTCCCTGTCCATACATGACCTTCTCTATCTCTTTGCTGAACATAATATGTAATAATATATACTTGTTTGGATTTCGTCAATTGAACCTCAAGACATTTTAGTCTTCCCGTTTTGAACTTTTAGAGCATACTAAAAATGTTGCTTTCTTCTTAAATATGTGCTGGCTGGCTGGTCACTATTACTATAGAAGATGAAGTCTAAGAAATTAGCATACCTCTATCCTTTAAAAAGTCCTTTCAAAATGAGGCCTAGATTGTTCTGGCACTTCAGTAGCTTGAATGGGTTTTTCTGTTGAGATGTTCCATGTGCGTACATTTTTGTTTTCATGTCTTGTATGTACTTTCTTCTGCATTCCTGTGCTTTAGCCAGAGCATAGCCTTTTGTCTATGAGAAATATTTTTTTCCAGGCAAGTCTCTACAGAGGAAGGGGAAGCAAAAGCCCGTGATCTTAATGTCATGTTCATTGAAGCTAGTGCCAAAGCTGGCTTTAATATCAAGGTAACCCAATTCCCCCCCCCCCCACACACACACACCAACACCGCCTTATTATTTTCAGTGACTTGTGTACAATGAGTAATAAAATAGTCATGCTTATGGGACTCTGGTTGAATGCGTTTTCCTTCTTGGTTAACCTGAAAGGGTAAGTAAATAGAATTCTTAGTTGAGTAGTCATGTTCATATGCATAGTTGTGGAGAGTTTTTTCCTAATGAAATTCATGTTTCAGACCACATTCCACTAGTTAATTTACTTTATATTTCCAACTAATTAACAAAGTTTAGTGTCAATTAATGGATTACCTGGCATGCCCTTTTGTCTTCAATTTGAAATTTTTCCAGTAGGTTTTTTTGAATACTTGGTTCTCACTGTATGGCTTTATCAAACCAATATCCAGGCTCTGTTCCGGAAAATTGCTGCTGCGTTACCTGGAATGGAAACATTATCTTCCACAAAACAAGAAGATTTGGTTGACGTGAACCTCAAGTCTTCTGGTGGAACCGAGTCTCAACCTCAGTCTGGTGGATGTGCTTGCTGATTGTGCATTATGTGGGAGTTTCGTGTCGTTTTGCTTCTTTCTATTTGTTTTGCGACGGCCCATAAGATCTGTAAAGGTTTTGATTATTATAGTCTTCTAGACTTATTAAACAGCATTATGTGGAGAAAGAAGAGTTCAGAATATAGTTGAGCTGTAGCATCAGTTAAAACATTGGTAACGTTTAAGACTGGTGTTGGTTAGGTTGTTTTGTTTTCCATAACATTGTAAGATTGGCTAACTTGATATTTAGTTTCTCGTTCATATCTGTGGAAAACATTATCGTTCCAATTGTTATTTACATAATTACATCATTTTAGTTGTTTTATTAGTCCACTGTTTGAAACTAGATTTGTCTGAGCTGTGGTTGCTAAAAAATATGATAATAAAGATAAAAAAAAAATATAGCATAATTCTCAAAGAAATTCGGAACAAAAGGGCCAGTCATCGTTCATAGATAAATCAATTAACATAAATATTAAATTATATCAATTTCCAAATGAATTCAATAAAATTAATGGTTAATTAAAAAATAAATAAAAAATCTCTCAGCATTTGAAGGAAGCCGAACTTTATATATATATATATATATATATATATATATATATATTTTTTTTCCTATCTAATTTATTAGAATTTTGCTCCGACTACATTCAGATTTAACTCGCATCGTATATCTGGTTATGATGAGTGAGTTTTTCAACAAAAATTTTCTATATACGCTTATCACTCAAATTAACTCCGTTAATAATTTTATTTATGTATAAGTAAATAGATAGATGACAATATTTGTGTCATCTTAATCAGATGATGCCTAAGCAGTAAAATGGAAAAAAAATGCCATCACTACTTATTAATTACAAATGAAAAACAAGAAAACAACACTAAGAATTAATGAAAACTTATTTGTTTGAGTAAACAGAGATGGCAAATGAACAAATCATATTGTGGGGTTCTTAATCTTGTCTCTATCGGTTCACTTGAACCCCAGAATCGTAGGCTTCTCCAGCTTTCCAGTCTTCTGGAATGTTATTCACAGGAACGACCCACGTGTCTTCCCCATCATCATCACTAAACAGCATCCTCACTGATAACGGTCCACTTGGAGGATTGTTTACAGTCCACACTGCTCCAAAACTCCTACTTAGCAACTTGCACACAAAGTTCTGGGTCTACACACGGTAAACAAAAACAATGATATGGTCACACTAAACTCTTCTTTCTCACAAGTCTATCTCAATATTTCAATCATAATATACTCCCCTCCTATATTTAATATTAGAGTTATCTAATTTTTTTTTGAATAACTTAATAAAGTGAATAAATCAATTAATTATAACTAATAAAAATTATTTGACTAATTTAAATAGATTAAAGTATATATAACATAAATTTATCTTGAAAATTTGTATTTAGTCATAATAAACTATTTTATTTAGTTTTTTTAATCTACTTAAAAAAAATTAACTAATTCTTATACTTAAAAAATAAGAAAATAACTTATATGGTGGTCCCATGCGAGGGATAAAGTCAAGAAACGAATCCTACTATAAATGGTAGGATTAATCATGATTTAAGGGTCAATAATCTATAGTTGAATGGGAGTCTATTTAATCATGATGAAAATAATATAATTTAATTAAAATATATAAAAAATATTCTTATATAAGTATAACCCTAATCAAAAGAGTAATATTAAATAAAAATACATTAATTCACATGTAAATATAATATTTATGTATAAACAATATCTGATAAAATAGAGAATAAAATACAAATCTAACCAGCTTGAAAAAAAAGTACAAATCTAACAATTAAACAAATAATTTTTTCTTTTTATAACTCAAAATGACATTGTTTCATACTTAGTAAAAGGAAAAATAAAATCTAAAATCTAACCTGGTTAACCTATCTAAAACTCTTGAACGACAAATAAAAAACTAGTTAACCAGTTCACTATTTTAAATGCTAACATTGTTTAGCTTTCAATATAGTTTCATATTCTGTATAGATATAAGTTTTATACTAACCTACACTTTTCATACTTTATTTCTTAAATTTGTGCAAAAATATATTTATCATTAAGAAATTGAAAAGGAAGCAGAAAAATACCTCACAGAGCTGCACAGCAGTGATATCTCTCTTGCCTTGTTGGTACTCTATGACGAATGCCAAGTAATTGGGGTTGCTGCTACTTTCATGTATCTTAATAGTGATATTTTTGGATGGGTAGCTGCATGAAACTCTGGACACAGACACAAAAACTATGGCTTCATTAGTTATACTTATTAATGAAACATCATGTTACCTTAATTAATTATTAATTAAAAAGATGGAGACCTTAAGATTACCTGCATTAATTAATTATTAATTAAAAAGATGGAGATCTTAAGATTACCTTCTGTATTCAATATCAACGACGCCATAAGCCAACAAAGTCGCAGCAGCATCACTGGTCTGAGCCATCTGAGTGAAAGCTCGTTTGCTAAGAATGAAATCGGTGTCATGGCCTGAACCTTGGTCTGTTATCACTATCGTCACGCCATTGTCTGAACAATAGCCACTGTTTTTACACCTCACCTAACAACAAAATCACTTCATCAAATCAGTGCTATAATATTACTGCTCCACTCTCCTCAAACCATAATACATGCGACGTAAGTTCACGTCATACAACTATAATCATCAAGATATATAAGCATACAGATGCACGCATGACAGCAACCTTAGATTCCTCTGAGGCTCACCCTCTATAGATAACTTAGAATGAACTAGTGATTAAGAATCGAGATGATGAAGATGTGTATATATATAGTGACCTGGTAACAGGCACCACAGCCGAGACCATCCCGATAAAGATTAGAAGCAGCTGAGACGTCCCCGCCATTGACGGTAGCACCAAAGGAACCAAACCCACATGCACCTACTGCAATATATATAAGAGAACATGTTAATTTTATGTTATAAATGAAATCTCAGTACATTTTTGTTTCTGGGTTATGTTTGGAATTATGTGTGATCTTACCATCTGTTCCATGTTCATCAGAGTTTGGGTAATAGGATGCTCGAGAAGATACAAAACAATCGGAACACACAGCGTCCATTACTGCCAGATTTTGCATGAAAAGCAAGGTGGTGGTGAGAAGAAGAGAAGACAAAGAACAGAGAGACATGTTTGGATGTATGAAACAGAACACGAAGCAGACAAGTATGGAAAAGAGAGTTGGTGAAGGATGGAGAGAACCAAGAGCTCCTATTTATAGAGAGACTTTGGTAAATCTTACCAACTTCATAGTTCTGACATTCCAAATGTAAAATATTAAAAAACAAATGATTCAACGTTTGCTTGCTTACCAGCTATGATGTTGAGTTTGACCTTTCAAATTTTATGTTACTTTCTGTTTTAGATGTTCCTCACTCAAGTTAAAAGATTTATTTTAATTTTAAATATAAAAAATAATTTATTTTATTTTTTAAATTTATATTACCTGTAATTTTAATTATAAGAATTAGTTGACTAATTTTAGTATATTGAAAATTATATAATATGAATTCAGCTTGAGAATTAAACTTGATCATAATTAATTGATTTATTTAACTTCTTTAATCTATTATAAAAATCAATTAATTCTTATAATTAAGACTAGAGGTAGTATTTTTTCTTCTAAAATGTCCCTATCAATTGTATATATTAAGGAGCTTTTTTATCAAAGGATAATTCTAATACAAATAATTAAAAGGGTATTTTAAAAAAATTGATATATATTTTTTAAATAACTAATTTAACTATTTTTTTAATTTATATAAATTAGTTATCTAATTATTATATTTAGGATAGAAAAGAATATTAGTAATATTGTTTACTTTTAATTAGTCCAATGACGTTTGTCTGTTGTAAGCTACCTTCTTGGCCATTATCGCTTTGGTGGTCCTCTCTTTCATATCCTTTCTATTGAATTTTATTTGTTTTGGTCAGTTTAATATTTTTCACAGAACCATATGGATCATATTACTGAAATTAGCGGAGCGAACATGAAGAAACTAAATGCAGCAATTGACCCTTTGTACACCTAACAAAGAAGTAGGTCAGAACCAAAGATGGAATTGATTTTGAGTGCAAGTAGATGAATTGAAATGTGGATTGAACTCAAAGGGATCAAAGAGTTAGGCCCTTTGGCACTTCATATAAACTTGAGAGTTAGGAATATCTTAGTGTTCCCACTTGTTATATATCTCAGCGTCACTTCGAGGAAGATACAGTCGAACTATAATGATCTCTTAGATTTAGAGAATGTCATTCAAGTTATTTAACTGACGTAAAAAGTAGACTTTCTGTGTTAGTTACTTGTACAACCTATGCAAAAAGTCATTCCCATTGTGTGTGAGTGTTTGTTTTACTAACGTAAATTTTGGATAAATTACCATGTTCTTATATACTATTTTTCACTAACTAATTATATAAAGTCTTCCCTGACCGATATAGAAAGTCCTACTTATAATATTGATAGAGAATGCCATACATCATGGGGTGGGCGTTGGTGTCATTATAGCGAACCTAAGAAGCTATAAAGCCTTCATTCAAATTCTTCTCTACCAGCAGCCTCCTCATTGGGTAGATAAAGCTTTCACTTTGAATTTTGAAAGTCCTGGTTTTGTGCCTGCACATTTTCCATGGAGAATTTCCAAAGATGCTGCGAGAGAGATAGCCATGAAGCAAGTTCTGTGAACCACGTCAGCTATGACGTGGAAACCATTTGGGAGTTCTCTGGACCCAGAGTGGCAATAATGATCCATTTGTACAAGTTGCATATAATACAGCTTTTTTCCATCATCTCTCATTGCGTTCGATCTTTTTCATACCTAAGTTCTGCACAAGAGAATGGTATAATACTGACATAGGACGCAACCTTGAGTAATGAGTAGGTTCTAGGTGATGAAGTTATCCAATACAGTTATTTAGGATCCAGTACTATGGGATTAGATCCAAACACCATCCAACCAATATAGAGATAATTTTGCCTTAGTTCAGTTGGTAAAAGCTTTGTTAATGGGCAATATGTAAATAGCTCTGTAAGTATCTTTTGAACGTGAATTGAGAATAAAAAAGGATCGTCCTCCATTACTATCTCTGCATGATAGTATTCTCTCAAACCATATAGTGGTTTAATATTTTCTCAATGGGCAACCTAGCACTAGTGATTTGGGAGGTAATAATATTAATTTGATTCTTTACTATTGAATTATTGCGTAATATTTTGTAATCATAGTTTCTGAACACCAAATATATATATTCAAGACATTAATGGAAGATATTAAATAGTTTCTGATGTCAATGAACTGCCTCATCTACAATCTATAATAAGAAGGAAATCGGCTTCAAAGTCGAAATTATGCAAATTTCCCAACTTCTCATGGTTAAACGACTTCTTACCTTTTGGATGGATGTAAGGCCATTTGCTGATTGCTCGATTGGTTTATCTATTTCCATATTTTGTAGTCGTTCTTTTGGGTTTAACACACTTTGATTCGCGTCAGACATGATTGGTATCTTAACCTTTATTTTGATCTTCTGAGTAGGTAGGTCATTGTTGTTAAGTAGAGTTCTGCTTTAGAAAAAGAGTCATTGTCTCGAATCTGGACATCATTCCTTTTTTTCTTTCTCAATTATTGCCTTGATTTCTTAGAGTTAGGAATAAAATGACGGATGGGGGACAAGGGTATTTTTGTGCACAAAAAAATTGGATTCCACTTGTAAGAAATGTAAGAATAAAATAAGCTAGGGGTGCCTCCTACAACAAAAGACAGCACAAATGAGTTATAAGAGAGAATATGTCTGCATTCTATGGTCAGCATTGAGTTTTCATTAACGATTTATAAAATACTTAACAACAATTTATAAAATATTTATTTATGTTTTTGCGTTTTCATTAACGATTTATAAAATACTTCATTAAATTTTGTAAAAAAATTGTATTAAGAACCAATAATAGGATTGTTATGAATATAATATATATGCGGATGTACATATCTCCTACTATTAGAGAATCTTATATTTTAATATGATCGAGAAAAACATATATATTATGTATTCCATACCTATAAATAGAATAAAAAATGTTCTATCGTTTGTCCTCTTATTCTCTACTCTACTCTTCTCTATTCTTTATTTATAACAAGGATCTTATAAATAGCACTAGTTGAAGGATTTTATAATAAATTCTTAAAGAATCTCTATAAAATAGAATATTAGTGGTCATGATGATCTAATACATGTCAACACTTTACATATGTAGATACTACCAAATTATCTTTCATTTCTATCAAATTATCTCATACTAAATTTCCTATAAATAATTCATCAATTTTTTAATATTAATTTTTTGCTTAATAAGTGCACACTTTAAATATAAACATGCATAGTTTAGCAAAAAAATAAATATATAAAAGAAAATATAATTAAATTAAATATATTTATAAACTTAACGTTAATAATTGCCACTTACTAAACACAACTTAGGAAGGCTAATTTCCTAAATGCAAATTAGGGGTATATATAGGTAGTATTAAGTAATACAACTCCTTAGCCTGGTATCTAGCTCTATTAGATAAAAATTTTAATTATTTTGGACTAAGTATGGGCGGGTTAGGTATGCCTAAATTTTGATGTCATACTCATTCTGAAAAAAATCTACAGTTATGAATTACTAAAATAATATCATATTCATATGTCTTTAATAGTTAAATAATATCTATAATCTACTAAGAATAATATAATAAAAATATAATAATTAAAATTTTAAACTCTATTGCATATAAAAAAAGATCTTGAAGTTTAAATAGTTTATAATTGTAACTTTACGTCAATATCTTTAATATTGATAAGGATAAAATATTTAAAAAAATAAAATAAAAATTTATAATTT
Source organism: Leucaena leucocephala (assembly GCA_037074615.1). Lineage (NCBI taxonomy): Eukaryota > Viridiplantae > Streptophyta > Magnoliopsida > Fabales > Fabaceae > Leucaena > Leucaena leucocephala. The sequence continues at coordinate 15,044,396 of CM073570.1, forward strand.
ATAATATAATCATATAATAATTAATAAAATTTAAAAAATTAATATAATTATAAATAAAATATATAATTTATTTAATTATTCATATTTTTAAAATAATTATTTAATTATTAATAATTATCATATTTTATCTTTTAAATATAGTATCTCTAAGAAAGAATAAAAAGAATATTCATAAGGTAAGACAGCCTCGTATATGTTCAAAACAAAATGTAAGCTGGATTTTATAACATGATATCCAACCTACCCTATATTTATCGATTTTTATCGCGAGTTCAAGGGAATACGGTGACTTTATGCACACCCCTCAAACATATCGTAATAATGGAGTTCTTCGACGACGACGCTAGGCCAAGGTTCCTCTTCCAATCCCAAGCGAAAGCTTCTTCTGCATCAGATTCACAATCTTACCAGAAACTGAGCAAGCCATTTCTCTTCTTCACCATCTCGCTTTCTTGCCTTTTCTTCGCTCTCTCAATTTTCTATCTCCCATCCGAACCCTTTCAATCCGTACTAATCTGGCTCTCTCTTTCTCTCCTCATCGGTCCCTTTGCTCCCATTTCACTCACCGGCGGCGACGTCCGCGTCGGCCATGGTTCAATTGTTGAGTTCCCCAATGAAGAACCCGCAATCGATGAAGACACAAACAAGAGGTCTTCTCAGAAGAGATACAAGATTCATAGATCTGAGGATATCGCTGTTGGTCCCATCGCCTCGATTGATAGCGTCAACGCACCTGAACGGGCGGAGAAGAAGAATCAAGGAAGTGGAGTTGGTGGAAATGGTGTGATATTGAAGAAAGAGAAGGAATGGACTGATGAAGACATTGAGATTTTGAAGAAACAGATGTTGAAAAATCCAGTGGGAAAACCTAGACGATGGGAGGTAATTGCAGAGGCATTCAGCGGGCGGCATAGCATGGAGAATGTGATCAAGAAGACGAAGGAATTAGGAGAGAAGAAAATAGATGACTCTGACTCGTATACACAGTTTTTGAAGAAGAGAAAACCGATGGATAAGAGAGTTGATAATGGGAATGAAAATTTGGGAGGTGAATCGGAGGAGAAAGCTGACAATGGTACTGGTGAAGGACCTGGAAGTGGTTGGAGTTCAGGGGAGGATATTGCACTGCTTAACGCTTTGAAGGCATTTCCAAAGGAAGTTGCTATGAGATGGGAGAAGATTGCAGCTGCTGTGCCGGGAAAATCCAAAGTGGCTTGCATGAAAAGAGTCACTGAACTGAAAAAGGAGTTTCGGAGTGCAAAAGCTGCCACAGATGGGTAGATACAACGTGAAAAAAAAATCTCTTGACATCTTGTCAGTTTAGTCTGCGAGCGTGAAATTATTAGTTGACTAGTTGAGAGGTAACATATACCTATTTTGTTTCCATTTATATTTCACTGTTAACAACTGAAGTTAAATTAAAGCTGATGAATCAGTGATGCTATTTATTCAAATGAAATGTCTTTTTCCGGTTTTCATGGTCATGGGTTAAGAGCAGTAGCATTCATGCCGGTTTCCCTACCATTATATAGCGAGTAAAACTTGTTTGTGACATTATTGAAAGTATTGCTTTAACAAAACTAGTTATTCAGATTTTACTTTGTGAAAATAGATATCCATGCGTTTCTTTTAGCACATAGAGCACATAAAATGTGCTAAATATAGCGACCTAAAGCCTCACAATGATTTGTTGAGGTGAGCTGCTGACACCCTCACCTAAACCCATAGGCATAGAAGGCATAGAAGGGAGGAACAAAAGGAAAAGCGTTGCTATATTTGCCTTGATACACACAATACCTTTTCTGTGGATTAACATAAGCAGTTTTAGACTAAAATAAGAGTGATGAGGTAGTTAATGAAATGGGACAAATGGTACCACAGGAATGTAATGTGGAGGGGACAAAAAATGACAGGTTATGTCTTCTTGCAAAGAATCACATGGATATACTAGAAATAGGGCAGAAAAGGCATTTACTTTTCAGGCCATGGAAATAAAACAGAGCATAAGGCACTTAACAATTTCATCCTACCTTGATATTAGAAAACACGTTGCCATATCCTCTTAAGTCATGCAACTACATTTGGTCCCAAGAATCTGTGAGGCGCGAAGTTTCTTGAAAAGAAAAGCAGTGTGCTAATGTGATCTAATATCTTCATACTGTCATTGGGTATACTTCAACGCAAAGCCCTCGGTTTTGTTTCGGCCTTTGGGAAGAATTGTCCTCCATGTTGAAGAATGCCTGTGGGGAGGTCTTGTTCCTGTTTCCCATGGCTATGAGTTTGACTGAGTTGTACCTATGGTGCTATGCTTGCTTTTTGCTTCGGCTACAGGAAGGGAATATGGTCCTTCCTAAACACGAGTTTCAGTCTGCTAATATAAGCTGTTTAAATTTCACTTTATTACTGATACATTCAGACTTGTCTAGGGCATAGCTGTCTTTAAGTTGAGCGTTTTCTGAATGCAGCTAATTCCTACTACATTACTGGTTTTCAGAACTAATGACTGGTTTTCAGAACTATGTTTATCAGAAAGCATGTACGACACCTGTAATATTGTCAATTCCGAAAATGATTTCAGTTAGATCTTGGGTATAACGAGCTGCAGTATTCAGAGGACATGTACTCCTTGTACATGAGGATTACCAAGTATCCTAATCAATCATTATCTATATATTCAAGTCACGCAAAGCTAGAAGTAATAATACGTAAAAAAAGGTACCCAGTTTTGCATGTGTACCCATGGGGTAGAAGCCAAAAGTGAGGAGCAAAAGCCTTTGGCCTCGTACTATGAGGGCGATGAAATCAATATCAATATCATTGAATATAAACAACAGGCATTGATGAAAATAGGATGAGTTTAACTAATTAAATATAAGGTTTCGACTTTCAACAATAGTCATATAAAAAATAATATTATTGAATATAAAAACAACAGTAATATACAAAATTTATAATATTTAAATACTCTTTAAAATATAAAATTATTGTCACAAAAAAAAAACAAAGGTTTACTGTAAAAATCATAAATTGGTCACTCAGATTTATACTGTTGTTCAAAAATTATTTTGCACAGAATACAATTTATAATAAAATAAACAGTGTAATTCATGTTTTATAATCTGCGCAATATATCAAGAAATATATACTAAAACTGATAAAATTTGAGATCTTTCAATATAAAGTATTTTGAATTCTTTAAGTACTATAATTTTACTTATATAGATTATTATAATTTTCAACAATTTTTTTTTTAAATTCTAACTACCTTCCATCTAAATTATTTAATTTAATTTAATTTGTTTTGTTTTTTGAACATACACTCCACTTGATAGAATTTCTAGGACCCGTCTCTATCCTGTAATCTTCCTCTATTGGGCGATTACGCTGTACTGAGAGTAAACCCAGACGGCAAGCAAGTCACAATCCCTCGCTTACCATCAGGGAAAATCATGGGTTTACTCTCATGGTGGACGGGCAAGAAATCCACACCTCAAGCCAAGCCTATCGATAATTCCAACACCGCGACGACGACGAAGCCCACCGTGGCCCCCGGCATGAACGGAGCATTGAAGGTTCCTCGACCCCCTAACTTCAGCGTCTCCGTTTTCGAGTTCGGCTCCGTCGTTGCTTCCGCCGACAAGGTCACCCTCGCTGGTTATTGCCCTGTCTCTGAAGAACTCGAGCCCTGCCGCTGGGAAATCCTGCCCGCCAGTGCTTCCGACGCTCCGCAGTTTCGCGTGGTCTTCGGTTAGAACGACATTGTAAACACTGTGAATTCCGCTCTCTTTCTGGTTTGTTCTGCGAATTATTTCTTTTCTTGGCCATGTCGAATTCTAAAGTGGCGTGAAGAGAGAGAATTGATGTCATTAAGGTATAATGGGATTCACTTGAATGAAGTATAAGCTCACTCTTAATAATTTAGTAATGCAGCCAAGTCTCTGTCCTGGCTTGTTTAATCTGGTTAAGCAGTGACATTGATTCTTTAGGAAATAGATGATTGTGGGTGTTATGTTGTTGCCGTGTGCAACTAAGGTGTGGTCTGTTTCAATTATGCTTGGTTACTTCAAAATTTACAAATCAAAGCCGGAAACGACCATCGTCAACTTTAATTGCAATTTCGTTCCTTGAGTGGTTTCTGCAGAGCATAGTTGCTGTCTTGTGAGTGAGAGCATTTCTGAGTTTGTTCTTCCTTGTAAATAAGTTTAACCTGTTCTCAATCTTCATGAATCTAGCATGTTTCTGAGAGAGCATTTAAGTAGATTGAATACTGTTTGGGTAACATCGATGTTAGTTGCTTAACTTTGCCCCAAAATGGGAGTGAATCTCAACTTCAAAATTCGTTCAACATTGGGTTCAATGATAAGAGGTAGCTTGTATAAAGAAAAGAAACACAATGATGTGCAGTGTGGAACAATGATAGTTAAAGCTTGAATGTGATTGAGATTATTGATTAGGAATCATTATTTAGTAGCTCACTGAACATATATGCCTTTTCTTTCTTATATATTTCTGGCTGGTTGAATAATTGAGCTTGGAAATGCCCACTAGATTTGGTCATTGTGCACGTGTCTTACTGAATTGTGTAACTGATATAAAGTTTTAATAATGTAATTACCACGGTAATACTAGTGTTACTGCTGTAATTACTGTGGTTCATTACCTTGGGTCTTTTAGCCTATAAATGGTTAGTTGTAATCAATTTCAGTCAGAAAGGAATGTCAGTACAGTAACAGAAACCGTTTCCTACTCTCAGACTAATCTCTCTCTCTTTCACCTCTTCCTTCGAACTCTCTTCTTCAACTTTCCCTTTTGTTCTTTCCCTTTTACCCCTATCGGCTCTCAGTCTTTTATTAAGAAAACACACCAGTGGTATCAGAGCAAGCTTTCCTTGGATTCCTGTCGAGTTGCGCATTGAATGGTTGAGACCCGAAAGCAAGAAGGCGTCAAGATAATGGACGCTCGGATGCAGAACGTCGAACAATGCCTGCAGAATGTGGACGAGCTCCAGGAGACCGTTATGGGATTCCACGATGAGATGCAGAATATGGGTCGTGCGCTGCGGCAAGAAATGCAAGTCTTGACGCAAGAATTGCGTGATATCAAGCAAGGCAATCTTAATCGAAATGGGCAGCAAAGAAACAATGGTGACCTTGAAGACCGTCGACGTATCCGGGCTCCAAGGATGGAATTTCCGAGGTACGATGGCAAGAACATACATTCTTGGATCTTGAAATGTGAGCGGTATTTCCGTCTTGAGAATACCCCGGAGGAGATGAAATTGTATACAGCGGCTGTGAGCCTCGATGGTGACTCTTTTGAGTGGCAACTGGCGGTTGAGCGCCGGTGGGGGGACAACCGCCCCACGTGGCCAGAATATGCGGAACTATTAAGGAAAACGTTTGGGCCACCGTACGAGAAGCCGATGACTGAATTAACGCATCTTCGCTAGGCAGGGATGCTAGCGGAATTCAACGTTCGGTTTGATACGATTGCGGCTAAACTTGATCTTTCGGAGGCGTATCTAGTGGATGTATACATTGGGGCATTAAAACAGGAGATCGCCGACTCTGTGCTGATGTTTGACCCGCAGACTCTGGTGGAAGCTCGGCGGCTGGCAAGAGTGCAGGAGATCGCATTGAACCATCAAGTAAACAAGGCGGTAAGTGACAGAGGAGGAAGGATGACGGTGGGACCCGTAGCCCCTGTAGCAAAGGATTATTCCTACAAGAATGCCCTTCTGGGTGAGGGGCCCTCCCGACAGGCCAACTCGTTCCCGTTGCTGTCGAGAGATGTGGCGTCCACTTCCAAGAATCCAGCGCGCTATGTGAGACCCCTCAAGATGTTGACAGCGGAGGAAGAGGCCGAATATAGGGCGAAGAACTTGTGCTTTTACTGCCATGAGCCATTTTCCCGTGACTATCGCTGTGCCTAGAAACAGAAGATGCAACTGCACTTTATTGCCTTTGAGGGAGGAGGCGAGGACTTCCTATCCTCTGACGTTAGTGAAGCCGACGACACTATTCCACTAATTTCGTTGCACGCCATTAGTGGGGATGATAACGGGGAGGACCATGAAAATTGCAGCTAGCGTGGGGACAAGGAATATCTATGTCCTGATAGATAATGGGAGCACCCATGACTTCCTTGACTTGAGTTTAGCAAGAAGATTAGGGTGGAAGGAGCAGGGTGCAGATTTGTCAGCTGTCCAGGTGGCTGGGGGGCGCCAATTGAAGGTTTATGGACTATGGGAAGGGTTCAAATGGAAGATGCAGGGCTTGGAATTTGATTGCATCCTCAGAGTCATTGATCTGCACACATATGACATTGTGCTTGGTTTAGAATGGTTAAAGTCTATCAACTTTGGCGGAATATGATGATGTATTTAGAGAGCCTAAGGAGTTACCACCCTTACGATCTGGGCATGATCATGCCATTGTGTTGAAGGAGGGAACTAATCCTATAAACCTCAAACTTTATAGGTATTCTGCTGAACAAAAGGATGTTATTGAACAACAAGTCAGGGAATTGTTGCAGCATGGAGTACTTCAGGAGAGTTCCTCGCCCTTTTCAGCTCCCATTGTATTGGTTAAAAAGAAAGATGGGACTTGGAGAATGTGCATTGATTAGAGGGAGTTGAATAAATCTACAATCAAGAACCAGTACCCCATTCCGTTGGTGGAAGACCTGCTGGATGAGCTGCACCTAGCCAAATGGTTTACTAAGTTGGATTTGAGGGCTGGGTACCATCAAATAAGGATGGTTCCTGAAGATTGCAGCAAGACGGCATTCAAGACCCATTCAGGCCATTATGAGTGGTTGGTTATGCCCTTTGGGCTAACCAATGCCCCGGCCACTTTCCAAGGGGCTATGAACGATATTTTTAGGCCTTTCCTCCGTAAATTTGTATTAGTATTTTTTGATGACATCCTTATTTACAGCTCGTCCATAAGTGAGCATGTTCATCATCTGGAGGTTGTTTTGGGGGTTTTGCGTGATCAACAGTATTTTGTTAAGAGAAGTAAGTGCACCTTTGCTGCCCAGAATGTGGAATATCTAGGGCATATCATTGTGGCAGGGAAAGTGTCCACTGATCCAAGGCAAATCCAAGCAGTTGTGGAGTGGTCAGAACCCACTAATGTGAGACAATTAAGAGGGTTCCTTGGGTTGGCAGGTTACTACCGAAGGTTTATTAGGGGATTTGGAGAGTTAGCACGTCCCTTGACTTTACTTACTCGCAGGGATGCCTTCCAATGGTCTGAACAGGCCAGCAGTTCATTCCAGAAGCTGAAGGATATATTAGTTTCAGCACCCGTGCTTGCTCTACCTGATTTTTCAAAGAAGTTTGTGGTGGAAACGGATGCTTGTGGAGCAGGGGTTGGGGTTGTCCTCATGTAAGAAGGTCAGCCACTTGCTTTTTTCAACAAGGCACTAGCTCCCCAGCATGTGAAGCTCTCCATATACAAAAAGGAGCTGTTAGCAGTGGTTTTAGCAGTTGAAAACTGGCATCAATATTTGGAGAGAGCTAAGTTTTGTATCAGGACTGATCAGCAAAGCTTGAAGTTCTTACTGGGACAAAAGCTCAAGACTCCTTTTCAAATGTATTGGTTGGCTAAATTGATGGGGTATTATTATGAGATACAATATAAAAATGGGAATGATAATTCTGCAGCGGACGCACTGTCAAGATTACATGGGTCTCAAATTCTGCAGATCATAGTGGACACTGCTTCACCAGAATTATTGGATTTGATAAAAGGGTCATGGGAAGCCGATTCAACAGTAATGGCAGTCTTGACTAATATTGAACAGCAAGCTGAAGGATTCTTAGGGAAATTCTCTTGGAATGGATCTATTCTACGCAAAGATGGGAGGATTGTAGTGGGGAATGTTGCTGATGTAAAGCAGAGAATTCTTGAATGGCTTCATTTTAGTGGCCAAGGAGGACATTTAGGAATCAATACTACTTACCACAATATCCGTGGGTTGTTTTGGTGGAAAAACCTACATGAGGAAGTGGAAGAATTTGTGAAGGGTTGTGATATATGCGCTAGGTGTAAGTATGAAATTGTGGCTTCACCTGGGTTATTACAACCTCTTCCTATTCCCAGCAAGGTTTGGGAAAGTATATCGATGGATTTTATTGAAGGGCTTCCTAAGTCTAATGGAAAGGAGGTGGTTTGGGTTATAATTGATAGAATGAGTAAGTATGCCCATTTCATTAGTCTATCCCACCCTTATTCAGCTTCTTCCCTTGCTCAAATTTTCCTTGATCAAGTATATAAACTCCATGGGGCTCCAGCAGAAATTATAAGTGACAGGGATCCCATTTTTATTAGTAATTTCTGGAAGGAGTTCATCAGGACTTTGAGGATTGAACAGAAGTTATCTTCTGCATACCACCCTCAGAGTGATGGCCAGACAGAAGTTTTGAATCGATGTTTGGAATCTTATCTAAGGTGCATGTGCTGGGAGAATCCTGAAGAATGGAGTCAGTGGATATCTCTGGTAGAATGGTGGTATAACACGACATTCCATACATCTACCAAAGCAACACCCTATGAATTGTTGTATGGCCAGAAATCCCCAATTTATTCTCCTTATATACCCAGATCAGCTGTAATTGAGGCTGTGGATCGAAGCTTTGAAGCTAGAGAAAGAATGCTAGCGGTATTAAGGTATCATTTGCACAGGTCTATCAATACTATGACGCAAAGGGCAGATTCCAAAAGATCTGATCGAGAGTTTCAGCTTGGCCAGTGGGTATTTTTGAAGTTACAACCTTATCGACAGGTGTCTGCAGCTACTAGGAGTAAGCAGAAGTTAGCCCCTAGGTTTTATGGTCCGTATCAGGTCAAGGAAAAGATTGGACCGGTAGCTTACAGGCTGGACTTGCCTCCTGAATCTAGGATTCATCCTACATTCCATGTATCCTTGTTGAAGTTGTGTCCTGATCTGGGAGTGAAGCCACGGCATCCTCCTATTCATTATCCTACCATCCCTAGTGCACAGTATCCTGAAAAAATATTAGCAACTAGAATGGGGAGGAAGAAGAAGCGAATTATAACTGAAGTGTTAGTGCAATGGAGGGGGTACCCAGAAGAAGAAGCTTCCTGGACCTCTCTTTACACTTTGCAGCAACAGTTTCCTGAATTTCCAATTTCTAACCATTGAGGACAGGGTTGTTTAAGGGGGGGCTATTGATATAAAGTTTTGATAATGTAATTACCACGGTAATACTAGTGTTACTGCTGTAATTACTGTGGTTCATTACCTTGGGTCTTTAGCCTATAAATGGTTAGTTGTAATCAATTTCAGTCAGAAAGGAATGTCAGTACAGTAACAGAAACCGTTTCCTACTCTCAGACTAATCTCTCTCTCTCTTACCTCTTCCTTCGAACTCTCTTCTTCAACTTTCCCTTCTGTTCTTTCCCTTTTACCTCTATCGGCTCTCAGTCTTTTATCAAGAAAACACATCAGTAACTAAGTGGTTTCTTTTCTCCTCAACTTAGATTTCAAATATATTGAAAACGTTTTGCAGATCACGGTTTGGAAGAGGTGAAGAAACAGGTCTTTCATTTAAATTTTAATTTCAACAGTCAGTATCGGCTCTTCTTGTCGTTTGGATACTTAGCATTTTATAATGCAAGGACATGACATCTGTTATCATCAACTCTTAACCTGCTTAGACAAGTGTGTTTTGAAATTGGTTGACAATTCAATTGAGTCTCCAGTTTACTGATGTTTACTGCCATGGTTAAAAGTGCTTATCCTATAGTATACAATCAAAGAATAAAGTAAAAGGTTTTTGTGCTCAACTTCTACATCAATGGCCAACAATTGCTGGTTGCTAAAGATTTTTAAGTGCGTGTTTGGAAACATGTTTGTCAAAGTCAAATGTGTTTCCAAACATGTTCTAATTGTTACAACGTATAAGATTTATAAGAATAACTGAACTAATGTAAGCACTAATTTGTTGGCAAAAAATTTGAAACAACCCCCATCCTGGTTTACTTTTAATCAAGGTATGGAATGGTCTTCAATGAATTTGAAAATGCAGCTAGACTTGAAACGGCAACAAGAACAATTTTTAACACGGCAATGCTGTTCTCATTTCATTTAAATAGTTGATCATACTCTAAAAACTTGTGTTACTCTCCTCTACAAATCAGGACACTGTTAAGCGTCGCCTTAACTTTGGTGCAGGTATTGATATTTGATAATGACTCCAGCAAGATTCACTTATTTTCACTGCCCCGTGTCTTTTAGGCAACGAAAGCAAATGGAATTTCCGGAACTATGAACAGTAAGCTGCAGCGGGGACCCTGTACCATTTTAGTTTTTACTCCCATTATTGTTGGGGAACATTGCTAAAAGGGACCAAGTGGTAAAGATATTTGGTAAAACATCAGGAATTTTTCTATTTCTGTAAACGGTCTTCAAGTTTCTGCAAATTTTCTGCAGTTTTATGGATGGGTCTGCGAGGGAGTTGAAGATGCTAGCAAAGTTTACATAAAAGATTTACAGTCGGTCTTCCATGTAATAGACTCTAACTTGCTTTTTCTGCACTTTTTTTTCGTGTTTTTGCCTGGTCTTCTAGGGAGAATTCCTGCTCCTTTTTATCAAATGGCTTTACCACGTCGTGCATTTTAGCAAATTCCCCTTTACTGTTGCTTGATAATACGTTGCCGATTCTCTACCTGCGCTGAATGCGGTCTCAGGGAATGGATTGATTCAAAATTAAAAATGTGTATTGTTTCATCTGTCCGCACGAAAGAAAAAGAAAGTTTATGTAAAACAAGATTTACCTTAATTTCTCATGAATATCAGCCTGTTTTAATTCATGTTACGTATACATGTACGTATATTAAATTCCCTTTGGAATATTTCAGCGCCTCCAATAAAGCGAGGCATTTCCAAATTCTAATTTAATGGAGAACGAGAGAAAAGTGATGCTAGTGAAACTGAAATCCAAAATATAAAGCTGAAGCTCAGAAAAGCGAGTGAAAAAAGAACACGCGCTTTTGCTCAAACCAGGTTCGTGGTAATAACATTTCTCACAGCTGAAACAGAATTCCAAAAGCAGTGTCATAAAGCGTCATTTAATCAATCATCGTTAGTCATGCGTATATAACACATAATGGCGAATACAAGCACAAAGAATGAGGCAAGTTCCATTGCCATTGCTCCCCAGCCAATAATCCCTCCATGCTTCAATATGGCTGGTATGGCTATGCTTCCAATAGCTGAGGCTCCAGTCAAAAACTTGGTCGCATTCCCCCAACTAAATCATCCACCAAGCAAAGAGCAGGGAAAATAAAAAGTAAGTGTTACAATTTCCAAGCTTGGTCTAATTAGTGAATTACTCTAATGATAAGGGTTTACCTGCTATCAGATTCAGAAAGCAAAGAATAATCATCCACTCCAGCGGCACACAGCAAAGGTAGGGGAAGAAGAATATACATTATCACTGCAACAACAAAAAACAAATGCAAGTTAGCACCTAAACATGTTACTCAAATCATGGGGAAACATTTGTGACCTCTAGGATATAATTTAGTTTTGATACAAAGCATCAATTTGGGAGTTGAATACACCTATGCAAGCCCATGGTAGGTATTTCAAATTTTGTCTAATGGAGAGACCATTTTAATTGGGAGAAAAATATTTGAAAGTAAATTGAAAAACTTTAGTTTTGGATGAAATATATATGATAAAAGGTGAGAGACAGAACTTGATTTTCTTTGATTACAATGAAACATGAAATATGTTGGAAGTAACTTATAAATAAAACTAAAGAAATTATAGCAGTACGGAGGACTCAATGTTGTAACTCACCCGATAACATAGGCCACCAATTATCATACAAGGCACATGCCTGTCACATAAAACAGATGCATACAATGATGATTTTGCCATTACGATCTTACATTTTTTTATACATAACAATCATAAATAATGAATATGGGGATTGAGGAAGATATCACGAACCAAAATCTGCAAGACAATGCCACCTGAAACCAAGAGTGCTAATAAGGCAAGTTTCCCAGTGTTCAAGCAAGAAGTAACATAACCTGGTAAGTCTGACATCTCCAACTCACTTCATGTCCTATGAAGAAACAACTGAATCAAAATCCCAAAAACAAAATGCTGCGAGATACACGGTAGATGAGAAAAGTCAAATGACAGTCATAGTCAACATATAATAAGCCACTCCTTCCCTAAATATCAGTTAATCCTTATTATTGAAGATTGTAATAAATCTCACTTAACATGCAGTTTATATTTCTAGCAATTCCTGTCAGTGCAGAGAAAGGCTATTGCTTTTAGGTTTAAGATCAACAGCATGCAAGCCAAATTCTATAATAGACAACAACAACAAAAAATATCAATAAGAGAAGGAAAAAGCCATGTTTGCAAGCCAACACCCGCTCTAAGCTCGTGCCAGATACTTATGATAGGTCTCTGATCAGAAGACCTCAAGAAAAAGCTTACTACAATTTAACCATTGAAAGCAATATGTGGAAAGCAACATTACATTGAATATTACATATCCAATCATATATGAAAATACATGAAATCTTCATTCAATAATGAGAATGACATTTCCATTCTTAGGAGTCTTAGCAACGAGACCTTTGAAGCACGTGGCATTACATGGTCTATATTGGAGCGATAAACCATCAAACCGAAAAATCACATTGTAATGCCGACATCATAGCGATCTATTTCCTGAATCAATCTATGAACTTGAAATTAAAAAATATTTATCCCTCAACTTGCATAATTGCGAAGCACCAGTCCTTTCTAGTCAATCTCTCTGGACAATCCCCCAAACTATGTAGGGAAAAAGAGGAGCAGAAGAATTCCCCTTACAAGATTACGTTTCAAGAGAATTGCATCGTTACCTACTTAACATAAACCTAATCTCGTTAACATAAATCATCGGGTTTTCTTGTTCGCAACGGAAAATTCAATCTAACTCAGAATATGCGAGAGTAAAATTCGAATAAATCTAGAATTAGAACTTTAGAAGAACATATTTCTCCTCCGGAAGTTAAATCTTCAGTTACTAAGAGCAAGAACATCGAGCACGAGGTTGGAACTCGAAACTAAAACAGATTAACTCTGCTTTTTGGGGAACCAAAACAGTAACTTCAAATTGATGAATAATGTCAGCATAAAATTTTGAAAACAGAAAGCTCAGAAGATCGTACCTTAAAAAATATAGAAGGATGAAGAACCCATTAAGTTTCGTAAGAGTTTTATAAAAGGGTGATTTAGAATAATTTATACAAAAAAAAAAACTACAGAACGGTGAACATGGATATGTGACCGTCTGAACTGTGAAGCATCTCCCAGTCCTACAAAAACCAGGCGCGGCTAACCAAACGGTTTCCGGTGGTACAGGACAGATCTGCTTCATCTCAGTATTTCCTAGATATTTTATTCTGCGCAATAGATTTTCAAGAGTACATATTCTATAACTTTTTCGACATTAATTATATTGTAAGGGTAGCATTTATGGAAACAAAAAGAAAGTGGAAAAAATTTTACAACAAAGGAATATGTATTAAACTCAAATAATATTAGGCAAAAATCACTGCTTCTCTGAATTTTAATTTTTTTCATCAAATTTTATTGTTTAAACAGCATCAAGTTGTTTTAACTTAAGTATCATTAGTATTATGAAAACAAAAATTAACCCTTAAAAATCATCTCAGCTAGTTTCAGGTAATACCTTAGTTTTCTTATACATCAAACTAAAATTTATGAAAAAAATACAATAAAATAACTTTTAAAACTAAAAAGATAAAAGTAGTCTTTTAATTTTAAAATTGTGACAGATGACAAAATTATATTTTAATTATTTATTACTCCTAGATCTATAACTTGAACAATAGTTTTAATAATTTTTTTAAAAATATTTATAACTCTATAACAATATATCACCGCCACAATGTAGGAATTGTCAAAACTATTGTTCATATTGTAAATCTAAAGAGTTATAAACTAAAAAATAATTATTTATAAATACGTTATTATATAGAGTTATAAATATCTTAGAAAAAATTGTTAAAATTATTACTTATATTATAAATCCAATTATATTAATTACAAACCCAAAAGCTATTATTTGTAAGTATATTGTTATAAAAAATTGTTAATGTCTTAGAGAAAGTTATCAAAATTATTGTTCATGTTATAAATACCATTACAGAGTTGCAAACCCAAAAACTATTACATGTAACTACTCCTACAATAAAATTTATGACTTGAGCAAGGATTTTACAAATTGAATAATGAGATTTATTACTCTCAGTAGAAACGAGTTACAATTAATTTCTTTAATCATTTACAACTCCTGTAATAAAATTTACAACTTGAACAATGATTTTGATAGTTTGAGAAATGGAATTTACTTCTTTCAGTACCAATTAAATTGTAAGTAATTGTTTTAGTCATTATAAGTCCTGCTATGAGATTTACGACTTGAGCAGTAATTTTGACAATTTTAACAATAATATTTATTACTCATTGTCACCCCAAGCTATCATCATTCATCTTAGGGCTGTACATAAAGCCCGCGGCCCGCTATACCCTGCCCAACCTGGAATAAAAATGCCCTGCCCAGCCCGATAAATATAGGGCAAGGCTGGGCATCGGGCTGCAAAATATAGCCCATGTATTTTTCAGGCAGGGCCTGGAGCACCACTTCTTTTATTTTTTTTTATTTTTTCTCTATCTTATAAAAGAGAATATGATAGCTACTGGTGACTATAAGGTAATTTTAGAAATATAAGTAGTTAAATAGGTAAATTGTATCTTTTAATATTTATAACTATACTAATTTTCTTCTTCTTTTTTAACTTTGTTAATTATCATATGATTATATTATAAATTATAATTATTTATTTTATTTTTTTAGATACTTTATCTTTGACAATATTTGAGAGATTGATACAAAGTTATAATTATAAACTACTTAGATTTCAACGCTTATTTTTTATATGCAATAGATCTCAAGATTTTAATTATTATCTTTGTTCTCTTATTCTTAGTGGATTATAGATATTATTTAATTCTTGAAGACACATGAATATGGTATTATTTTAGAAGTTCATAATTACAGATTTTTTTCACAACATGAGCATGACATCACGACTTGGGCATGCCCAGCCCGTTTATGCTCAGCCCAAAATTGTTAGGGCTTTTACCGGATAGGACCGGGCATCGGGCTACAAAATGTAGCCCATGCATTTTTTGGGCAAGGCACCAGGCAGGGGGCTACCCTGCCCAACCCTACCCATGCACACCCATAAATTTCATCTTATGTTCACCTGTCCTTCACCCCTATCTTACATCGATGGTGAGCACAAAAACAATAGGAAAAAATGCCAGTAGAGTAGGACGATGATTACAGCATGACAACAAGGCATAACAGCATATAGAGATAGCAACTGTGTAGCTAGCCAAATTGGAAGACGAGTTGGAGTGGCAACATCAATGACAAACTAGGAGTTTCGATTTACAACTACGACTTCAACGGCGAACATGGGTTCTCGAGTGCGATTTCGACGACGAACTGTGAGCCTCGATTTGCGACTTTGACGGCGAGTTAGAGTGTGACTTTGACAACGAGATTGTGAGAAGAGACTGATGAAAGGGTGAGTTGAGACAGATAGACAATGATGATATTGTGGCGATATTACATCGTTATATAGTTATAAATATCTTAAGGAAAGTTGTCAAAAATATTGCTCTAAGTTGTAAACCCATTACAAGAGTAGTTAATGACTAAAGAACAATTTTATTTTTTACTCTAAATTTATAAATGATAGATTAGACAATAGGCTCTCAATTTTTAGAAATTTAAATACCATTTTATCCTTTTAAATTTTAAAATATTTTTATTATCTTTTTCTCCAAAATTTATCTAATGTGTTACATTTTATAGGCTAAAAATATAATTTATTGTAAATTATATTATAACTTTTTTAGAAAAAATTATATAATATCCCCTAATTAATAGTTTAGAGATCAATCCTTTATATTTTACTTCTCCCAACAAAACATATTTTCATGTTATTCTAAATTTTTTTATTACCAATAAATATCCCAAATACACATATTCTCTTCTACAATCATCTAGTTTGCAAAATATAGTGAATGCATGATTGATACAAGAAGAGTTTAACATGTTAATTAAAATAACACCATTATTTCATGTGGTTTGAATTTATTTTTATTTGATTTTACCTTCAAATTTTACGTTTAATATTGCAATATTGAAGTTCATTAAGTTTTGAATTCATTTTCTTAATTTACCTTTTTTGCTTTTACTTTTGAATTTGACTATTTATAATATTTTAAGAATTTTATAGAGATTATTGTTTTTTGTGAATTTATATAGATTATTTTGTTTTTACTTTTGAAACTTATTTCAGTACGCAAAATAAATAATAGCAAGCGAGGGTGCAATAAAAAGGCGGTCTCCCTCCGATGAAACACATTGCTCTAATCGCTCTCAAATGAAGCGCGCAAAACCCAAGTCCAATGCCAAAACTTCAAATCACCTTAACAATTCTTCTTCTTCTTCTTCTTTGAAATCGTTCATGGAACCCCCTGCTAACTTCTTTCCCTCGAAGCACGAGTTCGTCAGGCTAATCGTCATCCTTGCATTCGCATCAGCTGTGGCTTGGACATGCAATCTCTTCTTCACATCTGTTATTGATCCCCCCACCAAACCATTTTGCGATGGCAACTTAGATTTTCCGGATTCATTTTCCGGTGAGAGCTTCTTCTAATGAAACTATTTTTTTTAGTATGACTGCTTAATAGGTACATAGGGGGGGCCATGAATAGGAAACGGGTAATACTACTGACTTTCATTGCATTACTTATATAGTTCTGGAGCTCATTTCTGTGCTTAATTCGTAGGTTTTATTTACCTTCTATCTAGGAAAATTTAGAATGATGATTTGCCTCTTATTTTCGTGATAAAATCAATGTCTTAATGATTTAGTGGGCACCTGAATTTGAGGTGCGTCGCCCTCATGTGATTCTTTCTAGCCTAAGATAATATTTTCTACGCTATTGTATGAATCTGAGTGTTGGTGGGCCCCGAACTTGGATACCGGAAAAATAGACCCTGACACCATGGGGACTTGTTTGCATATGTAATTTGAAGTATTAGTGTCTAATACATTTGCACATGCACATTCTACTTTCTGTAAGTTCCCGTCCTTCATGTTTCTTATATGAAAAATAACTATCTTTATTGCCTTCTCATAGCAATAGGTACTGGGTTTGGCTTTCAATCTTGGAAAAACTGCGGCAAGTGTTTTCTTTTGTTTACTAAATATCATTGCTAGTTACTAGTCAACAGGCCTAATCACCACACTTGGTGCTCCAGCTATAATCTGAGTGAATTTGAGACATCTTAATGTGACTATAACTTTTATGCGGTGTACAATGAATTGCACTTTTATAGCTAATAAGTTATCCTTATGTCTTTGGAACTCTTCTTTTTTCTTATTTTCCCCCTATTAATCAGTAGTTGAATACATTTAAATGTTATCCCTAACACAGTCTATCGCTTGTCAAAATAAATAAATGACCTGTTTTCTTCCCTTCTTTGAATAAAATTTGCACACGATCGTGTCAGTGTTCCATTTAATACATACTTGATGTTGATTTTGGATTTTAAGCATTATATTGTCGTTTCACTCATTTTCACATTTCATATTACCTCAATAGTTTTCTTGTGAGTGTATTCATTGCTTGATAAGGTTGTTAAAATGCCATACTTGATAAGGTTGTTAAAATTCATATGCTCAAACTATAGTCGTGGGTTTAATATTTTGTTTCCTATGTAGACTTTAATTTCTTTTGATTGGAAATTGTTGCAGATGATTGTGAACCTTGTCCAAGTAATGGAGCATGTTATGATGGCAAATTGGAATGTCTCCAAGGTTACCGAAAGCATGGGAAGTTGTGTGTCGAAGATGCAGATGTTAATAAATCAGCTAAAAAAATTGTGTGTTCCTTGAATTATATTTCTTCTGGTTTACTGATACTGAGGAATGATTGCTGCCTTTATTTTATCTTATCTTTGAGTTTTATGCATATCATTCTGACTTGCTGTTCTTTTGTATGATGTTATCACAGTCAGAGAGAGTAGAATGTAGCCTATGTGAAGATTATGCTCAGTATTTGTGCTATGGAATCGGATCAGTTTGGGTCTGTTGACACTTTGACCCTCTGATTGTGCAGTGTATTTGTATCCCTATCAATTTCATTCTCTAATGCTAATGCAGTTTGAGTTACACATTTACATTGATGGTTCTGATTTCTGATCAGTAAACCCATTTCAGGTTCAAGAGGATGAAATATGGAATCGCTTTGGTAATTTTGAGCCAATGGAAAATGCTCTTCTGGATAATGTACTTTATAATTATACAAAACAAAGGGCAGTTGAGACAATGGCTAGATTACTGGATACCAGGACAAATTCTCTTGGGTATATCATATTCTCTTACCAATCTCCAAGCATAGTGGTTTAGTGACTTTTTCTTTTTGTCATATGTTTCTTGAGATTTTAGTATTTGATATCCTTTTGTCTCCTATAGGATAAAGGAGTTTAAATGTCCAGACTTATTGGTAGAGCAGTACAAGCCATATGCGTGTCGCATTTATCAGCGGGTTTCACAGAACATTCTAGTTGTTTTACCTATTTGTGCCATGGTACTCCAGTCTTAAAGACATTCTTTAATGTGCATATTCTATTGTTAATATGATTACACTTATTAACTGTATTGGGATCAAACAGCTTGTTGGATGCACATTCTTCATCTGGAAAATGTGTTGTAAAGTACGCATGTCAAGAAGAGCTGAAGAGCTTTACAACCAGGTATGACTGAACGTTGTTGTTTATTTTGCTTGCTTTAGCCTAGATTTTGTCATGTGATTATCTTATTCCTTGGATGATATTTTATCAAACATTTTCTATCTATTGAATGGATCACTTTAAGTAATATAATATACTGGTTCTGAAAGATATCTATTATGGGTAGTGAATGATCATGACATGCTTTATGAATAAATACATAATGCCAGGATATGTTTGTGTGGTGAGCATGTCCCTTCATTGAAATTATTTCAAAGAACATTAACTAAATACTCATGCTTCATGTTATTGGTGGGCAGTACGGCAATTATACGGGATTGGTGTGCAATGGTGAGCATGAGTGCATGTTCATAAGTTATTGGATATGCATTTTGCTTCTGTAGCTTATAAGATAAGTCTAAAAGTGTCCTTTCTTTTTCTTTCTTTCTTTCTTTTTCAATGCACTTTGTGCAATTTGAAGCTTGTATGACGTCAAATACTACTAGAACTCCAGTCAGTGCAATACAGTAGCTTAGATGGCAAATAAATTTAATATTCAGTTTTTATCAAAAAGAGAAAAAACAGTTGTATTTTATTTTATTCCTTTAAATTGTACTTATGACAGTTGTTCATGGCTGCTATTGTATATCTGATCAATTGTGACTTTTTTCTGATTCTACTCTTATGTTTGCTTCAGTAGTCCATGAGAAATAACAGTCCTTTGTTGCTGATGAAATAGGCATGTGAAATACTTGAAGAGAATGCAGTGATGTCAAAGAACGTTAATGGCAAATGTGAGCCTTGGGTTGTTGCCTCTAGATTAAGAGATCACCTACTTTTGCCAAGAGAGCGGAAGGACCCTTTGTTATGGAAAAAGGTACTTGGGGTTAATATGGAATGAGCTGCACTTGATTATTCTTTTATCACTGAATAATTGATATTAGCATGTTGAAGCAACCTGTATATATCTTTTCTCTTCAAGTTTTCCTGTTGCAGAAGTTTCCCCACACTGTTATTTGGATATAATCATTTCTTTCTTCTAACAGCCTATTTTTTTCAAACTTTTTCTGCTCCTCTGTATGTTATTATTAATCTTCAATTAGAAAATCATATTTCTTCCAATCATGAGGCTTCAACCAAGATCTAGACATGCTTTGTTGTGGTGTATCCCTTTAAATAATTCTAGAGTTGGGGGGTTTTCAGTTTTCTGTCATTGTGCTTGTTAATTGATTAGGGATGCAAAAGTTTAAAACAAAATATCTGGTCAAGTTTTAAACTAAATATTTCGAAGAGCTGATGTTCATGGCTGCATTGTAGCCATGCCATTCAATTACTGTTAACCTTTAATTGAAGTTGAATAAGATGAACGTGTCAATGAATTTTTACTACTAGCTCAACGAGTGATCGTTTAAGGTTTTTTTTTTAATAACTTTGCTTTGTGTCACAGGTAGAAGAATTGGTTCAAGAAGATTCTCGAGTAGATCGCTATCCAAAGCTGGTGAAGGGTGAATCCAAAGTGGTATGGGAATGGCAAGGTACTTACCAGTTGTGTTGGACTTTTGAGTAGTCAATATATTCTAAGAAAATGTCATAATTGAGGGGTTTTAACTAAATTGCTCTCATAATTTTAATCACAAATAATATGATCGTGGTTAGATATGCTTGAACCCGATAGACAAGATAGATTCCTTCCATTATAAAGATCAATTTATTCCATTGAGAATCTGGTATTTTTTTTTCTGTCAGCTGAATGACTAGCTAGATCAGTCTTTTAAACTTTCCGTGGCTTCTGAGCTCGTAATTGATGCGCCTAATGATTTGATGTATGCGCAACCCACATGGTTGTGGCTGTCATTGTATACAGATCATTTCAGGATGGAGAAATCTTTTTCTTGAGTATAACTAATTATACTATTTCCTCTATGCTTTATAGTTGAAGGCTCTCTAAGCTCTTCAAAGATGAAGAGAAAAATAGATGCAAGCAAAATGAAGGTCAGTGAAGGTGCAGGCCAAAGTTATCGACAACATCCCATTACAAAGACTGGTTAGTGTTGTTGTTTTTAGCATATGCTTTAATTTTACTAGTTTCTTGATGTAGTTGAAATGATTTGTTGTGGTTTTAAATTGATGCAGAGCCTAAGGAACTACTTTTTTGACACAAGGTCTTCTTTGAACAATTACTATAGTTTCAACTATGTTGGCTGAAACAACTTGTGTAACAACTGAAGGCTAGTCCTACCTGGTTTATATAGAGAAAGATAGGTAAGGTATGCTCTCTGCTGATTTCATCCATGTGCAACCCTTAATTTACCCACACCACACCAGACCCCCTCTCCTTTTGATTGATTTCTAAGCATTTGGTTGTCATATGGGCATGCTAAACCCCTATGACTTTTGGTGCTTGCAATTCTCAAAATGTTATGTTGTCATCTTATACGTACTTCCTTATCAAGAAAGAGTTTATTTACACTATTTTGAGACTATGTAAATTCAGTTAGAATACATATGTAACCATGCACTTCAAAGCATGCACGCAGCAGGCTAGCACAAACTTATGATTACTTAACTATACACGGCCTGGAATGTGCCATTATTTTGTTTGCCATCCTTCATTCGGCGGAAGGAACTCACACCCACGGAAGATGGAGGGTCAAACACGCATCCTTAAGCTTAAGCAAGGCTTGAGGAGATACCAAGTGTCAATTGAGCTAAACAGCTACGACTGGAAAGTGCCATAGTTGCTAAATATTTATCTTGGAACTTGACATAAATTGTGTAATAGCACCATATGATGAAGATTATATATATAGATATATATTGCATCACAAGGATTCAGACCTTTCAATTTTGCTTCATCTTTTCTGCAGATTTATAGTGTACAATACAAGTTGTCGAGCCACTGGACGCGTTTAAACTCGGGGATGTGTTTACAGCCGACGAGTTCTCAAGACTGGGAGATCTTCTGTTTAATGGAGAAGCCGTAGTGTGGTGTCAACATTATCTAATTAACATTTGTTGTTATTAATTAAGCATAGATATAGATGTATGATTACTGCACTTTTTTGACAAGTCAAAATATGTACCACTATTCACACACTTGCATCCATTTCAATCAGAAAAGAGTAAGATGCATGATTATTGGACAGTTACAGATTGTACAAAATGATTGATTTCATAGGCTTAGAGCTGTAATGTTGTTCACAAGTTATTAATAGTACAAATGAGTTATTATAATTGCATGGTGCCCATCTATTTGTCTAGAAAGGCTGGACTTCTCAATAACTAACAGGATGGTGATGGCCATTGGCATGACTCAAAAGGAAAGAGAGGTGAAAATGACTGGCGAGACATTATTTTATCATTTTATGAGATTTGTAAACAGATCAGGACTTGCTCTGTCGGCAAGTATTGGATTTTATGAAATTCTGGCGCTAAATTTAGTGAGCTGTAAGACTAGCCCAATATTGACCAAAAAACTACTGCAAGTATTTAATAATCTTACAACACA
The DNA here is from genome assembly GCA_037074615.1 of Leucaena leucocephala. NCBI lineage: Eukaryota > Viridiplantae > Streptophyta > Magnoliopsida > Fabales > Fabaceae > Leucaena > Leucaena leucocephala. The sequence continues at coordinate 15,066,790 of CM073570.1, forward strand.
AGTATCTAAACTCATCCCATATATAATAAAGAATAAATTTACATTTCATGTGAGTTTAATTCTTGTTATTATTGTGAGAATTTTTTTAATATGTGATATAAGTCTCCTGTAAACATTCTAAGTTATAGGATTATACTCTGATTTTGGTAGGAGAACAGTATCAAATTTATCTAAACTTTTATATATAAAAAAAAAATACAAGTATCTAAACTCTTGGATCCTTGAGAGTGGTGAGATTTTTTTTGTAGGTGAGTTTGTAAATTATTTATAAATATTCTCTAATTTTTGGGGCTGTGCATTAATTTTAGTAGAAAACTCGCGCTAATTTACCTAAACTATTTTTGTAAAAAAAAAAAGTATCTATAGATTACTCTTAAAGTACCTAAACTCATATTGTCATTGTGAAAATTCTTTTAGTAAGCGATCTTATAAGTCTCTTATAAACGCTCTTTAAATTATGAGGTTGTACCCTGATTTTGATGGGGGATTGATACTAAATTTACTTAAATTTTTATATATAAAAAAATACAAGTATCTAAACTCTTGGATGCCTCTTAGATTTTATAAATTATTTATAAATACTCTCTAATTCTTGGGATTATACTTTAACTTTGGTAAAAAATTTGTGCTAATCTACCTAAACTATTTTTGTAAAAAAAATATCTACAACTCGTAGATTACTCTTAAAGTGGCTTTTTATGTATTTCTTTTCAATCAATATATTTTAAAATTTTATAATAAATCATATTCTTTATAACTGATTTAATAAAATGTTCTTTATTCCTTAAAATGTGCCGTCAATAAATTGAGAAATTCTTTCATTGAGCCTCGGACTTAGGTGCAAACATCATGTTATTTTTAAAAATGGAAATTTGATTTAGCGTCAACCCTAGTTTAAAACATGCTTTCAAAGTCCAACTCCCTTAATTATTTTTTTGATAAAAAAAATTTTTGGTCAATTTTTGATAAAAAAATAAATCAAGTTTTTTTTTTATCCTTTAATATTCGATGACCAGCTAGTTTAATCCATAGAATCTTATAATGAAATGAAATATAAAGTAATTGATAAGGACTTATTAATAAGACACTTTATTTTCTTTGTTCTTAATATAATAATTAATTAGTTAATGTGAGTAGATTAAATAAGTTTTATAAATTAAATATAGTAAATAGAACTTGATCCCCTCAAATACTGAATATATATTAATTTATAAATTAAATAAGTTAATTAAAAAAATAATAAATATTATATAAACAAAAACCCCTGAATCTTAACTAGCTTCTATATTCTATATTTGGGGTGAGGGAAAAAATATATGATGTCTTATTATTGCAATTTTTACATATAGTTTGAGGATTAGGCCGATAGCATATATGCCCCCCAACACATGAAAATCTAATTAAATATCCCTAATTAGTTCGTTACAGTTCCAATAACTGAATTTTAAGTAATAATTTTGGCCAATATCAAAGAGAATCATGAAAAGCAAGATTTTTATATACATAAACAGCTGATCAGCTCGGAAATATCAAGATTCTTAAGCTTGAATTTACCCCTTGAGAGTCGGCCAGTGTCAAATGTGGGCCCAACGATGCAATTCACCCCGTCAATCACTTTCCGTCTTCGTGACCCTCTTCCCACTCAACGTTCGTTCTACTATATCCCCACCGTAACATCTCTACAATCTCCCTCAGCTTTTAGCAGAGCTCGCTGTTCCCATCTCTCTCGTGACTGATTCAAGTTAGTGAGAGATCTATAGAGGAAAGGAGAAGGAGAGAGAGAGGTTCGTCATTCTGAAGACGGTCTCTCTCAGGTTGGCTTTTTTGATTTTCTGTCATTTCTCCTCTTTTACTGAACTGAACTTGCTAAGCATATCATTCGTGTAGCTACATGATTTTTTGTTCACTGTTTCAACTTCTGTTCCGTTCGTGCTATGTCTTATAGAAGTCAGATTTTGTTGTGATCTCGCTGTTCATTTCAACATGAGTTCACATTGACAATGTTAAATTTCTACTTCGGAACTAAGTTTGGTATGATTTAGATAGTGTCATTGTAGATCTTCATTGGATCCAGTAAAACGAGATATTTATTACTTTGTGATGTTGTTCCCTCTTAAGGTTTGCTTCACGATGTATTCTTGTTAGCATGTAGCTTGTTTTGATGGCTACGAATGCCAGCTCTATCCTTTCTTTTAGTTTGGGGAGGAACTTTTGTGGTATATAATACAAATAACTGAGATATAGAAGTAGCTATCTGGATTCTTTTAAGATCAAACAAAGATGTAGTAGCTATCCGGATTTCGTGGTCACTTGGTCAAGCAATGATCAAGTGACTACAAAAACTTCTACTTCTGGAGTTCTCTTCTCTCACGGCAAAATATCAATAATCGTATGTCAGATTCAAAGTCCATTTCCATATTCGTAAAAAAGAACAATATCTCGATGTGTAGATGATGGAAAATGGAAAGGAATTAAATTTGTCTTCAAGTTATTCCAAATAGTATGTTGATGAACTCATAAAACTCGTAGTGTTAAATGGTTAACTATTATTGTTATAGATACCTTAGAATTGAAAATACATTGTAGTGTCAAACTGTCAGGTGTTTGAATAATAAGTGATGGAAAGTGAATTAAGCTTTTAATTTTTTTTCTTCTATTTATATGGAGAACGTGAGGCCTTCCTATGCTATAAGTTGTGCCATAAAATTTCATTATGCATGCAATCTAATCTAAGGTTGTGAGTCAAACTGTGTCAGGAGGTCAAAATGGTATTAATATGTAATTAAGCATAGAAAATGTCACTTGTTAGTTAAGACTAGCAGAAATGTGCCACGTTTCTTTGCTCATTTCTTTCTCAATTACAATATACTTCTATATCAGTAACTATTTTGTCTCTAATTTCACTGCTCATTGCCATAGGTTATAACGAGTCAATTAATGGGTTCAAAAAGTAACATATCAAGCCACAGAGCACGAAGACCATTGTCAATATTTGCTGTGATTGGTCTCTGCTGCTTCTTTTATCTTTTGGGAGCATGGCAAAAGAGTGGGCCTGGAAAGGGAGACAGCTTGGCCTTGAAAGTAAATAAGATGACAGAATGCACTATTTTGCCCAAGTTGAGCTTTGAATCTCATCACAATGACGTAGCAATTGTTGACACTTCTGAACCAAAAGCAGAAGTGTACAAACCATGTGATAGCAAATATACTGATTATACACCTTGCCAAGAACAAGATCGAGCAATGACATTCCCAAGAGAAAATATGATATATAGGGAAAGGCATTGCCCTCCTGAAGAGGAAAAATTACACTGCCTTATTCCAGCCCCGAAAGGATACACGACTCCTTTTCCTTGGCCTAAAAGCCGTGATTATGCCTACTATGCCAATGTCCCTTACAAAAGTCTGACAGTGGAAAAGGCAGTTCAAAATTGGGTGCAGTTCCAGGGAAATGTGTTCCAATTTCCAGGTGGAGGAACCATGTTCCCTCAAGGAGCAGATGCATATATTGATGAACTTGCAACAGTTATCCCTATTAAAGATGGCTCAATCAGAACAGCTCTGGACTCTGGCTGTGGAGTATGTCAATTCATTATTCTGATACGCACATATTTCTTTGTTCGGAGTTTGTTAAAAGTTCCTGATAATTCATTCCAACCCATTTTCTTTCTTTCCCCTATGAGCTTTTCTCTTTTTTTAATTCTTTCTCAATATATGAATTTTTCCTACTCTTGTCATAGTCTTTGCTTATTGCCTTCTAAAATATTTGAAGAGTATGTTGATGAATCTGATTCATTATTCTCATTGGGGCGCTTCTTAGAGAATCCAGAGTCCCAGCATTTGAGAATCTAGAGTTTGATTTAGATGCTTGGCTGAAAGGCTTTTTTCCTGTTATAGATTTTCATTTCATTTTATAATCCTTGTGGCAACGGTTGTTCTCTTGAAGGCCTTTGATACGTATTTTGAGTTAACAAAATATATTTGTTTTTTTTTGGCAACGCCTTGTAACTGTCTACTGAGTCATAATTGCTAGACTAATAGAAACATGAACAAATTATACAGGTTGCAAGCTGGGGAGCTTACTTGCTAAAGAGAAATGTGCTGGCTATGTCCTTTGCACCAAAGGACAACCATGAAGCACAAGTTCAGTTTGCATTGGAAAGAGGTGTACCTGCTGTTATTGGTGTTTTGGGCACCATCCATCTCCCCTACCCTTCAAGAGCCTTTGATATGGCCCAGTGTTCTAGATGTCTGATACCATGGACTGCTAATGGTTAGTCTAAAATGAACAGTCATCAAGTTTGATTGACATTATGTTGCTATCAGCATTTTCTTTCTGTAGATGATGGTACACCTGAACTTCCAAATTTAACCCTGCAAATATTAATAGAATTTTGAGTTTTCTTTGGTGTTGATGGTCTATTTCCTTACAAGTTGATTTGGCATCTTCCTGTCAGAGTCCTACCTAATATTTTCAATTTATAGAATTTGTTACAAAGATCCTCTGTTACTTTGAAGAGTTGTTTTCCATTTAGCAGTGGAGGAGGAAAAAATCTGAATAAACAAATTTAAATTGAAATGAAACATTTTTCTGGAAAAATTAATCAAGTGACTCCCTTGTCTTGAATACAGATGGAATGTATCTAATGGAAGTTGATAGAGTTCTAAGGCCTGGTGGATACTGGATTTTATCTGGCCCTCCAATTAATTGGAAAACATACTACCAAACATGGAAGCGTTCAAAAGAGGACCTCAAGGCAGAGCAGAGAGCAATTGAGGAGTTAGCCGAAAGCCTTTGTTGGGAAAAGAAGTATGAAAAGGGAGATATTGCTATCTTTAGGAAAAAAGTAAACGCTGAATCCTGCAAAAGAAAGTCGTCCAATTTATGTAAATCAAATAATGCTGATGAAGTATGGTAAGTCATTCTCCTCTTCCCAAAGCTCATTTGCAGTTGGACTCCGTTTCCATTATGATTACATTCAGTTGAAGGGATTTGAACAATTGCATACGATTTCATACTTTTCCCTCTGGTTTTATTATGTCACTGTTGTTGTTTTTGGGTGATCTTGTGTTAACAAATAACTTCATTGCACCCAATGAATTTTAGGTACGAAAAGATGAAAGCATGCAAAACCCCTTACCCCGAGGTAAATAATAACAATGAAGTTGCTGGAGGGGAATTGAAGAAATTTCCTGCTAGGCTGTTTGCAGTCCCTCCTCGGATAGCTAAGGGCTATATTCAAGGGGTCACAGCTAAATCCTATCAAGAGGACAACAAACTATGGAAAAAGCATGTTAATGCTTACAAAAGAATGAATAAATTGATTGGTACTACACGATATCGGAATGTGATGGATGTGAACGCAGGACTTGGGGGATTTGCAGCTGCGCTTGAATCACAAAATTCTTGGGTGATGAATGTTGTGCCCATAGCTGCTAAGAACACTTTGGGTGTTATCTATGAGAGAGGTCTTATTGGCATTTATCATGACTGGTAAGTAGCTAAGCATTCTCTCTCTTCCTTGACCATCCAAGTCATTTGTTTCTGAACCCTGCATTGCATATATATGGAATTTCCAATTTTGACTTAAGTAATAGTTGATTTTTGAGGACTTCACCAATGCAGTTCTTTTTTATTCGCGCTGCTATAGATGATCTAACATGTAATGAAATTCTTCATCTGCCCAAAGGAGAAAGAAAATCCTATACTAAATTTCACTGACTTGCTGTATTGTTCTTTCTACAGGTGTGAAGGCTTTTCTACCTACCCAAGGACATACGATCTTATTCATGCTAATGAGTTATTTAGCTTGTACCAAGACAAGTAAGTTTCTCTTTCTTACTCCCCAAGTGTCATGAGTCATATATTATGATTCAAACCCTATAATATAACCCCAAAAGTAGAAAGGCAAAAAAACCGGCCATATCTGGCCTCGGGATTCTGAAAATATTTTACGTGAAATAACTGATTTTTTTTTTTAATTACTTCTGTAGTCGCAGATTGCATGTTTTGTGGGCTATCAAAGGAAATAAAATTCCTTGTTTTTATTTTATCTTCCTTCTTAAAGTTTTGGTCTTGCAATATCAACTGTAGTGGTGTGATTTATTGGAACAATATTAAATAGTGATCTTGATTTGAAACTCAAAGCAAGTCAGTGTAAAAGTTTGAATGCGCATCCAAGTTTTTCTTTTCTGTTCATAAATTGGAATAATCAATTTGATCTAAGATTCATCTCAACCCCTTATATTAAAATAGTAAATAATTGTTGTTTTAAAAAAATTAAAAAGCCTTCTGATTTGATTAAACAGGTGCAATCTGGAAGACATACTTCTGGAGATGGATCGGATCCTACGACCCGAAGGAACAGTCATCATCCGGGATGAAGTCGATGTCCTGAACAAGGTTAAAAAAATTGTTGGAGGAATGAGATGGGATGCCAAATTGATGGATCATGAGGATGGCCCTCTTGTGCCTCAGAAGATATTGGTTGTTGTGAAGGAGTATTGGGTTGGCAGCAGCAGTAACAGCACGTCAAGTTAGGATTAAAATAGGTAAGTTATCGTTTTGGAGAAAAGAAATTATAACTCTGCCTCCATTATAAAGCAAGGTTCATTAGCCCATAGAAAAAATGGGAGAATGAAAGTGATGGAGGGGAAAGCCAAAAAAGAAGAATATTACAAAGGATTGGTTATGTGAGCTTATTCTACATCTTAGCCAAACAGGCACATTAAGTGTAGATAAAATAGATCGTAACTAGTCTTGCTAAATTGATTATGAAGAATATTAATTTATTAAATTTTGAGCCTTAGACGTTGTTGTATTGATAATGAGACGTGAATAATTATAATATGAGAATGTGATTTTGCACTATTAGAACTGTTTCTTACTGGTTGCTCCCAATTATGATGGGAAGCATGTCAATGTCCTCAAACAGGTGACATTCATCAATTTGCTGCCATACATCATTTTTTTTTATACAAAAATTTTTAAAAATGGGTTGGGCTCACCCACGATCTAATAGTAGGGCGAAGTCTCCCTTCTTCCTAGGTGATACTAATGTTGGGTAGGGCGAGTTATCAATTAACCTCAGGCGTTAATCTAGACACCCAAGAACTAGGATACCTCCCCAAATATCGCGACTAGAACCACAACAAAGTGGTACTCCCAATAAACTCCAAATACATACTTCATAATTTTTGTATCCACAGATTATTATATAGGGGAGTAATTGTTGGAAGTGGGCCTTCGTCCATTGGGCCCATTTATGTTTTAACCCTAGTTTCTCTGTTTTATGTTTTTGTTATCTGTATATTCTGTAATTATCTCAATGAATTACAGAATTGACAACAATAATAAGCCTGATTTTATTGGGTGAGTTTGGCTATATGGATCACAGTGTTATTGTGCTCTATTAACAACTAAACTTTTAGATAAAGTATTAATAAAAAATGTTTGGTCAGTAACTTAAACTGGGTGTACTTAATCTTTTACCCTTTTTTCATAGGATTTTGTACAATCTGATCTACCCTCTTTACCAGCATTTTTAATGACCTTCTTTATACTTATTCGAACTACCTCAAATGAATTTTTACTATTTTTTCTTCAATAGATACTGTAACAATTCTTCCTCTTATATATTCATTTTGAATACTGTCTTTTCTAATATCATTATACACTTATCTCAGTATCCTCATCTATACTATCCCAACTTTATATTCTTATACTCCGTTTAAAAGTTCAACATTGATTACTATATAGCATTATTGACCTTATAATAGTTTGATACAACTTTTTCTTAAGCTTGTTAAGTATTTCTAGGATTACATAATCATATCATTTAGTAGTGTTTTATTTTGACAGTCATTGAGAGAGGATTTTATGGGATTTAGCCGACCTCTCTCTCCCTCTATATGTATACATCAAGCCAGCTTGATGAATAATACATCAGATTTTGCACTGCAAACTCTCAGTAGTAATTTTCGCAAAACTAGTCTGTTATGGAACAAGGGGCAAAAATAGAGAGTGACACTGAACTCTCAACTTCAAAGCAGAGCTTTGTGCTAGAGACACGGTAGTGTGCCCTTTGTCTTGCTTGCCTCAACCTGAGCTGTCTCTCTACACTTGTGTTGGGAGCATCAACTCATTATTTTTGCCAAATATCAGCATCACACAGAACCCTTATAGTTTTACCCACAACAGGTTGAAAATTTCGAAGGCATGCAGCTCAATTATGTTTCTGATGTCTCATCCTCACGAGTGAACAGCAGAACAGTCGCACATATGTGATAGCTATAGGATATGCATTTGTCTGACATCAAAGCAGTGTCCCCTCCATTCTCAAATGGCTATGTCGTCAAGCTCCAGACTTTTATGTTACCATGACAGGACCCAAGAAAAAGCCCCTTGAGTAGAGTGTTTGAGTGTAATGGAGATTTGTTTGTATGAAATATACTAAGTTTTACTTTGAGTTATGTGAGGTGCTGAAGTATTTAAGTAGGTTAGTTTTCTTAATTCAATAGCTAACTTTTCTCTTATTTAGATGTTTATCAATTAGTATCAAAGTGAGGTTGTTAGCCTTTTAAAGAAAGCTATCCATAAAGGGTTCTAACCCGCAATAGGCTGAATGAAGTGTTACAAAATGCAGTTATTAGGATGTCTACTTTCCATAAGGGGTCAAAGGACTTAATAGTATGAGAATAGTAAGTCTCATGCTCAATGAGATATTTTGGGTTGATTATCCCACTTCAATTAGCTTTTGCGGTACAGTCCCTCATCAAAGTTCAACCTGAAAACCACTCGAATAGAAATAGATAACTAGTTGTTTTCACCAGAATCAAGGCTTTGATGGTTTCCAACTTCGCACCAAAAGCGCATCTAAACTACTAGATGACTAAAGCGGAATGAGGTATCGAAAGTGACCAAATTCCAAACTGTTTGAAAAATTTATCTCACGATGATAGTACTTCAATTATCAGATTCATTTGTTTGTTTCCACTTTCAAATTTTATAATTGGTGACGTGTTAATATTTCTGCCAGAGGGATTCAACTTACATAACTTATCATACAAATATGACGAATTACAAGTTTTGAATTTTCTTTTTGTCGAAGTACAGTTTTGAAAAAGTATCTGCGAGTAATCTGAGCCGCAGGCGCAAGTTTTTTCCCCTTTTCTTTTCATTTTTTCAGTGAAGGATCAGATCGAATCTTGAAATATATTGCGTACATTTTGAGCAACATGCACGAAGCACTCGCCAAACTCTGCCTGAGTTCCGTAACACCTACAAAACTGGCAAAGTCAAATACCAATTTTAACATATAACAATGATTATCCTTTGATCCAACCTTTTGACAGTTTCTGGAATTCCCTTAAATTTCTTCCATCTACTTACTTAATCAGTTGCTCGTATATGCCCTCAAGGAAAGGTGATCTTTCCCCCACTTTTTTGCCCTGACAAAGAAAGGTGACCTGAACTTAAACATGTTAGCATAACACTATAACAAATAAGAGTAACCTACATGAATAATGCATGTTATTTTGCTTTATGAATAATCAAATGTTTTGATATATTATTAATCAAAAAAGCATCTAAAAAAAGATAAAATCCAAAACCACTATATACAAAGAATAGTTAGAGTGTCCTTTAGTAAGAGAAAATGGTACATTTGGTAAGGAGAATGAATAAAGTAATATGAAATTTTATAAAAAAGAAAAAAAAGTAAAGAAAGATGAATTAAAATATTTAACAAGGTTATAAGTAGAATTTTTTAGTTAAAAATTTATCCAATATCTTTATTTTTAATAAAGTATAATAATATTGCGTGATCTATATAATTAATATATTTAGTAAAATAAAATTTATTACTGTTATAGATATTTTTTTATAAAAATTAAACTTTTTTAAAAATCAAATTTAAAATTTAGAGTTTTAGCTGGGTTTAAATAGTAAATACAGTTGACAAAATGTGGTTTTCCATAAGACGTTTTTGTGGGGAGGGGGTGTTAATAGTCAGAAATAGGGTTAATAGGGTGGCAACAAAATCAAAGAACATGTGCAACTCCATTGTTAAAGCATGAAACGACAATGACATAAAGACTGTTTCTGAACAATGATGGGGGCGTGTTATACAATGCTCTCTCCCCAAAGATCACAATGATTGATCCCTTTGAAAATAATTTTCAACCAGGTTAAAATAAGGATTAACAGTTACTATAATTCAATAATTTTCACTTGATGGATGAGAATATCCTAATTATTTCTTTCTGATCAGAAAGTTAATATTTAGATTAAACTTCCTAATGACTCTGCTTACACTATTACTATCAAATTTCAGTTTTTTTTAGCCTCAGTATTAAACACTTCTAATTCATTTTTCTTTCAATTTATGAGATATTTTTTTAGGGGAAATTGATAAAAAAAATTGTATTTAAAAATTTTAATAGTAAAAAAATATTAATTGATATTCTAAAAATTTTATATATTGAGAATGTTGGTATTTAAATTTGAATCTTTCTAACAAATAAAATTTTTAAAAAGAATTTGTTTTAAATTATTTTTTCAAATTCTAGCGATAAGACGTTGGACCAAAATTCAATCAATTGGATTGCAAAAAGCCTGTCAAAGCATAGAATCTGTTTAGATATTTTAATTTCATTTTTTTAAAATATCTCTCTTATTTTTTATTTCTGAAGTACTTTTAGAATTTATTTCTCTAAATATTTTTTTAGGAAAATCTGAGAGTTGCAAATGCTAAGATTATGTATTTTAAAAAGTACGTAAACCTCAAAATTAATTTTTCATCTTTAAATGATCAATTTTGGTTCAACTATTTAAGTTTTAGATAAAACAAATCACCTTTATAATAAATTAAAAAATATGAAATAATATAAAATCCAATTAATATTTTTCAAAAATAATGTAAACTTTCTATAATTCTATATTTAAAAATGTAGAAAAACAAAAAATATAGAAATACGGAATTCAAAAACTAAATTTGTAAAAAAGAATCAAATCATGTGCATAATTTACAAATGACATGTTTTGATATAAAATTAATATTTGGGATAATACTATTGCTAATCCTTGATCAAACTTTTTTTATCCTTCCAATTCAAAATATAATTTTCCGTACTTATAATATTTTCTATCTAAAATATTAATCTATTTAAGCTTAATAGCATTAATTATAGGGACGAAAACAAAACTCAATAAAAGTATAAGAATCACAATCAAAATTCGGTAAAAATATAGGGACTAAAAACTAAAACTCATTAAAAGTACTACCTCCAACATTTGATGTTAGATATACTTAACTAATTTGGTTAGATTAAAGAAGATAATTAATTTATTTATTTCTAATAATTTTGTGTTTAATTTATCTAAAATATTTCTTTTAATTATATATATTTAGACCATCCTTAATAGAAATCCCTTTAACATATAGGGATATTTTGAAAAATATAATTTTAAAAAATAAAGTAAATTTAATTCTTATATTTAAGATAAAAATAGACTCATTATTTAACTCTTATGTTTAAAATTAAGGGAATATAAATACAAAAAATCATCAATTTTCTCCCTTTTTAGGGAAAGTTGGAGCAAATTTTTCTTCTGCCAACTTTCTTTCTTTCTTTGAATAGAAGGACATAGTACAATTATCTCTAGCAAGCATAACTTTTCGTTAATTAAGTATAATCTATATATTCTTAAATATATATAAAAAATCTTTAATATAAAAGTCATTTATACACAATTAAAAATATATAGTATATAAATAAAAAAATTAAACTTAATAAAAATCATTGCACACTCTCAATTTCGTGAGTCAAAACCAATTTCTTTATCATATATCACACGTTAAAGTTGTATTGCTTATAAAAAAGTTATTTTTAGTTATACTTTTAATTATTTTTAATTTTAATTTTTATACTTTTAATGAATATTAATTTTATTTTCTATAATTTTAATAAATTTTCTATACATTATATAAATTAGTGTTAGATTTATATTTAAATATATTATAAGAACTAATATTTTAGATAAAAAAACTATAAAATAAAAAATTATGATTTAAAATTATAAATAAACTAAAATTTGATGAAATTATAAAACCTACCGATTATATTATTAACCCTTGATATTTTATGACATACAATAATTATTCGTTCATGATTGATTTTTATACCATCACGTGATTGATTAAGGTAATAATCTTAGACCGTACAATCGTTTGTTAGATTCAGACAAATACCGTACGAAATGAGAGACTCAGAGTATATGATATTGAATAGCAAGTAGCCTAGTATCCCTCCTACTGCCTACAATCCTTACCCAGGAGGCAGTAACTCCGGTTATTTTATACTATTTTGTATTAATTATAAAAGTTAATTAATTTTTTAAATAAATTTAAAAAATAAAATAAATTATTTAATTATAATTATTAACTAATTAATTTAAATATATTAAAAAGTATAGAATATAAATTTATATTAATAAATTATATTTAATCATAATAAAAAAACAGTATTGAAATAAAAGGTTACGAATTTTATATTTTAATAATAAAAAATAGGTGTTCTAAAATTAAAAATGTACAAAGATAAGATGACAGGATAGACATGAATTGATTGGGTTAGTTCGGATTAGGTAAGAAAATACACACACACATATATACATATACATATACATATATATATATATATATATATATTAGAAAAACAGGCACCAAAAAAATCTTCATTAATTACGAAGCATTTCTCAGACCACGCTAGTGGAAAAAGAGGAAGAAGAACAAAAAATAAGTTAACAAGTCAACCGATAAATAAGTTTATATATAAGAATAACTAAAATTAGTGTTAAATTTATTTAATTTTTTATTAAAAAAAAACCTAATTGAGGGCAATTCAATATACCGTGTGGTCGCTTTCTATTATTGTCATCAGTCTTTATTTGGTCCTTTTCTTCTGGCGCTCTTCTTTTTCAGTGCTTGCGTCCACCTTTCTAATACCCCCTTCATAATTAAACTAAATAATATTTAAATTTAATTTTATTATTTTTAACTTTATTTTTAAAATATTATAATATTTAAATTTAATTATACATGGATCGGTTTAGGCCTAGCAATCGTATTTAAATTCTTTTTAATATAAGTTATCAGTTACTAATCTCCCAATTAATGTCATCAATTAAAGTTGACTTATTTTCCTTTAAACCAAATAATATTATTTATGATTCTTAATATAACAGTTAATTAATTTTTTTATAAAATAAATAATTATAATTAAATTTAATATTTTAAAATAATTTTATATATAAAACAAATTTATATTATATATTTTTTATTTTATCAAATTAATCAATTAATTTTTATATTAATTATAATTAATTAATTAATTTATTTATTTTAATATATTAAAAAAAGTGAAATGACTCTTATTTTAAAAATAGGATGAGTTATTAAATTTGAACTATATTTTCGAGCAAGTCAAATTATAGGACATTGAAAACAATTCTTGGCACATGATTAGGTTGAACAATAGATTGATTAATTCTTAAATCCATATACTCATTGGTTTGATTTTACAACACTGGCTCTAGCCCGCCTTTTAAATAAAGAGTTATTTAATTTATTTTTAATATGAAAAATGTATACATGGTTTGATAATATGTAAAAAGACATATAAATTGATATCTCTCCAAATAAAAACTGTTATTTTTATGATTTACGCTAACATAATACTTTATCTACTTTATTTTTATAGTAAATATTTTTTTCAATCTTTAATATAAAAATTAATTAATTCAAATATATTAATAAAATTAAATTAATTATAATAAATATAATATAATTTTTTAAAAATATTCTAATATAACATTAAATTATATATTAATTTATAAATAAAATAAATTAATTTAAAAATAAATAATAAATATTAAAAGTAAAATAAATTGTCTTATACTTTTTTAATACAAATTGTCTTATATTTAATGTCAAATATTATATTATGGATCCGTGGAGTAACACTTTCTAGAAAGTTACAAGGATGGAAATGATAAGTTCTAACTTCTGATTATGGACATAGGTGAAAAAATGAATCAATTTGTTAGTATTTGTTCATATTAAAATGGTTGGCATACTCAATGAACAAAGTGGCAAAAGAGGTTCCTTGACCTTTCTGAGAGAGGTCAGCTTCGTATTCTGCGGTCCGGAACAGCCGATTGCCACTGTACCGCAGTCACATACATCATTCACGGACCGCACTGAAATCCCATTCCCTTCCCTCTCCTCTCTCTACTTCCCATGAAACAACGCCAGAAACAATGAACAACTTCATTTTGCTTTAAACTTCCAAGAGAGATGCATTTTCTTTTCAGCCAAGGTAGTGGTCAAAATGGTTTCGAAACCAACATTTTTTCCTCATACCCATCTGCGTGCTCATTATTTTTCGGTTTTTGTGTTGTGTTGTGAGAACTTTGTTGATTTTGCTTTTGCTTTCCGTTTTTGCTTTTTTTAGCTCAAATATGTGCATGCATGTAATGCGTTTTGAGCTGCTTGCGTCTTTGTTTCGTTCACGATTGTTGAATTGCCTGGTTCTCTACCTTACTCTTGTCAGTTTTTCTTAATTTTGTTTTCATCTTCTTTCACAGCTCAAAGTTTCCTTTTTCCTCTTCTCGAGATCTCTTCTGGCTCTTTATTATCAGATTATTGTTAAGTGATAGTACTCTAGCAAATCGATTCCTCTTTTCACTACTTCCCACGAGGATTTGATTCTCCTTCCCGGAGAAATCAGAAATGCTTTGGGATAAATAAGTAGGCACCTGTTTGACGATCGATTCACCAACTGCCTCACACATGATTCCTGGACTCAAACTTATCTGGGTTGATCTTCATAGAATCGTCTGTTGTATGCATTATATGCTCCTTGAAAACCTCTCTGTCATGTAAACAATATAAGTACGCGATGGAGCATCAACTTGTCTCATTCCCTTTGAGCTTTTCTCTAATAAGATTAGCATTCTCAGTATCTTGTTATTATCAGATGATCTCTTATTTGCCAGTTTCTGTGTTATGTGATTTTGATTACAGGCTACGCTCTAATTTACTAGATCAAACTGGTGATCTAGCGGGTTCTTGCAGAACAAATTGAATGTAGATAAGCATTCATGATCCTTGACTTCTATAGGCGACAGAGGAACGATGCTAAACCAGCTATGGTTTGCACTGCTAACGATATACAGGAGTGGAAAGATTTTCCAAAGGGACTTAGGGTTCTTCTCCTTGATGGAGACAGCAGTTCTGCTTCGGAGATAAGAACAAAGCTTGAGGCCATGGACTATATCGGTAATACTTTTTTGGGCTTTCCACTTTTCTCCATTTACTGTAAATTTTGATCCGGCAAATCTCACTCACTTTATTTAGTGATTAAAATTGGTTCCCATCTTATCTTTAATAGTGTATTGGAAAGCATAAATGATTTATTGAGTTTCCCCAAAAGGTTCTTTGGAAATTTGTGGTCTCCGAATTTTGTTATGGTGGAATGATAATTTTAAAGAACAGCCCAGTTCCGCCCTTGTCAGTTGCTGAATATGCTTCTAACTTACTATATATGGCATTTCTCAGATTGCTCATGAAGCTGCTAACTTTATCATTTGCATTTAAATTACATGCTTACAAGGGCTTCTAAAACTCTCTGGCCCTAATTAAGAAGATAATGAAGATAAAATAATTGCCAATTATCTGATTTGTGAGTTGCTAAATTTATGCTATTTTTAATACATCGTCTGTGGCATTTTCAATCTTTGTCAATATGAATAGTTGGGTAGAGAAAACAAGCATGTATTAAGGAAAGCAAGTATTCCAAGAAGGTAAACTTTATTAAAATTATATTTTTTTAGGAAACTACGTAATTAATGTTTTGAATGTGTTTGAAATTCATACCAATCTTGCCTTCTACTCCCTCAATCCTTCAATTCTTGTTTCACATGCTTGTCCATTCTGTTGGTTCGCTTAATAAACCTCAGAATATCTTTACAGTTTCTACATTCTGTGATGAGAATGAAGCCTTGTCAGCAATCTCCACCAAACCTGAAGGCTTCCACGTTGCCATAGTGGAGGTAATTAAATCCCCTTAAATGTCAAATTACTAGGTAGTAGTTACAAAATTGCTAGGTTCAAAAGAAAAGATTTTGGATGTTTCTGAGGAAGAATGGTTTTCTATCTTGATTATAATTATATGCTGCCCTACATTAGGCTGCAACACCAATCCATGGGGGCATTTATGATGAAATTGGTAGAGTGTACAATGCTATTTCTATCATATAATGTATTTCACCCCAACAAGACCATGACAATTATTGGCATAATTAAGGTCTTCACTTTATACACTTCCTATATGTCAATATTATACGTGGTTTCTTTTGGATTGTGGAGTAATACAGACTTCATAGGATTTGTCACCATATGCATCCTTCTAATTGCATTAGTAACTGCAGGTTAGTACCAGCAGCCCGGGAAGTTTCAAAATTCTTGAGTATGCTAAATATTTGCCCACCATCAGTAAGTTAAAAAAAAAAAAAGTTGTAGTTCTGCAAGTTTCGCCTCTTGCATGCCTGTTGCATTTGAAAAAGAAATAGTTAGTCCGTTTTTCATGATTTCCTTACATAATGCAAAATCGTAGGTTTTTTTCCTGGTATATTCATATTCTATAGGGAATATGATGAAAGTTTACTTTAAAGGCTCTCTTGTAATAAATCTTCTAACAAGTGATACTTGGTATTTGATGCAGTGACTTCAAACAATCACTGCTTGAGCTCCATGATGAAGTGTGTAGCGGTAAGATTTTGGCTTATCTGCCCTAATAATTTGCGGCTTAACATCTGATTATCTTAATGTTAATTCATATTTCTAGTCCCTTATAATTAAAAATTTGATTCGGTTACGACATTTTCTTTTTAAAGCTTGGTGCAGTTGAGTTCCTAAGCAAACCACTCTCTGAGGAAAAACTCAGTAATATCTGGCAGCATGTTGTTCACAAGGTTTGTTAGTAGAGGCAGATTCTGTTGGCATTTACTATTACCATGTTATGAGCATAGAAGTTGCTAAATGTAGTGAAATTGAGCAGGCATTCAACACTAGGACAAGTGTCCTGCCTAAATCACTAGAACCTGTCAAAGAATCTGAGGTATTGCAGCTTCAAACAGACGGTAGAGAGCATGGAAGTGTAAATTTAGAGGAGTCTAGGTTCAGTGATGATGACCATGAGCAGTCTATAGGAAGTGACAAGTACCCAGCGCCTTCGACTCCACAATTAAAACAGGGGGCAAGGTTAATGGACGATGGAGATTGCCAAGAACAGACGAATTGTTCAACAGAAAAGGAAAGTGAAGACCATGATGGGGAATCTACATTTGTCGAAACTACTCGTGGGGTTTTGAATGCTGAAGGTATTCTGCAACCATTAAAACCTGAAAAGGCTCTGAAGAACATGGAACATGAGAGCCTTGCAAATGATTCTAAGAGTGAGAAATTTCTCTCTCCACCTGTAAATGATGGTGTTCTCAGCAACATTGAAGGTGATATTGTATTTCCAAATAAAGCAGGTGTTCATAGTGATTCCCGTCAAATCAAAACTAAGAAGAAGGTGAATTAATTAAGTTGCTTATAAGACTATTTAGTTCTTGCCATGTTTACTAAACAATCCTCTTTTCTCCAGTTGCAAAAACCTCATGAACACTGATTTACCTGCAAAACTACATTGGCTTTGGTTTCAGGTAGACTGGACACCTCAGCTGCACAAAAAGTTTGTGAAGGCAGTGGAACAATTAGGGGTTGATCAAGCCATTCCTTCTCGGATACTGGAGATGATGAATGTGGAGGGATTGACAAGGCATAATGTGGCAAGCCATCTTCAGGTCATCATTTAGCTTGCTGGTTATAGCCTTATAGGTTTCTTTTTCAACACTTGCGTATGTATCCTCTCAGATAGGCATGATGCATTAACAGTTTGTCATACAGAAATATAAAATGCATAGGAGGCAAATCTTGCCAAAGGAAGATCGAAGATGGGTACAACAAACTCCAGTTATGGCTTTCCCTCCATATTATTCTAACTGCAACCCATCACCAGCTCCTGTGTATCCTTTCTGGGGACAATCTGGCAGTCAACCAGCCAGTATGCATGCTTGGGACCCACCTGGTTATCCCCTGTGGCATCCTGCTGAAAGTCGGCACTGGAAGCCATATGATAGGGTGATTATCCTCCTTAGTATTTGATCCAAAGCAGGATAAATTTCCCCCCTTTTTTCAGCGATCTTGATTCATAGTCTTTAGTACAGAGTTTTGAATGCAGTTTAATGTGTAAAAAATTACTTGATGTTCCAGATACATGCAGATGCATGGGGTTTCCCAGTGTTACCAGCTCCTCAAAGTCCTTGTATTTCGTACTCTCAAGTGAGTGTTAATAAAGTGAAAATCTGGAGAGTTATTCTGTGTGTTAATTGCTTGTTGCTAAGTAATTATTTTTTTACAATGATTCTAATTATATACATTGTTTTCCCATCAAACTGCAGAATATACCTGGATGGCACAATGCTAATGCAGTTAATTATAGCGCCAGCAAGTTACAAGATTCCTGTGAATATCATCCAGTAATGCAATGCTTTCCTCTTAACTTCGTACTGTTAGATCTTAGAGATAGTAGGAGCTAGGAAGTCACATCCTAAAATCATGTTAGCTCATAGCTTATACAGACCAAATGGTTGTAAACTAAAATTTGTAATGTACAGAAAGAAGGTTACCTAGGCAATAGGTTCTTCTAGTAGCATGTGATGCAAGAGTTTTAACTAAAGCTTTCATAGAGTATGCCTCAACTTTGGTGTCTTAAGGGTAATTCTACTTGGAGTTTGACTTTCCAATACACTTGTGTATTTTTCCCATTAGATTTACTTTGAAATTTTTACTTCATAATAAAAAATGTGAGAATCAAAGTTGGGCAAAACAGTCTTAATTGACTTGCACTATATTTTTGTTGACTGATGCACATGTACTAAATGCTGGTGTCTGAAGGGGACTGTTTATGCTTAAAAGTCCAAGTTGACATGAAATTTCCAAATCTAGGTCCTTTGCAAAAGTGATATAATGCTGTAGGAGATAAGAGTGATACAAAGAAATGGAATTACATAGAGTCCATTGCATTTATTTATATACATTCAAATATTTCTCTCTAACTCTCACAACACTGCAGGCAGAAGATGTTGTTGAAAAGGCAGTGAAGGAGGCAATAAGCAAGCCATGGCTACCAATGCCATTAGGCCTCAAACCTCCTTCCATTGATTGCGTGTTGACTGAGCTCTCTAGGCAAGGCATTTCCACCATCCCTCCTTGCTCCAGGCATGATAAACCCGAACCCAAACCCAAAACCCAGTGACCTCCTCTGGAAGACCACACGTCCCTTACAATCAGCCAATGCTCTTATGATCAACTACATAACAACTTTCTGGTACATGCCAATCAGATCAAAGCTCTGCTGTAATTTATTTTTTGAGGAAACCTTTTTTTTTTGTCCTCGTAGAGGTGCAACTTTTTAATTTTGCCATTCATAGGTCATATCTTCTAAATTAATCTCTCAATTATTACCATATTTTCGATGTCATATCTTCCAGTTTTTCTCTGTCCAAAAATTATGCCAAACCTAAACAGATTGGTTACTTTTAGTCAACAGTACCAAATTAGCTGTTAATGTTCAAGCCCATCATCTCTTTTGGTTTGGCATTAATTTTTACATAAAAAATAAGAGACAACAACATTGAAGGCATTGGAATGATTGCGGGATTAAAATTAAATTATGATTTTATGAAGAATATTGAAATAACACGTACCTATCAGCAATCAAGATAAGGTTTTGCTCCTGTTCTTTTCACCCTCAAAATCCGTCAGAATTCAACTAGCAGATTAGTTGGAAGTTTTGGATCATGCACACACACAACCGACCACTCATAGATGCTATCCATACCACTTTTGGTACAAGTACAGGACAGCCAATAGGCAGCATGGTTGGTTGAGTAGTGGCCCTGTAATAAATGATGATGATACTTTGTGCTAACTTTTCTGGTTGCAAAGAGATAGATATGGAGATAGGAAGATGCTGTTGAATCAAACTCTTGATTGATGCTCTGGTCGGGTTTGTGGGTTGTAAATACCCTACTTTTTTGGGGCATAAAGTTCTGTTCTGATTACTGGAATGGATCCTATTTTGGAGTTGTTAGGTGGTGGGGTCTGTTGCAGACTTTTAATAATGGAAACCATAATGTCGGTATGTGTAGTTTTCTTTGTGAATAAATAAAAAAGTGAGTCTACTCTCAACGGTGAATGCCAAACTTGTTCTTAATAGTTGATTTTGTTTAGTGCTACATGAAGATACTTTTCTATTTACATCAATAGTGACTTTCTTGGGCATGCTTGTTGAGACATAGCTGTGTAGACATGTTTACATATTTTATGGGGAAAATTAGTAAAAAATCTCTATTTATAAATTTGTTTCGCCAAAATGATTTGGTATATTTTCATACACAGAAAGTGTCAGTACTCAAATTTATGTACAGAATATTAGTATTTGAACTTATGTCTTTTGTTCAATAAAATTTTTAAATAAGACTTTTCATCAATTTTTCCTATTATTATTGGCAGGCTTCTTTGTTTAATTTCTTTAAAATGACTAAATGATAAATGGCAAAGATTTATCTTCTCTTTAAAAATTTTAATTATATAATTTTCTCATATTATAAAAATATTTATAATTTTTAAAAATAAAATATGATCAAATTTTAAGAATAATATTTATTTAATTTAACATTAAAACATGCTGAGCTTTTATTTTAATGTTTATGAATCATAAGTATAAATTCATT
Source organism: Leucaena leucocephala (assembly GCA_037074615.1). Lineage (NCBI taxonomy): Eukaryota > Viridiplantae > Streptophyta > Magnoliopsida > Fabales > Fabaceae > Leucaena > Leucaena leucocephala. The sequence goes on from CM073570.1 coordinate 15,087,695, forward strand.
TTAAATATATAAAACTAGTTATGTTTGCATTGCTAATTTGTTAGTTATATCAATAACAAATACAAGCATTAGATCGGAAGAGATCCATTATAACATGTTTTAGATAATATCAGTGTACCTTTTTTCTAGATTTTGAAAAGGGTATCAACTTTTAAACTAAAAGGGAAAAAATAATTTAAGGAGAGTTTAATTCACTCAAAGATAAAGGAACTGAGTACCTCAACTCTAAAAAAAAATGATTTAACATTTACCCTATATTTATATAAGAAGAAAATTAGGGAGAAAAAAAAGTATTATCAGAGAAAATTCTTAAAAATAATAAAAAAAATTACTATTTTAAGGAAAAAAAATTCTTAGCATTCCTTTTCTTCTATTTTTTTTCCCCCTTACTTTTTGCATTATTCAAACGTAGGCTTAAGATAGTATTATTTGTCTTATCAATGTCAGAGATATTGGTTATGGAATACACATTTCAACTTTGTTTATATTTTTGGATGAGATGAAAAGTGTATTCCACATATATTTTAAAGTGTAAGGAATTAAAGGGCAATTGACTAACGTTTTGACTATACAAACATGATAGAACTCGCTACTTCCCATTTATAAGAGTTTTTATATAATTAAATTACAAGGTTATTAGCAGCTTTAACGTTATACTATTGTACTTGAAGAGAAGCTGTTACCTGAGGGCTGGGACCAAACCTTCCATTAGGTAGTTCTAAGACGTGATAACATTCTTGATGTAATTTCTTTTCTTTTTTCTTTTGTGCAAGAAAAGTCATTTATGCATTTTGATTACTAGTCTTGTTGCGCCAATTTATGATTGAGATTTTTTTCTTTAATCGAATTATTTGAAAGTTCAATATTCAGCAATTAGTATCATTTTTTTCTTAAGTAAATGTGAGTACCTCAATAAAAATTTAAACTTTAGTTCTATATATTGTGAATAACTAGCACTATTTACTAGATTTAATCTTTGTTGGCTAATTTTTTTTATTACAATAATTTTTAGAAAGGGGTTAGGCTCACCCACGATCTAAAGGTAAGATGAAGTCTTATTTTCTCTTAGACAATATTAATATCAAGCAGAATGAACTGTCTATTACTCTCAAATATAAATCTAAGCACCTAGGAGTTAGGATATCTCTCTAAGCGTCGCGACTGGAACCATAATAAAATAGTATTTTTTTAAGAATTGAATATATTTTAAATAATTGAATGTCTTACCTTTTTATTAGATGAACTTATCATATAATTAAAAAAGAAAAGTACATGAAGTATCTGCCCCTTAAGGATATAAAAGCTCAAACAAGATATTTATATAAGCCCAACTATGCAGGCCAAATTTCTTGTTTTAGGCCCAGAAGGCCCAAAAAATCTGTGACACCAAAAACTGTAAAGAGCACTAGAAAAAGAAAAAAGAACAGTAAGGCTTTATTTGGTTGGGAAATTTTGGAGGGAGCGGAGGGGAGAGAAGAGAGAAAAGTGTATTTGGTTAAAAAAAATAGAGGGGAGGGGAGATTTTTTGTCTTTTTGTGCTCCCCTCTAAAAGTAGAGATTTTTGGAGGGGAGAGAAACTTTTACCCATTTTTGACCAAATTACTCTTAAATTTTTTTTAATATTCTAATTCTACTTTTAATTTTTTTATTTTTCTCACATCTAATTTTTTCTTTAATTACATAATAATTATAATAAATTATAATAAAACTTAATAAGTATAATAAATTATTTATATATTATATTAAAATATATAATAATTATAAAATTAATAAGAAATAATGTTAAAATTTTATTATATTTTTTATTTTTTTTAATTTTATTATATATATAAATGAGATAAAAAAATTAAAATTCATAAATTAAAAAATAATAATTTTAATATAAATATTATAAATAAAGAGTAAATAAATTTAAATAAAGAGATAAAGATATATTTATTAATTTTTAATTAATCTCCCTCTTTTTTTTCCTTCCCTTTTAAACAAATAAAAATATTATTTATTAATCTTTTCTATCTTTCTCTATTTTTTTTTAAATTAATTTAACCTATGAACCAAATAAAGGCTGAAGAAATACAAAAACATTCTTCTCCCGTAGGCTGGCAACTGGCAAGTTCACAACAATCTACAGTCTTGGACAGGTAGCTGTGACTGTTATCATTGAAAGTTCGTTGTAAATGAGATGCCGCCAACAAGAACAGCGCCCGCGTATTTCCGCCAAATATTATGAAGTGTGGGACCCGTCCATCATGTCCTTCTTCTTTTTACGCCCAACCACCCGGCTCAGATTCCTCCAAGCTTAAACCCTATCTTTATAATGGTACAGATGGTAAGTAATCCAACCATAATTAGATTGGGCTTAGCGTGTGTTTGGCATATAGTCTAGAGAATAGATTTTTCCCTTATGGTTATGTAATTTTTGTGCCAAATAACTATTTTACCTAAAAAATCACTTCTAACCTCAAATCATAGTTTTATCTTATAAAATTATAGTTTTACAGAATCTACACGTTTCAGCTTCTCACTGTAGAATATGATAATTTTATATCCGTTAGGTATTATTATTCCTTCAATAGTGTGCAATTGTCTTATTCAAGTATAAAATTATAAATAAAATTTATACCTTATATAATTATCATATTTATAGCCTGTTTAGATAAGATTTTAGAAAATATCTTATGAAAAAAAATTTAATAGCTTTTATAAAAGGACTTTTAGAAAAGAATTTATGAAGAAAAAAAAATGGTTTTGAATAAATGAGTAAATAGTTATTTCAAGAAGTACTTTTATTATTGATAAATTACGTAAAATGGTATGATTATTAAATATAGAAGAGATGAGAGATGGTGTAAAAAAGAGAGAAGAGATGGTGTAGAAGAGATAGGAGATGGGGTGTAAGAAAAAATATGGGTAATATAGTAATTGGTTAGTCCATAAACTCTTTTACTGTTATATAAACTACTCTGACTGGTTTATCTAAAATTTTAGTTTGGTCCAAAAGCCTTTTTGAATAAATATAACTGTTTGTTTTAAAATTTCTCAAAAAATTAGGTTTTACCCAAATCTAAATTTAAAACTTAGGTTTAGAGAGTTTCTAAATACAAACTTAGTTTATATCCCCTCTCTTCTCTATACTCGCTCCTTTTTCTTCTCTACTCCCTCTCCTCTCTCATACTTTTAATCAAATCATACATTTTTTTAGCAATTTACTAATATAAAAAGTGATTATACTACTAATAATTTAAATATCTTTATTTTTAAAATCTATTCTCTAAAATCTATTATTCTCATAATCTATTCTCTAAAAATTAATTCAAATAGACCTTTAATCTAATTAATTAAGAGATTAATTTACTAGTTTGACCACTCAATTAGATTAAGTTTTAATATTATGGTTCCCTTCATTCTTTAATATTTTCCAATAGTTCAACGCATGCTCTTCAAAATTCTATTCCATTGCTTGTTTTTCTACGGAAACGACCCTAATTAGCCCTCAGGCTGGTTGGTGGTTAACACGGATAAGATAAGTGTATATTCATTATTAAAAAGAAAAAAAAAAGAAAAAATCACCTCAATTGTCAGCAAAATCCATTACAATAATATTTTAGAGCTAAAAAATGACGACTCCGATACCAATCCCACCACCGTCCCTCCAGTAACAACTTTCCTTTTCGCCCCTAATTAAAATATTGGAATATTTTACGATATCCACGCCTATAGATTTATTTCAATTTTTTTCCTAAAAAAATAACAAGTAATAGATATATATTCTTTTTCCATCATATTTATTAAAATTTTATTTTAATTATATTTAGATTTGATTTATATCATACATATAATTATAACAGATGAATATTTTAATAATTTTTTTTATATATATCAAGACTTAAATTTAAAATTTTATTTAAATAATAATAAATTATTTATTATTTGAACCAATTTTATTGATAGTAATAGATAAAATTGAAAAAAACAAACCGTCGTGAGTTA